>VZDJ01000346.1:23091067-23244152 GCA_008694505.1 Cyanoderma ruficeps
AAAAAAAAAAAAAAAATCACATTTAATAAACCACATGAAGAAAGGAAAGAAGAGGAAACAGGAAGAGAAAAAAATACACCATGCTGGAAGTAGCTGAGAATTCTATTCTCCTTAGGACATTATTGGACTCCAGCTGAGAAACCAGATGGAGCTGAACTGAGCCTACTCAGCACAGAAAGAAGCGAGACTATGATTGATGTGTTTTTTCCCTTTTACTGAGATCTGTCTTCTCTCTGACTGTTTACCTTGTAACCACCTTGGGCCAATTGACTGAGCACACTTCATAATGTCTTATTTCCTAAATGGAAAACCGTGTCCAAATCATATGTCTAATATGCCTTTCCCAAATTAGTTTTCATTGTAATTTACAACTCAAGCCACATAAATCAATTGAACATAGCAGAAGACATCCATAACTAGGAATTTTACTTGTCTGAGTTCTTCTTTAATCATCATTGCATGACTTCACTAACTATAGCCAAAAATCTCATTTTGTGTCATGCACATTTAGATGTCATGCACCTTTAACAACTTTGTCTTCATGTTAAAATAATGATGTTGCTTGAGGTAGGGTCAGGGAGGATTGGGATTTTTATTTTGTTTTGTTCTCTTTTCCCAGAAAAGACATCCTATTGCATGTTCTGATTGCAAATGATGCCACGTACTACGGGCCAGTCCAGGCAAGCCACTTAGGTACAGCTTCTCAAAATCCTCAGTGAAATTTAGTATTCTATAGGTACAGAGCAGTGAACTCTGTGGGTAACATCAGTTTGAAATGTTACCATCACAGGGATGGAAAACATTAGTAACAAAGAGAAAACACACAATGATGAGAGTGTACACTGTAAAGAAGAAGAAATACTTCTGTTAATATAAGTTTTACAGGATTTTAAATGTTTTTAAGTACAGCCCTCCTACCTAAGCTGTAGAAATGCTTTTGTAGTGCTCCAACTGTGATGTTAATATATTTCAGTGGGGTAAATTCATGGCTCCATAGGATACCCCGTATCCAAGGTTTCTTTTGGCAACAGCCAAATTGTCCAAGTTGCTCTTCAAGACTGTGAGCAATCATGTCCAGAAAAAAAAAAAGAAAAAAAAAAATCAGAACTCAAACAATTGCTCACAGGAATGCCTCTTGGAGATCATTTAAGCTCCAGTGTCCAACAACATTCCAGGGCAAGTTAAAAAGAAGATCAAAATATTTAAATAAGGCACCTGTAGCTTTACCAAAAGGATGCAGTAAAAATTCCAGTGTAATGTTTTATTTGTTCATTGAGAGAACCAAGTTTTTTTAAGCCTATACAGACACACTGCATTTTTCATAATGAAATGATAGAATTGGCAGAAGGTGGTTTTCAACTGACAGGGAGCATGACAGCTATTTGGTACAGAAACAGTCAGCAAAAATTGTGTTTCCATATGATTTGGGATTGCTTTGGGGCTACTAAATTAATATGTATTGCTCTTCCTATGGTGCCCGAGTCTCATCCATCACACACTTGGTCCTTACCATGAGAATTTTAGTGAATCTAGTAGCTCTAGTCCCATTTATAAAATATTCTAAAGCCTGAAGGTTATAAGCAAGATATATAAGTATATGCATAAAATTCTATATTAAAATGGCAGACAGGAGAAAATAAGATATGCCCAGAAAAGACTGAGAGACTGAATTTGGGCCTAATATGGAAGAGTACAAGAATAATTCATCCTTGCAGAGAGATGTTAGCTGTGTAGTACTACAAAAGACAGAGACTGCCAGGTTCAGCTATAAATGGTCACGTAAAACTCCAGCTGGGAATAGAGTTTAAATTAAATTCTGAAGGCAAATGGATCATCTCAACATTTTTGCTTAGAGCCTGCTTTCCTGTAGATTTCAGACAGGTTTGGAACAGATTTCAGAGGTGAAGGAAATTCCAGTTCCTCAGGTCAGCCTGTTGGGCACAAGTGTGTGTCCTGTGGTCTCACTATGGTGCAGAGATATTATTCCCCACATCCATTATCTGCCAATTGTGGAAAGGTGACACTCCTGCTAAATGGAGATCTTGGTGCATTCTGAAAAAAGGCATGGCATAAGTTATATTATGGCATTAGCAGCAGCAGACTTCGGCCCATGTGTTAGCTTGTGGAACACGCCATGGTGTCCACAGGAAACCTCCTGGCGTTATGCCACTGACATTCATCGGAGAGAGAGGATTGTATTTTGAGTTTGTTTATTTGGGTTTTTCCCCTCCACATTGTTATTTCCAAGGGGTTTAGATGCAGGAGCTCCCTTTTTTCCAATTATTCCTTTGATTTGCAGGGGTCAGGGGCATGTCACATGCACCAATGCTGTCACTGCTCCTCATCATTTTACCTGTGGTAAAGCAAGGTCATTGCCTGGGATATGAGCTGGAATTCTGCACAATGAGGCAGATATGGGTAGAGCCCTTCCTGGAAGAATCAGCCTTGCATCTGAGTGGATCAAAACCAGCATCTACAACTCATGGGCACCCAGAGATTTGAGCTCTGCTTGCTGTTGGGACCTGCCTTTTGTCTAGGTAATCACTGCCAGCTACCTCCGCTTCCTTTGCTGCTTTTGGTTTGGTTTGGTTTGTGCACTCAGAGCAGTGCCTAGGAGACAAGGCCTTGTTTTCCAGGGCCTCAGTAAGTCTCTAAAAAATCAAAAAGAGCTTTGCACTGTATATACAAAGCTTATGCAACTCCTTCTCCTCCTCCAAGGGCTTTAAATCATTCAGGCTAATCTAATTATTTCACCAAGTAGTGGGTTTGTCTCTCTTTATGCAAAATACCCCAAATATTGTCAAGACTCCAAGTTATCTGGCCACCTTCCAGTTAATTAACTTAACACTGAAGGAAGTACTGAAAAACAAAATTAAAAGCCATCCAATTTCTAGCCATCCCAGTTCCTTAAAAAAAGTAATGCCATTATATGTCTTCACTCAGAATATGTAAGCTACTTTCATATGACCCTAAACCCACCTTTTTTATTTCTCATTCTTAATTACTACTTGATTAAAAAAAAAAACAAAAAACAAAACCAAAACAAAACAGTACAACACCCCACAAGATTGATTCCAGTAACGCAGAAAAAATACAGGCATTTAGTTTGTTGAAATGCAAAAAGAATCATCTGGCCCAGCAGATTCTATTGAAGCTCAGACAATAGAGAATTCCTGAGTAGCCAAACCAAAGGTGTGATCAGAAAAACAAGAAGACCAAGTTCCCAGAGGGGTTGTCCACATGCATGGATCTGTGTTGGATCTAGGGGCACAGGGAATTCAGGAAGCCATGCAGGTAAAGGGCAGCTGCTTCCCACATGGCTGGGAGGCATCTGGGTAGGATCAGGCTGTTGGAGTGGAATCCCATTTCTGCTGGCGTCTTGATCACAGTTCTCTTCATTTGTTGTTTGTAATGGATCTGGTTGCATCTGTAAAATTAAGAATGCATGAAAACATTTGCACAGTGGTTGGCTTTGTTCCTGTACACCTGGTAAGACTGTTAAGATTTATTCCTCTACTGCCCCACTGTTTTCAGTGTCCATTTTGAGCACTTTTTTTTTCCATGATCAGGTTTAATAAACATGAGCTTCAATGCCATAAGAATGTAATATCTGAGTTACCAGCACTGTTTTTCCCATGATGCAGGTGGGAGAAATTGGCACATCAAAGATTAAAAGGAATTCTGCCTGCTAGAGCATGTACGAGCTAAACTTGATAAAAACCCAAGGGAACAAAAACTATACCTAGACCAAGATGAATCTGTAACTGTCTGCTGCATCCCTGCCCCTCCAGCCCCTGGGCTCTGGGTCTTGCTCTGTCCAAGGAATGCCATTTGGGAAGCAGAGCAGGATCTGAGGCTCGGTCAGAAAATCCTGTGTTTTTCACTCTGCTCTGCTGCTGGGCAAAACTCTGCAAGCTTATTGCAGCTGGATCTCTGTATGTCAACTGACTCTCTTCATCCTGTGAAGCATTCACAGACCTTCCTTCTCTCCCTGTGGCTTGGAGAGTGAAAGTGGGGCTACAGTGCAGCCCCAGGGAGGTGTGAAAGGCTGTGTGGGGCACAACCACGCTTTTGAGCAAGGCACAGACTTAGTGCTGGCTCCATTTCCATCAAGCTCTGTGCTCTGCACACAGATACGTGAGAGAAAGTCAAGTGTTAATGCCAGTCAACAGAAAAACTCCATTTTTCCATCATATTTTCTCATCTTAGGAGAGCTCACAAATAATGAAACTCACATAGGAAAAATCAATATTACATTAAACGACATAGTAAAGAATTCTCCAAAGTCAACACCAAGTCAGGCTAATGAGCTACAGGACAGTGTTGCTGTATTGCTTGATGCAATCTGAAATGTTATTCAGATAGGTTCAGGTCTGAAATATTATGTCTTTTTAAGTATTTCTTTTATGCTTTTAACTTTAATCCTGCTCATTTATTCCCTTTTGCACCAGAGCAATATTTTCTGCAGGAGGAATAAGTAGATGTCTGGCTGTCCTTCGCCATCTTCTCAAGCAGAGGGGTGCAAAGGATCTAATCTTGCATCACTGAAATCAGGGGAGTGCTGCTGCTGAATGAATGCCCAGACACATCAAGCTCATGGTGCAGAAAAATATTCATACATTTGCCTCTCAATGATCTCTGAGTTCAGAACCCTGAGGCCTCCAGCACCCTCCACTGCTTGTAAACACAGCTAGAGTGGAAGGAAAATGGCTTTTCACAGGTTGTTCCTCAACACACCAGTGCAACTGCAGACACACCTGCAGTGCAGGACAAAGCATCTTGTATTTTCATGCAGTGCTTGACAGAAAGTAGCAGGCCTTCAAAAGGTTTTCAGGATCTGAATTCCCACTCATTCAAAAAGATCTCTGTTTCTAAGCAGATTTTGAAAAGTGGTTCACTGCTACTGGACAGCACTCAGTTCACAGCTACTTTCTGTACTTAAAAACGTCGATTCACCAGCCCTCCCTGTGCCTGCTGCTGAATTCTGAGGGCTCCTGGAACCCACCAGGTGTATGATCATTACACTAATAGACTCTAAAGATATGGTTTGAATTTGTTAGAAAATGCCTCTTACAAAATTAGGCACACACCTTACATCCACATCTAAGCCCTCCAGGCTTCCCATTATGTTTACACGCTTCTGGAGCTCAGAATGGAAAGTGCTCTCACACCTTGTTATTTCAGGTCCCATGTGAAAATAGACCCACTGCCTGTTTTGCCTGGCTGTTTATACTCAGAGGCTTGATAAAATCATGAGAAATCCACATTCAAGTCCTTTTCCTTTTCCTCAAACTGTGTTCTCACATGGGTAACAGAAAGATGAGTGTGTCTGGAAATACATGCAAGATCAGAGGACAGGGCAGGGATTTATGAAGGAGGAACATCAGCCTGTGATTTCCTAGGGGAAAATGTAGGAGCCATATTTAGTGGCCTTCTGGTAAAGAGGGTTCTAAGGCAAGGATTTGTATGCATTTCTGGAGACAACAAAGGAAGTCCAAGGAAGTCAGCTTGGATTAGACCAGCCTCTGGGCTTCCCCCAGCACACTGGAAATTTTGTTTACTTATTTTTGGTGAAAATGACCTGGAAAATGCAGCTATCCTGAAAATTGAGGGTGTCTCGGTAGTATCCCAAAGAAAATGTGTTGGGAGATCAGAGCAAGGTGGAACAGTGCTAACTCAGTTGCTCTACACTGATTCCTGTTCCATGGCATTTACCCACAACTGAAACAGGTGCCAGGACTCTGTGGATCACTTTTGCCAAAGGTAGAGCCTGCCTCCACAGCAGATGAGCTATTACTACACTGTTTAACAAGCTTAAAGTGATTAGAGATTGTCTGCCCCACTAAAAAAATAAAAATCAATGTTTAATGACCAGTTCAATATTTCACCAGAGGAAGATGGGTTCATTGCATAGCGCAGCTCATATGATGACCCCAGGGTGAAATTGGTATCCTGCTTAGTCTCATTATTGTCCCTTCCTTTGCCAGGCACCTTCAGCTTCGCTCTAGTCTGTTTCTCATGAAATTTCTTAATATTGGAGCATAAAGACATGGTGACCCTAGAGAACAGCATGGGGCACATGTGCATTTCAGACAAGGGCTTTGTGGGTCCTAGAGGGACACATTTCTATTTATTCTTTGTCTGTTCATTAGAGGATCTCTCTCTAGCCCCTGCCTATATTACATTTCTTTTTGTTCATCATCACAGCTGGGGAACAGCAATTTCTCTATCAGTGCTGCAGAAGCATTCTCAGAGGTGGATGGTTTTGTAACGGGATCCATTTCTGCTAAAAGGACCCACAACTCTTCCCAGGGAGGCACCTCTTGCAGTAAAATGAACATTAATACTAAATCCCACTCACACTGTGGCAAGCTGCTAGGATTAAACCCTGCTCCTCATGGTATGCTATAACTTCCCAGAGCTTTTAAGGGAAGATTTGCAGCTCTGACAATAGTGGGAAGAGAATTTTTACAATACAACTAGCTGGTTTTTAGCTAGTACAACTGTGTTTCTTGTTTCAGTTGCAGTTTTTCCAGATCACATCAATTATTAGAAAACAACAATTAACACCAATTCGTACAGAAAAAACCTACAAATTTAAAAGTGCATGTACAAGTGTCTACTATAAAATATGGGAATGTTTTTCATATTTATTTCCAACATTTAAGACAAGATCCATTGTCCTTATGAGATGAGGGTTCTTTAGTGCTTAACTTATAAACGTTACTGCTTGAAGACATCTAAATAACTTCATTTTCTGTGCCACCTTCTGTAACTCCTTTGGGTGTCTTTTTTACCTACATGGAGATAATGTAAAGTGTTACAAGGGTAACTCAACAGAGAGTTTGAATTTGATAGTCTTGAAGAGTGTGCATAGATGTGAGGTTCTAAAATATCAGCAGGTGTCATGTTGTTTCCTCTCTTTGCTCCTGGGGTTCAGATTGATTACCTCTGAAATGTGTGATCAGTTTACAGAGAAAGGAAATGTTGTGTGGGAAACCCAAAGATTAGGTTCCCTGTTCATGTCAGCTCCAGTAAGATGCCACAGTTTGTATCAGCTGAGGATGTAAACCCAAATGTTTTGAGATGTCAGTTTATTCCCAGAGTTTTGTGAGCAGAAGGGAGAAATAAATGAGTGGAGGATGAAGGAGAAAACTGGATAAAAATCAATCAGTTATTTTAAACAAATTGACAGAGGACCTACATATTTTGTCTTCCCTGCCATTTCAGCTGTCATGTGTTGGACACAAATGGATCACTGATCCAGAAATTTGAGATCAGTTGACCCAGTGAACTGTTATCAGCAAACACAAGAGGGAGGGCATGCATTGATCATGATCATCATTTTCTGATCGAGCAGGTCTGGTCAGAGGCCACAAAACTCAGCAGACACCCAGAAGTCCACGTGCTCTATGTAGAAGAGCTGAAATGAAGCATATGCCAAACATTAAAAAAAGTAATGATTCAACAACTCAGCTGTTCTTTCTGACCTAGATGGTTCTTTGCTCACAACAGCTCTCACAAAAGAAAAAGAAAACAAACAAAACCAGAAAAAAAGACACTTGCCCAGCTGGGCTCATAAAATGTCTCTGATTTTCCCCAGTGTATGTAGAGTTGGTTTTCATCTCTACAGTATGTTGTGTGAAACAAAGGGCCAAGGGTGGGGAAACAATATACTTTTTAGTAGAAGAAAACATTCCTTTTTCAAGGAAAAATCAACTTTTCACAACAGCTGGAAAAAAAAAATCCACTCTTCTCCCCAGGAAGATCAAAAGGAATAGTGCAGAGAGAGGTTCTGAGGCTGCCGCTTTGGCACTTGGCAGCCACCAGACCTTGGTTAACTTCCACAGTGAGTCTGAGACTTCACAGCTGCAGGGACGATGGTGCAGAGAGAAAGACCCTCACCAGACAGCTGTGGAGGAAAGACCTCGAGGAGAAATTGTGGTTTGTTTGTCAGTATGGATGTTGTTGGAGTAAGATTTCAGTGTAAGACTTTCAAAATGTGTAACAGGTGCAGTCAGATTCTGGGTATTGTCTAGACTTTTGAGAGTTGTGGGATTTAAGGCTAATTAAGTTATCAATTATTGATATGAATTAATATATTTTATTGTTATTTTCTGTGTAATTGACATTCTTTATGAATAAAGAAAAAAGCTGTTATATGTTATTCCTTAAAATAAAGGTTCTGTTACCTAAAGTCAATGAATTTTAATATAAAATAGAAATATCCATCTTCCATCAAAATCTTCCTACACCCACAGACTTAGAGATGGCAGAGAAACTCATCGCTTATACCACAAATATTTCTTGCTTGGAGGATTTTTTCTTTGTTTCACATAGCCTCCAAATTAACATGCAATTGCATATAATTTCCCTACTATGAGTAATAAATGCCTAATATACATCTATTTAGGGAGTTCCTGCTTTTCTCTTGAACCAGGCAAACCCTAACTGTGCTAAACTGGGATAAAGCATGCCCATTTTCCTCATTCTTCTTCCATGGCTCAGTTCACTTAAGGACTGATGGATAACAATAGCCATGGGGAACTGTGGCCATCAAACCTATCTTCCCTGAAAATCTGGCCATTCTCAGAGGTTCTACTGTCCTGTCTATTGCTTTGAATGTAAAAGGCTCCCTCTAATAGAATTCAGCAGTTCAGGTAAAGGGCTGTCTCTGCAGAAATACTTTCAGTAAAGGGTTGTGGGGGATTTATTCTCAAATGTAACTTAAGAAGTAAAAATATTAGGCAATACATTAACATACTTTATTTAAGAGTGAGAAGATGGGGAAAATAATTTGAAACTTATATTTTTACTTGCTTTCAGCTCCTCATATGTTTGGCATTTCTAAAGAAAGAGGATTTCCTGTGTGAATTCGGAGATTTTCTTTGCCCGATGACCTATCTCCTGGCAACACTATGCTAAAAAAAGGGATTTTTTTAACTAGATCACCCATGCCCTCAAAAGGCAGCATATCCATGACTGGTATTTAGAGATTGCTCAATCCATTCTTTAATCTCTTACAGTCGAGTCCTATAACACATCTCAATCCAGTCTCCATATTGATTTCTTGTGTGTGTCAGGTATCAAGGAAAGCACCATCAAAACTGAACAGCCTGATAAAATTCGTTTGTTCTCAGCACTCTTTTAATTAGATGGATGAGATGGAGGAAAAGTAAATAACAGCACAACAGGAGGGAAAGGAAAGTGAACTCCAAAACATCTGAGAGATTAAATCCAACACAGTGGAGTCCTTCAGCTGTTCAGTATCTCACAGGACATTGATCAGTGATGCACAGGGGCTTAACCATTGTTATTTGGCACAGACACTGCCCTGTGGGAGCTCTCCATGTCTTCCCCTCCCACTTCAGTCTCCAGCACAGGAGTTCACACGGATGCTCTCTGCCCTGTTGAAGCTGTGGAACTCGTGACTGAAGATGTGCCTGCTGTGGGCTTGCTCTCTCTGTTTGCTCAGTGCCTCCTGTGGAAGGAGCAGAAGGTGTTCAAGCTGGTTGCCAAGTCCAAGGGCCTCTCTGCACGTGAGAAGCTGCTGATGTGTTTCCTACAGTATCTGTGGTCAATGCTGAAAAGCTGTTTCTGGAACAGAAAGTTGGTTAAAATTCGTCAATGTAAAAACATCAGCTATTATCCTCCCAGTGTTCCTCCTCTCAGTCCCTCATTTCAAATGATAACAGGAAGAAAAAAGTAAAAACTACAAGGATAAAATGAAGATTTTCATCTTCACCTAAGGATATGCAGAGTAAGCAATAAATTGTGGAATAAATTCCATAGTATAAATACAGCTTTTCTAGGAACCTTTATCAAGAAGTAAACTTGATCTAAATATTCAAAGCTACTTTGCCAACAGAGATCTTTTTGACAGTTTGTTTGCCTTTGGCAAAATCAATTTGTACACTGTGCACATTTTAATTTAAAATTGTTATTGTCCTCTGATTGCTTTGAGATTCATTTTGCATCTCAGCAATGTGTATTACCAATGTTTTTACTATGCCTTGAAACGTAATGAATGCTTTCTGTAATATTTTCCTCTATCTTTAGGATGGTCTTCATGCAGTGGGGAAAGAAAAAAGGAAATAAGTGAAAAAATCTTAAGTTACAGAATCAACATTCTGCTTTCATTTCTCATTCAGATACCTCAGTACTAATTTAGCCCTTAGAAAGTTTGGTTTATGGAAAAAATTGTGGCCTGTTTCTGAGATAAATAAAGAGTCATTCCTGCCTGTGCTAGAGACATCTTATGAAATCTCAGGCATATTTCTTGATATTGGTGTGACTGTCTGTCTAAGGGCAGGACTTACCATTTCCTTTTTACCACTCTCATTCCTGATTATTGCAAATTCCTCTGGGGAAGTTCTGACATGCAGAGAGCATGTGGGTAGATGCCGTGCTGCTCTCACTGGGGATCCAGTTATTCCAGAAAATACAAAGAACAAACGGTTGTGGGGTTTTATCTGGGATCACAGAAGGTCAGTTGCTGTGTCCAGGTGGATACCTGATCTATGCAAGTTGTTTATGCAGCTCCATGGGATTTTATCTCTTTTTAGGGATAGTGTAGTGGCAACTATTATAGCTCAAATCCACACATGAAGAAAGACCTGCAAGAAGATTATATTAGACAGCATGATACAATTTGAAAAAAATGTTTGTGCTTCCCAGCATTTTAAAATTCTTAGATGTGTAATACAAGTGGTGATCTTTAAAATGAGTTATAGGGCAGGAAGAGTGATCTGGCTTTGGAACAGGCTGCTCAGGGCAGGGGGGGAATCACTGTCCCTGGAAGTATTTAAAAACATGTAGTGCTCAGGGACATGTGGTGCTCAGGGACATGGTTGAGTGGTGAACATGACAGTGTTAGATTAATAGTTGGAGTCAATGACTTTAGAGGTCCTTTCCAACCTTGATGATTCTATGGCTATTGTAATTTTTTTGTGGTTCATATAATAATTTAAAAGGAACGTGATTTATTTTAGCAAAGCAACTGAACTCAGGTATATTTGCTGCACTTCCCAACCTTTTGGAAACAGTCTCCAGAAGAAGCTCTCCCTTACTGGGCTACAAATAGTGTTTTACTAATAAAATACACTGCTGGTCTGGCCTCCCACTTCACAGATTTCATCCTGCGCTGTATAGTTTTCTAAGAAATTTACCCTGTTTTAATAGTTCATTTGTGATTGGCATTTCAAATTATCAAAAATTGCCTAAAAATACCTACTAAAAATCTAGGCATCGTCAGATTTTGAACTGCACCCTGATTCCTCTGACTAACATTCTGGGACCCATGGTCCCATTGCTCCAGAGAGGCAATGTTTGAATCATGCAAACCTTAAAAGCAGAAAATACAGATCCATGCCAGGGCAACTGTGCATCAGCAGGAAACTAGCTCAGGAAAGAACCTCAGAATCTGCTTAGATAAAATTTGTATTATAAATTTTACTCGGCTGTGGGGAGTTATTGACTGGATATGAAAGCCTTTACCCATTAGGCTAAGAGGACGTGCTGTTTACAGTGACATTTCTGATCTCGGGGAAACAGAGCTTAGAGAAGCTTAGCTGGGAACTGCTTTCTTTTGCAAAGCTCACTCATAAGAAAACAAATCCTTAGAGTGCTAAACAGTCATTTTCAGTCATCATCCCCATCCTTTAAGTGGTTCAAGGGAACTTTCTAGGCAAAAAATTATCATGGCAGAAAAGTAGTGATAATTTCTCAGTGAGGTTAAAGGCTGCTAGATGAGTGACAATTAGATTAGTTTTGTAAACATCTCCCAAAAGGTTATATCTATTGTTTGTTTTTAACTTGATGTTTAGTGTTATAGAATGTTGCTACAGGTTGTGGCCTGGAATTTTCACTTGTTTGGCAGGCTGCTTAGAGCTGAATAACAAATTGTCTGTCAGAAGAGAATTATCTCTGTTGTTTAAATGCCAAAATCTAAAACTAACGGTCAAAGTCCCGTACCCAAACAATGTCAATTTGCAGACACCAAACCATCTGCCATATAGTAGAAATCCTTTTCCTGTATTATTTGAGTAGGAAATTCTTGATGTACCTCACTAAGACAAGGGTCTTCACATTATAATGCTGCAGAGTTCCACAAGCAAACTACTGAGAGATGCTTAATACCAAAATTCATGAAGGATAGATGGAACCTGAGTATCCATATAGACAGGTTCTTAAAAAAGTCTTCCTTCTTTTTTTTAATACAACTAAAATTGACCAGATGATTTTGGCCGTCAAAGAGCAGTTTAACTTTGGTCTATACGCAATGATTGAGTTATTGCAAATCTCTCCTTTTTTTCCTTTTTAATGTTAATATCATTACTCTTTTATAAGCAGAAAATTGGCCTATCTGAATATTTCTGAGGAGTATAATCAAATTATTATCATGAGTTATTCTTGGTTCATAAGCCAAAAAAAGAAGATCCCTACTGGGTGGAGGACATATTTTTTCCCAGCATTGTCTTTTATATTTATAGGAAAAGGAGTCATTACTGTACAAGAGGTGGTATTTGATGACACCATCAGTCAGAAGAAGTATCAGGGAAAAGAGCTGCTTCTGTTATAGCATGGCTGGGGCCATTTGACTAGCAGAAAATTGCTCAGTAAATCAATTAATGCTGAACTTGGTTACTGATGGGTTCTGAACATCTATTTTCTACATAATGTGGGTTGTACATCACTGTCCAGTATTCCAGGCAAAGAATTATATACTAACTGGTTTATAATTGGATTGAAGTGGATATTATTTTGGTGTATCTGCACTCAGACACACCTGAGGCTCTTTACTTTGCTTTCATTTTTCTCCATCTCTACAATTTATTGCTACAGAAAGATTTCCCTAAACAGGCCATTCTGCAAAAGGATCTGAGGAGAGCTGACTATTCATAGTTTAGGACACCTCACTGGGGGTCCTTCCTCTGGGTGCCACAAACAAACCTCCAGACAGGCAGGTCCACCTCCAACAAGAGCCCCTTGTCTCTGTCACAGTGATGAGCAGCAGCCCCAAGAGATGAGCCCACCCTTACCCAAGGTGATTCATTTACTGCATCCAGAGAGGAATCACTTGGGTACTGTGATTTCCTTATCGTGGTTCTTCTGGGAAATCAGACTGGAGAACAAATTGCAGGCTTGGTTTTGGTATTTTATACACTTTTTTATTTTTGGGGGGGAGAAGGGGTAGATTTTAATTGTGGAACTCTGAGCCTTATTGTGGTTTCATTTCATGTTCTCAGAGGTTATGATGTATAAAATACCAGGCCTTGAGTTGGTTAAGTAATGTAAAAATTAAACAATTTGTTTGCATGAAACAAAGATATTAAAGAGAGAGAAAATTAAAAAAAAAAAAAAAAGAAGCATGGTTACTTTGAGCCTTTTCCATTTCTCAAGTTCATCAGATATTACTTGACTCAGAGAGAAAAAAAAATTTTTCAAAAGACCAAAAAAAGAATCAAAAATATCAGTTGGCTTTGTACAGCCTGCTTAACCCTCAAGAAAGCTGTAGATGCATGAAGAATAGGTGGTTCAAGCTCACCTGACCTCACATGGAAAAGAGAGTGGCAGCAAAAGCCAAAAATTTCAACAAGTGAGAATTTGGACATTTCTTTCATACAGCCTTTTCTCCGCAATGCAGGAATCACACTTTTGTTTGAGTTTGAGTCTCATCCCTTTGTCAGAAGTTCACCAATGTCAGTAAATAAGGCCACAGGGATAAGGATCTGACCTTTAACATTCTGTTTCTTTTGAAATCACTGTTCAAAGATGGCTTTTCTATTCCCCTCCATTTTCCTCTATTTCTTGTTTCCTCAAGAGGGATCACAGCATCCACATCTCCCCCAGTGCACTGAGGCAGGTGCCAGCAGAAAGGTCAGCAGTTCTGTGGTTTCCAGCATACTGCTGCCCATCAGCTGTGAGAAAAGGACATTCTGGCCCAAGACATGGAGGCTTCAATTCTACACTTAAAAACATGTTCAACCACAGCTTTAATGCTGCTCCCAGCACAAGAAGCACAGAGTCCAACTGGAGCAAGGTCAGTGGAAGGCCACTGGAATGGAGCACTTGCCCACTGAACAAACTCTGAGGAAAGAGGACTTGTTCAGAGGAACCTAATCCTAAAACATTTTCGAGACTGGGCCACATAAAGCTCAAAGTAACCTGGTCTGAGCCATAACTGACCTGATTTGAGGAGGAGGTTTGAGAAAAGAGCTCCTGAGGTCCCTTTCTACCTGGGTTATCGCATAACCCAAGGATCCCTCGTGCTTTGCTACACACAGGTACCCTGTCCCTATGCTGTAATTGTCATCAAGAACATCAGGGCACATTTTTCTTCTTTTTAACCTCATTGTGAGGTGGTCTGGCAGTGTTTCCACTACAAAAGGTCACAGCCCCTTCCTCCCTTCGTGGGATGGCATCACACCCATGTCCTGTCACTGCCTTTTTCTGAGCCTCCTTCCTGGCTTAGAGAGGCTCCTGAGCTAGTCAGCAGCACAAGAGATCTTACCATCTCTCCTCACTGGGGGAATGTTAAAGAGAAACTCTACTTTATGCTGTTTCAAATTAAAACAAAGACAAAAACAAAAATCAAAAAACAACAACAAAAAACCCAAACAAGCAAACAAACCCCGCCCCCCTCCCCCCCCCCCCAAAACTGGTTTAGTATTGCTTTCCTACTTTCTTTTGGGGGAGGGGGGAGTTAAGGGATTCCTTCATTATGCACTAAATGGGCAATATTAAATATTTATGTCTCTGATAGAAGCAATTGAGCTGAAAAGTAAAAAACTCTTGGCTTCCATACAGAGTGTAAGTCTCTCAGACTGCCCACTATAACTGTGTGCTCGTTGTCCTGAAGGGTTGAGAGGCAGTTTAACACTGTCAGGAGGAGAGCAAATGAAAATAGCCCCAGTTTTGCTCAATAAAGCACAAAGGCGCTGCCAGCCAATCTGATGCTCCTTGTGGCTGGTGGTTACTGGTCTGAGGTCAGGTTTCCCAAGCTCTGCCTCCCTGATCATTGCAGGTTAATTGGAAGCTGGAGACTGGTGCTTCATCACACTCAAAGACAGAGCTACAGCCGGAGGAGTCTGTTTAATAAACTGCACTGGAAAATTATACACATTTATTTCCATCAGCTACTGCTTGCAGTAAAGAATAACACAATTTAATTCTATCTAACCTAGTTGGGGTGAGGATTTATCTGATGCCAGTGTTACAAACAATTAGTAAGGCTGAAAATTACTATTCCATTGATTACAGGTTTGGGATTTTTAATTTCTTTCTCCTTAATCGAACCTCAACCAGATTCTATGTTGCCCTTGACTGGGCATGTCATAAATCACTTTGTGCATGTAGCAGCTCACTTTGCTGCTGGCCTTTCTGCTTCACTGGGGAACATTTCAATGTGCAGATAAAGGAAGTCAGCTCAGGTGCCGTCTTCCACTACAAATCTCTTAAATGCAGAAAATCATGTTTGGATAAATGGGCAGTTAATAAATCCCAGCCCGTGACACTTATTGACTAAAGTTCCAGAATAGGTGGCTCCATTGCTGGTGGCTTATTAAAATAATAAGGTGAAAGGAAATCCCTGTCTCAGTGCTGAAGATTTGTGATGTGTCAGCCCTGAGATCTGGCAAGGAACTAGCAACATGTTAGGCTGACTTTTCCCTTCAGAATATATTTTATTTTAAGAGGAATACATGTGATTAAAACCAAGTACAATTCTAAAAAATTCCTATGTACTGGGGCAATAGCTCTGTTCTTCAAAAACTATCATAAACTACTCTATCAGAATATTTTTTTCCCCCCCGTGGTTTAATTGGTGGGGATAAAATTATATTCCAGGTGCTGGTCAGAACTCAGGAAAACGGCTCACAGTTCTGAACTATACCACCTATTCAGAGGATGATTTTGGGAAATTAATTTTCCTTTCAAATTCCCTGTCCAAATAAGACCAGAAATGTTGATCTTCATTGCTTATGGGCTGTTGAATGACTGAAAACACTGCAGCAGTGATTGCTGCAAAACTGGGGAATGTGGAAATGGGACAGTTAAAACTCTTACCAGACTTCTTGGATTTGAAGGTGGGTATTTGGTTTTGTTTGTAGTTCTGCTACAAAAAAAAAAAAAATCCCCCCAAAAATGTGAACCAGGCTGCCTGGACCAGCATTGCAAAGGCTTCTCAGTACCAGGGTCTCCTGGCATTCTCAGTTTTCAGGTTTACCCTGTAAGAGTAGCTACAACTTAGATTTAATATTCCTGACATTTTATCGCTCTTTTTTCCAAAGTAAGGAAGGCAAATCCCAGCTGCCCTTGGGAAAGCCCTGTCCCAAAAAAGAGGACAGGGATTTGCTTCACAAGTTCAGGAGGAGCCAATTATGGCCATGCTGGGCCTCGACTTGTTCTAGAATAAGAACACCTTCCTTTGCATTAAAGAACATGAAAAACTTTCCTATCTTGAAACTGAAGAGATAAAACTTGAGTGACTATAGCAGGAGGCTTTCCAGTTCCAGAATCAGCAGAAAAGTCCATCTTGTCTCTGATTTTAGGAATTCTCTTGGGCTGGGTAGTGCACCTCACTTGCAGACAGCAATACAGAAAGGAGGGACAGCATCTCCTTTCCATTCCATACATTTATAAAGACACTATTTTGTTGAAACCACTCTTTCTGAGACTTTTCCTAGCACCTTATCTCCCTGCCTCTTCATTTACAAAATATCAGGATGGGAGTTTTTGGCCTTTTCTATTTTTTTTGCTACAAGGCTTTTCTTTGCATTTTGTTCAAAGAAGCATCGTTGCTTAAAAATAACTTTTGCTAAAAACAAAGAGGGAAAAGACATGAATAAGTTCTTAAGGTGCTTTTACAACACCAAATTAAAATGAAAGATTTGCATTAAAGTCAAATAAAATTTCACCAACTTTGAAATTTATAGGAAAAATTATATACATAAATATCTTTCATTTGACTTTTTCTTCTGTGGGATTTTTCTATTTGTCCTCAGTTGACTGGAGGACAAATAATACTCTTCCTTTGAAGAATTCCAGAGCTTGAAAGAAGGGAATCACCTGGCATAGGTCTCCTTTCCACTCACACAGATGGGACCTGCTGCTCACAAGTCCCTTTTGCCTTTCAGTCACATGTCGCTATGAAAATATGAACTATGTTTAAAGCATAATGCAGCTGATGGACACTTTATGAAAGGCTTTTTTAAAGCTTGAAAAACTGCTTTTGAAGCCAGTAGACTGAAATGTCAGAACTTCCTTTCATTAAAACTCCCGCTTCAGCTACATTCTTCATTTTTCAGAAAAGCTTTTTTCACCACTTCCACTCAGATCAAGAATCTGAAAAAGGTTATTTTCCCTCATGAAGATGTGGATTGTGATTTACTCCACTGTGACAGACGATATTTCAGATTTATGTTTGCTTTTATTTTCTGAGCAGTAATATTAAGTTACAAACCATGAGTGTTTGCACTGTATGCTTTTCTTTATGTTTTTAATTTTCACTGAAAATTAATTATCTCAGTATTTTTTTTTTCTTTTTAATCTCCAACTGCATTTTCTTCTACTCATGGGCTTGAAGTCAGGGGTTGGTTGAACATTTTATCATCTGTAAAGTATTTGTGATTTTTGTGCTGGATATGGCTGCTGGTGTTGAAGATCATTGTGCCTGTGATAGATCTAGTTCTGTATACCAGGGGTTGCAGCAGGTTCTGGGAACAGCATCTACATTTTTAAAGCTGAACTGGTTGTCATCAAAAAGCTCCTTCAAAAAGTTCCATTGGCATTGAGATTTAGGCATGATGCCTCCTAAATTTATGCCATTCCCATAATCAGAAATCAACAATTCCAGCAAACTTTTGCTGATACAGACTTAACACAAAAGGAAATTTTATAAACTGGGTGTGTATGGACTGCATGTGAGACAGCTGCTCTGCTGCACCTTTGGAGTTGCTGCTTCCTTTGGTTCTCCATCAGATTTGGGATAAAAATGTTCCATCACTGCTACTTCCCTTCTCATTCATCTGTTGACCTGTAAGTTCCTTTTGAAACAAACTCATCAGTGCTGACTCATATCTCAATGTTATCAGGTCTTGTATTTTGAGAAAGAATCCATTCAATGACAGGTAAGCAAAAACAAAACCATTTCTGGCCCCCATGGTTGCACAGGACTAACAGCCCCTTTTTTTGTCATTATGCAAATGGGACTCTGGGATAAAACTTGCTGAGTAAGAAAACCTTGCTGCTACCTACTCGCTCTCTCAAGTAGAATATCACTCTTAAGTCAGAACAAAAAATTATTAAAAATGCTTCAGCAATAAAAATAATTGAAATGTATTTCTTCACTTGTGCGTTTTAAAAGAAATTTATTTTCCTGTCTTTGAAGACACTGTTAACTTTCTCAATATAAACTTCCTTTTTATTAATGATGTAAAGAAGAAAATATTTATGAGGAGGTGAAGGGAAAATCCCCAGTTTCTCTAGGATTTTGTTTCCCAAACCTTCCTAGAGCAAACTTGTTTAGCTTTTCCATTTATCAGCCTTTCAACACATCCTTTGTGTTGTAATTTTCCCCTCTGTAGTTTGGGATTTTGTCAGTTGTCAGTATTCCAAAGACTTAGTTTTGCAATTAATTTGGAGAAGATAAGCACTCTGCAATATGTAAACTTCGGACTAGAACAGCTAAAGAGGGAATGAATTATATTCAGGAATTTATTTCGTAAGAAAAAACATCTTACAGGTTCTCTTGTTTTCCGTACACCATGCTGACAGGCAGTGTTTAGATTTAGTTATGTCAAGATAAAATCAACACAGTGATTAAAGCTGTGAACCATGCTCTAAATGCTCCTTTCCATTGTGTACATTCAAATTTTTGTGGTGCTACAGACTTTGAACTATATGCAAACAGTGAATCTAGTGCTGTATACAAACAAGCCCCAGTGTCTTTCTTACCCAGGCTGTGTTGGAGCCATTTTACGCCTTTCTGGTCTTTTAGACCAACTTTGGAAAATATACAAGGAACCCCTTGGGAAGTATGAAAACACCATTTGGCTTTTCAAAGCTTTCAGCACCTTTGTGAGCTGCCAATGAAATGCAAAATGCAGCTTCTGAAGCTGAGGATGACTCTGCCACCATGTCAAAGCTCAATGCACCTCAATGATGGTTTGCTTTTCTGGTTCCCTGGATTGTCTATCCAAGGTAGGTGGTTTGGGGTCCCTTCCCACCCCCAAATCCAGTAACAGGATTAGGGTGGGTTTGGAAACCTGCTCTGAGGAAAGAGGAGGAACTCCCTGTGGTGACAGAGCCAATTTAGGCACATCCCTGATGTGGACCACACACCTAAATGTGATAGCAACCGGTCATTTGCTCTCACTGTCTGAATCTCATGTTTTGCAAACACTGCATCTATTTTTGCACAACAAGGGACATTGTTCCATGTAAATTTGCGTTCCTGTTATTTTTTTGCATTTCTAGTACTTAGGGTATTTTTACTGCAATTCCTGCCGACAAATGAAGGATTGTTTGTATGTGGAATATTTCACTCTTTTCAGTCCCAAATCTAGATGCTGGCAAACACCCAGGAAGGAGACATGAGCAACACCTACTTCTCAGTTGTTTCACCTGTGACTTTATCTGCTTCAAGGAAAAAACTAAGATGAAACCTCCCTGCTGTTATTTGTCTGTGCAAAAGGCAATAAGCTGCTGATGACTGTCCCATTTAGAAGATAGGGGTCTTCTCCTGTGTTCAGAATTCTCTTCACTTGAGTTGTATTAACTAGAGCTGTGGATTAAAACCTACAACTCCGCTAATGATCTAGCTAAGGCACACTGATATTGATTTACACGTGCTGTGATTTCCTCCATGTGTGAATTCTTTTTTTGTAAGCTACTCTGGGGCTAAGAAGGTGAAGATCTCAGAATAAAAAACATGTTGGAAATAACATTTCATCTTCATTGTTAAAATCAGGTGATGGAGTATTTTGCCTGTAACTCAGTTCTTTCATAGTATTTTGATGTGCTTAGAAATTTGGGACTGGTTTTTGGATGAAGGCAACTGTTGGCAGGTTGCTGTTATTGAACCACTGTGGCCTGAGATGGAAAAAACTACTTTGGTCATCTGTTCCTTCTCATTGCCAGGCCAGGATTGGTCTTCATTATTGCACACTTGGCTAATGTTTTGTTCTGTTTTTCCTCTTGCCAGACCATGAGTTTTGGATTTTTTTCCTGGGAGATGTTTATTCTGGCTAATAAAGCTGAATTAAATTAAATTAAAACTGAAGCTGCTCAATTGTGAATCACTGTGTTTCCCACAGATGTTTATGTTCCTACTGGCTTAAACTGGGAGTGCTTAGGTTTGCTTTTTTTTTATTTTAGAAGAACATTTAAGTTTTAAGGGTAGCAAGTAACCAGATGTCCCTCAGTGTGGGTCCTGCAGATCTTGCCTCATCAATCTGGGCACTGCTTTGTGAGCACCACCAGGATCTCACAGGCTGGTGCTGATCTCACAGAATTATCTCTGCCTGGAAGGACAAACCAATAGTTCAGAGCCAGCTCACCAGGTCACTATTTCAGTCTCAGCCAGGAATTACCACCTGACAGCTTTTTGGAAAGCAGGGCCTCTGCAAAACGAGCTGATGAACTCAGAGCACTCCAAAGAGGTGCTCGTATTTTAGAAATTGTCCCCAGATAGCCTGAAAGAGCACAATGAACATATGCCAACCTAATGCAGCACCTGAATGCATCTGGCCAGCTATCCATGCCCAGAAAATCCTGTTTCTTTATCTGAAAACGACACCCTAAGTTATGTTGATATCCCCTTTCTTATTATAGACTCGCAGGCTTGGGGCAAGATGTTAATAAACGTGAAGATGGGGCATCATCCAAGGTTAAGAGAATGACCATGGGGCGTCTGACTCATTGCTGGAGGAGTCAGAAAAAAACTGATATCTCCAGCCCAATTGTTTCAGAATCCCTGTTTCTCCTAGTAACTGGAATAGAGCAGCCAAGAGTAAATCCTGCAGATGGAGAGAAACCAAGAAAAAATGGTTTTACTGGACTTTTTTCTAAAACCTGTATTCATACTGACAAGGACTAAGGGACAGAAAAGGGCTTTCAGTTGTCATCTTCCGTTTATTTCCCTGTTAGAGCCTTGGGAAGAGCATTGCAGCTTCCCTGCAATCCCCTAGGGGATGCAGGCAAAAGCTGTGACAAGGTAAGAAGGGATAACTCATGGTTGTGACATTGAAGTCCTGTGCCACTGACCCATGGGATCCCAAGGGATCCTTGTGTGGATGTACCAGCTCAGTTTGAGCTCCAGGGCTGCATTAAATACATAAATCCATAACAGGAATTTTGTAACACTCCTCACTGCCTCCTCTCAGGACAGAGATTAATCTGTGAGCGTGTTTGGCATTTCCAAAATTTTGAGGATGAGTCTCATCCATTTCTTTAGCTTTGAGCACAGCACATGCAGCCTTGAGGCAAGATCCCAAGAGAAAGTGGTTGCTGTGTCTGCTGCCAAGCCTGCAGCCTTTGGGGGAAATTAAGCAGGTGATATAGTTCAGTCACAGCTCCTAATAAAGCAGCCTCTTAACCTTGTCCTTTTAAAATGCAGAAGCATCTTCCAGGAAGGTCTGCCATTCTCTTCTGTTAACAGACCCTGGTAGGTGGGAGCTGGGCCACCTGTTCTGAGCTGAGGATGAACTTTCTAGAACCTACCTCGACAAAAAATAGCATCAGATGCTGTTTCTCTAAAGTCCTGACAGGGAAGATAAAATTCATAAAAGGAGAGTTATTCGAAGCAGTGTTGTCTAAGCTAAAATAATCCACCTATTTAAGAGAAGGACCAAAGGATTAAAGCAGAGAAAGTGGATGTTCTGTTACTATGCTGAGCACAATCAGTGCTCCATGAAATGTCCCTGAGCTCACCAAACCAAGGGCACTCAGGGCTGAAGTAGAGCACTCAGCACATTGAAAGTGGAGGCTCTAAATGTGCTCTTTATTAGGATGATAAACTCCAAAGAAGGTACAGAAGGGAGCATATTTTTTAAAATGCAGAATTCTGAAAAGGTGTGAATAGCTTCATCAACCAAACACATGAATATTAATATTCATACACTCATTTCTAAAGCAATTGCTGGTGAATCAAGTTGGTATTTTCAGAGCAGGATGCAAGGACATTTTGTTTAATCAAGTTTTTTAACTGGTTTACTAATTAGTTTCCCCCAAAGCAAAGAAGCTCAAATAGTGGTGTTGAGACCTGAATGAGTCAGTTCTGAAAAGATCAAACCTTGTGCTTTAGGTTCTCTTTTTTTTACCTGATTATTGTGCCTTTTATGGTTGCCTAAGTTGGCTCCCTATAACTGTTGAAAAGGAGTTAATAACTTCATGGTATAGGGAATAAATTGTAGGTCCTCATTTGAAACTTCTGAGGTTTGTTGATATGCCAAAATTTACCAAAATCAGTATAAGTGCACCAGCTGCATTTTCAGTGCAAAAAGATCAAGCGAATAGTAAATCAAATAGCCCAGGTGCAAAGGAGAATAATACATAAAGGTGCTGCACTTGGTAGAAGTATCCAGGTACATACAGGAAAGCATCTCCATGTCTCTTTCAAATGTATATAAATAAAGCAAATTCTTGTGCCAATATTTATGCTTCACAGTATCATGACCACACGAACAATTCTGCTTTAAGCAATTTTCCGGGTCTTTTTCTATCTTTTCTAAATCACTGCAGTGGAAGCCATTGAACCATGTAAGCTTTAAACCAAAGTTTCAAAACTGGAGACCTGGAGAAAGATTCATGAATTTTTTGCACAGGTATTTAAACAGATTTGCAATTGTAAAAGTGCACGCTGAGTACATCTGGGAGCAATTTGCCCAAAGAAAGGTGTTGGAACCTCATATTTGGCTATTTACAAGAGGGAATTAGATGCCTGGAGGCAGATTCTAGACATGTGAACATCACATATGCCTCCAACTGAGACGAATTTTGGGTCTGTTTAGCCTTGACATATTACAACTGAGAGGGGACCTTATCAGTATTTAATAGTAATATAAAACACTTCTCAAAGCATTAACTTGACTCATTCAACTTTACAAAATCAAAGCCTGTTCAATTTTAAGTTATTCAAAAACTCCAAGAAAAGGGAATGAGGAGAAAATGGAAAAGACATAAAAGATATAGAAAAGAATAAACATAACTACCACCCCTAGTTCCAGCAGTGTGCAGCTGATAGAAATTCCAAGGGGAGGCAGGGTCAAGACATGTGCTTGCCTCATGTTTGGCCTTAAAAAGCCCTTGGCCCTCCTGGGCCCTCCCCGTAGGTGGGACTTGTGGTGATCTGGCGCTCAGGAGCAGAGTGGAGCATTGCCTCTGATGTGCTGGGCATTGGCAGCCACCGTGGGGCTGGGACACAGGCTCAGGGGTTGTGGGGTGTGCAGGGCAGGGCAGCACTTCCCCAAAGCCAGGACCCAAGCTGCCCCTTCCCCTCACCCAAAATGTTTCAAGCCAGCAACCCTTCCAGTCTCTCACACCAGGTTATTTTACTTTGCTCTCTCTCCTACAATAAATTTGTCTTTGAATCCTGACAGAGTGACTAGGGAATATTGCACGGTATAGATCACAGAAGCTCCACTGAGGATTTCTGAAAGGTCAAAGACTTTAAGCCTTACCTGAATGCATCCTATTGGCTAAGTTTAAGCACAGCACATGGACCTCTGTGGCTCCTGTTCCTGGACATCTCACAATACCCAAGCCTTCTATGAATTCTGAATGCCAAGACATGCACAAAGAATCAAAGTGTCTTATATACAGATACCTAAAAATTCAGCAGTGTGGTAGTCTAGTTCCCATTTTTGAACTCATTCACCTTTTCCATAATCTTAGCCAGAGCAAAGAAATATCAGCAGTTCCTTTTGTGAATAAAATAACAGTTGTGACTGAAACAGGCCCCTAGGAAATGATTCTGTTCTCTTTCCAGACAACAGTCTTCAGTTAAATTCAGGCTGTGATGGTGGGTAGAAAGCCGTATTAATTTAACCACTTTTGTTCATAATAGTTAGAAAGAGGTAGACTAACTGCTCTTGATAACAGACTGTGTCTCGGAGGTGGGATCTGTGAACATTTGCCACTCAAGAGGATGGGAAGGTCTTTCTTTCACCTGACTGATTTAGTGATATCCAGGAAGAAGATATGAGCAAAGCCAGCTTTCGTTTCTCAGCTCAGGAGAGATTTTAGGGCATGGGCTCTATGGTGAGGGGGTGGTTGTATTTTCAGTAGGAGACAAGCAGAGTCCTCAGGTTTTTATTGCTGACCTGTACAGTTTTGAGTTTCTCTTTCTCTCTTTTGCCTCATTGAGAGATCTGTATTCTGTAGCAGTCACGTAAAGAGCCCAACTTTCTTTTGGCCCTTGTCCATGTTTACACTATTGAAGAGGAGAAGAAAGAGAAGGTTTGAATCTGAAAGGTTTGAGAACAACCAAGCTGAATGCATCAGGTTTAATCAAAAGGTTTAATCAAAAATCATCAGGCTTCATTCTATTGAGTTCACTGAGCATGGGATCAGACCTCTTCTGAAACAGTCAACTAGGACTCCCAGAATAAATTTTCCTACTATTCTTTCCAGAATTTATGCAGTATTTTAAGAGCTCTAAGGGAAGCTGACCCAGAAAGCCTAGTAAAGAGAGGAATATAACTGCACAAGGAAAGGTAAAACTGAAGTACATCCTCAGCTGAGTATGGTTTAATTAGATAAATTCCAAGATGTACTGGCAATCATTTAAAAGAGAGTCTGCACACTGGGGGATGAGGAGGTAATTTGCAAATCCATTGTTTGCAAATGCAAATGTAAGAAAAAGAAAGGCATGTAAGCAAAGCTTTGTGCTGCATTAGGAAGTTTAAGCAAGGCAAGTAATCTAAATTTGGCTTAAAAGTTATGATACTGAGGTAATCCTTATATTTGAAAAGTGTGATACACTTGGAAGGAGCTGGAATTTAAAGATCTATTATTTACTAATAAGAAGGTAAGAGCCTTTGAATATTAAAGTGCTGAGAGAAGTTTGGGAATGAAATAGGTCTTAGCTGTGGAGAGGAGAAATATATGTAAAAATAAATTATTATTATAATTATACTTTATATTTCTTGTGATATGATTCAGGAATTGGGAAAATAATTTCCCTAAAGGAAGTGACCTATAATTAGTTGGATGTAGTAAGAAGTTTAATTACATAGGACTGCAGTAAGTTTCTTCCATGGAAGGTGAAATTACTGGAGTGTTTTGTGAAAGGACTAGAGGAACTTTTCTCAATTTCCTGAACTTATTAACAAAAAAGTTTGGAGAATGATTAAAAAAAAAATAGTCTTCTCAGGAATTCACATTGAAGTTTTAGGATCTGTGTGTTGCTGAGATAGAACAGAAAGATGTTCAGAAAAAGTAAGGGAGACTTACTAAATAGGATTAAAGTTTATTTGTGAAACTGAGTTTATTAATGAAAGGTCATGGTATCAGTATGAATAATTCACTCCTCAGAGATCTGCCATTTCATCTGGCATAAAAAGCCCCATTGCACAGCCAAGCTTCTCCCAAGTGTGCTCAACATATGGGACAGCAGTTGAAAGTGTTCATAAAAATAATTCTACTGAAGAGATGCCCTTTGGTAGTGCGATCTACCGTCACAGCTGTGATAGCGGGGTTTCATCACTCATCTTGCAGAGATCAAATGCCCAGAACTTGTTAAGAAAAAGAATGTTCTTCCAGACTCGTATATCTCAGTGCAATTAACATCTGAGTTTCTATTTCAGTTACAGAGAAATTTTATAGGGTGTGATATGAAGGGCTTCTACCCGCACTCTGGAGTGCTAGAAAGTCAGGGCTGTATGACTAAAACAAAAATATTTTAAAAATGATATGAAGGTTTCAGCCAAAGGCTGCTAAAGTGGAAACGTGAAGCCACCCTGGGGCCATCTCCCTTACCTTTCCCTTTACAATGGAGAGCAATTTTTCATCCTTGGGTCTGAAGACCATCCTGGTCTTCAGAGAAGAAAGGACTCTGGCAGAGGCAGAAAGGACTGAATGAAAATAACTGGAGCAGGGTGAACTGGAGCTCTACAGGAGAACAGTTCACCTGAGGGAATTTTCTGCAGGCAGTGACCATTAGGCTCCCTGCCCCCCGTGGCAATGCGAGGGCACAGTGCAGTGCCTCCCTTCTTCCTGCCCTGCTACAACACTCGCCTGCCAGCAGAAAACTGCCCTTCCTGGCAGAAAATGTTTTGTTCTGGTTGATTTTTTTGACTGGTTGTCCTAGTTTGAAAGACAGGTGTCTGCCAGGGAAAGCCAGAGCCTCCCTTGGAATGGAGATTGTAAACCCCCTCCCTCCAAATTATGATAATTTTTAAAATAAGGGGGTCTCAGGCAAAGGTATGGGGATAGGAATAGCAGTTCTTTACTAGTATGTGTAACAAGGCAAACAAAACAACAACTACAGCATTGACAACAAAACAGAACCAGGAACCTCTTGACAGTCTTCTTGGCCGAGGCAGGAAGGGATGGAGGAGGGGCTTTCCTTCACAAAACCCTGGGCCAGTCTGATCCCAGTGCCCCTGCAGGACTCTTGAGGAGCACCAAGCTGGAATGAGCAGAAATCCCGGGCTGGTGGATGGGGTGTATCAGAAGCTCTGCAGTGGTAGCTGGAGCTGCAGGGATGCCCCAGGGGACAGGGACTGCGAGTCTACGGCATAGCAAAGACCCAGGGTAGTGCCAGAAGCGGCGAGACAGAACAGCAGTGGCCCAGCTCCCAGCAGGGCAGGAGAAGGCGAGCTCAGGATTCCTGAGCACATGAGCAGATGGTGGTAGGTCCCAAGGACTGGACTTTGGTGGTGACAGTGAATTCTCCCCGCAGTAAGCAGCAGCTTGATCCTTCTCCTGATGCCGAGAGCAAGAGGGAAGAGCTGCCCCCAGCCCTGGCCTTTACCTCCCCCCAAAACTCACTTATCTTCCCCCTCCAAGAGAAAATCCCAGAGATCAAAAAAGAGGCGTAGCCGGGTGCTACACACCTCTCCTTTGGCCACTTCTTTGTTTTTCTTAAGCACCCATAAATACTCAGTAGTTAGTTTCCTTGCAACTTATGGGAAAAAATTCAATAAGTAAAATGAAACAAATCTAACCCCCAACAGTGGTAGCCTGCAAACACAGTGGATGCTCATGTTCACAGTGGTGTTAAAAGCTTCCTACTTCCAATCCATTAAGCATGGTATGTAACAGTGTGTGCCCCATGGCTTCTTATACAAATGTGTTAGTCCATCAAACAATTCAAAAAAGTGGAACTCTTCAAAGTCTGTAGAACTGACTTACAAACTGTGTTTGCTTTGTGGAATATGCACAGAAGGCAAGTTAACTAAACAGTTGAAAGCACACGGCAAATTATACATGGATCAAAGCCGGCGTGGGTCTACAAAAGCAAACAAGCCCTCCCTTTCCCCAAAACAAAGATGGGGATGATACCTGAAAGCAGTACAGCATCCAACGGTATGTCACAGGAATTGGATCTAAAGTGCTGGAATGTATGTTCTTTGGGATAAAGGGGATTCAACAATTTTTCATTATCATTAATCTCCCAAAAGCATGTCTAAGAGAAAAATAGCTCTCCAAAGAGCTGCATCCAGCAGCTAATTGGACATCTTCTTTAAAAAAAAGAGCATTCATGTTGGGTTTTTTCCCTATAGTATTAATAATTATGAAACGTGTCAGACACCAGGGGCTGGAGATGGAAGCTCTCTAATTACAGAGCAAATCCTGTGTGTCTGTGCCAGGCTAAACTGTTTAGCTCTCCTCAACTATGGTCCTTGCCAAAGAAAAAGAAAATAACAATTTTACAGACATGTCCTACAGTGTGGTCTTAACACGTTTTTCAGAAGAGCAGCCAAAAGTTGAGGTAGTACAAATGTGTCACATGTGTTCAACTGTCTTTAAGTGGAAATGTAGAAGTTAACTGGCAGTGACATTCTAGAGTCTGCTGTTTTCCAACCCTGCTAATTCCCATCCACATTATTTTCTAAAACACTGTTCTTTTTGAAGAAACTATCTCTCCTGCCTCGCAGATATTTAATTCATAGGCTTGTGGTCCCAAAAGTTTCAGAGCACAACACCTGAAATCTTGAAATGTCTGGCAGATCAATGTTCAAATCAGCAAATTTATACCTGGAGATGCTGTAAAGTCGATTTTATTTCATGGAAGAGCTTGTGGAGGTCCCACTGATCACAGGCAGCACTGCTGGGAGCCACTCACTGGAAGCCCTGATCCTTGATGGACAATTTCCAGGACCCCACATTCACAAGCAACTGCTGTAAACCCACCACATCCCCTGAGAACGGGACACCCCCACCTTATCTCTTGCCTGCCCTAGATTTTGAAACCTTTAATCTCTCCATTCAACCAATCAGATCTGTAAGTGTTGCTACGAAAGACAAAAGCCTTACTTCTATTTCTCATTCATACAAACACATGCACAAAACTGCACAAAACAGATGGCAAAGTTGTTTTTTTCTAATGCACAGCAAGAGTCTGGCTTTCCTTGCCCAAGGAGTTCACTGTCTAAGGGTCACGGCTGGGATCTGAGGGTGACACCTCTGATGTGGGGTGAGAGATACACATCTCACTAATATGTTTTGTTTAGACTGTACTACGACCGCATAAGAATTATGTCTGCATTTGTGCACATAACATATTTATACCTAAGCAAATTGGGAAATGCATCTGAAAATCAGTTTTCTTTTATTAGTTCAAGCCTGAACAATGTAAAAGAATCATTGGGTTAATTAATATGCTCTAAAGTTCATTAGTGTCTTCTCCAATAAATTGTGAGGTATTCATAAATCTGCATGCCAAAATTACTTGATTACTTTACTGCAAGAAACTGCAATGAGAAAAAGTTAGATAACCTAATGAGATCAAAACTTGAAATAAAAGCTTCATACCCAGGAGATAACACTAATCAAAGCCTGATAATTATCAGTTTGATACTGCAAAGTCTTAATTGCACCCGAGTCCATGTCAGTTCCTCAGGATCTGCTGAATATCTTGCAGAACTTTAATCCTCTTAAAAATCATCAGGGATGGAATTTGCCATCCGTGTTGCTGCTTTCAGTGGCTCTGTTTGTGAAGTGAGGCAGTGGTGTGAATGAGCTATTTATGCTGCTTGTTTTAGATAAAGGAACATCTGAAAGAGACTTGGGCATAATTTTGCATTAAGGTTGTTTCTACTTTCCATGGAAACTGTTCTAAAGATCATCTCTAGTAGGCAATCTCATCTTTACAGAAACTGCTTGGAGGTATATTTCTGCAATTCACGTTGTAATTTTCTTTGATCTATATTTTTTCCTGTAGAGTGGATTGCTAAAGACAGCTATACCTGTTAAAATAATATACTAAGAAAAATGCAAATTGAATGAGGACGCTTGCATCTCTGAATGAAGTGCTGGTAGGACAACACATTGAAAACCACAAATTTCCCTATTTTCCCAGCTCTTCGAAATGGCTAAAAATATTGTCAATGACAAATTACAGAGGTTGACCTTAACCTGATTGAATGAATATAAGAAAACCTCTTACAAACTTCTTTTTTAGCAAATTTTCAAGCAATGGGAGGCAGTTTTGCCACAAGAGGCACAAATATGACTGGACAGTTTGCTGTCCTGGGCTTATACATAATATGAAGTTTGCTTTTAAAAGGTTGGCATCAATTATATTTAGCTATTAACCTTGAAAAAAAATATAATAAATTTGGAAATTCAGGTGAAATAGTAAATATAGTAAATTTAGCATCACAAATTCAGAGGCTGCAAAAACTTTTTGTTCCATTGACTCAGATTCTCACAGATGAGGACTATTTGATCAATTAGTTTGACCTTATCATACTATCAGGCACATTTCACTCTTCCACTTCTATGCTGAGCTCACTAAGTTACCTAAGTAGTAACTTCCAGGGAATTTCACATTCTTGGTTTGAAGACTTTGCAGATGGAACATTCAGCTGACCTTGATGATCAAAGTCTGTTTCCACTATGGATTTCCTTGGCATCAGCACCCAGCTGTTAGGCTACCTGTGGGGAACCAACCTAATCTTCCTGTGCAGATGATGGAAGCAGAAATATTTCATCATGCCCCTACTCTGTCATTAGAAATGGGGCCATGAAACCAATATTTCTACTGTGTAGAAAAATGGATTTCGCAGAAGGCAATATCCAGGGAAGGTGATGTAATGGTCCCTATTCAGTCTGTTGTTACAGGTGCATCCATCTAAAGAAGGCACAAAAATTGCTTCAATAGCATAATTTAGACCAAGCCTGCTATTTTCTAAGCCAGTAAGTACTGGGCTGAGACCATGTCAGATGTTCTCTCTGTCCCTCATCTACATAATCAGCTCAGAGCCACTGAGAACTGAGGTGCAGAGGTGGCAAAGTGAGAGTCCTTGCTGTCTCTTGTTGGGGAGCAATCAGCAAAGTTCTCAAGAGCCACCTGAGAGCTCTGACCATCTGCTCAAGGACAGGAGCAGGTTCTTCTGTGAGCAGGTCTTCATCACTAGAAGCAGTGGTGTCACTCTCTTCTGCTTGTGAATGTTTGAAAATGCTTTTAAAGTAGCTGTGCTTTGGCTGATGCTGTGGAGAACAGCCTTTCATGGTAAATCCACTGGAAAATCCTCCCCAAGGTAGCACCAGGGTCACTTCAACAGAGATGATGGAGAAGCAACCCAGGGTGGAAGCAGAGAGTCCCAGACATCATCTCTCCCAGCCAACACAAAATGAAAGCAAACCTCTCTCAGCTCCCTGAGATTCATTGGGCTTCACTCTAAGTCCACTGATTTCAATTAGAACCCTGGAACTAATTTCTCCTCTGACCTCCAGCATACCTCAGGTGCCTGCCTGCTTTATTGGCTCCCTCTCCTTTGACCATAATTTTTCCTGGCTGTGGACCGGAGGGAACGTTAAGCACCTGAATTTCCAAATTTAATTACAGTGTTTAAATAATGATACAGGGCATCGATTCCATTTACTCACAATGGCACAAAACAGCTTTAAGTATTTAACACCTGGGGCACTTCCTGTCTCACTGCTCTCTATTTAATCACATTCTGCCAATTAGAAAAAATCCCTAAGAGGCTGGTATGTTTTCTACCATTAGAGAAACTGAATGCCTCAGGCACTACAGCAGCTTTTATTTAGTGTTTTTGTCCTGGAGAGAAAGATTTACTTGAAATTAAGTAGAGGGTGTATTTGAATCTATATATTGCACATGTACAACTCATTTTGAATTGCTTGGGCACTGGCACAGTCTGACCTGAGTTTATAACTGGTGCATTTGTTAACTCTTTTTCTTGGTCTGGTTGCACAAATAGACTCTGAGGTAGAGACATGAGTCTTTGCAAAGAAAATAATGTCCAGAAGGCTCAGAGCATGTCTGAGAGGACAGCTACGTGTTTCATTGTACATGAGTGCCAGTTCCCAAGCACACTGCATCCTCTCAGGATGCTGCCTGCAGGTGTCTGCTGTGGGCACCTGGTGAGGTGCCCTCAGTTCTCATGTCGTGTGAGGCCACACATGTCCTGCTCTGACGTGGCCTGGGATGAGCTGAAAGGTGATCATGTTCTGTTCTCTGAGTATTTCCACATAACTCCAGCAAAAAGCCATCCCAGAGCTACAGACAACTGCAATACGTCAGCACACCTATGCCACACAGCTTGGAGCTCTCTGATTTAATGAGACCAGCAGGATGTTTTTCACTCTTTCCCCAAGGCTCAGGCCAGCTGAAATTCCTTGTCATGTTTCTTTACAATGGCTGAAAATCCTTCCCTCCCTGTCTATTCTAGTCCCCTATTCATTCTTCCTCCTCCTCTCTGTCTGATATTTATTTACAGACACTGCCTAAGATCATCCATGTGGAGGAAATATAGAGGGACTTTCTCTGCTATACTTTTCCCCTCACTGTTCTTGGCATTTCACTTTCTGTGATTTGCCAGTGGTCATGCACCCAGGGAAGCAGAAGGACCCTGACTCTGGTCTGGCCATGTGGGGAGAACACAGGGAAGTTTGATTTGATCCTTCTGCCCTAGAAACCCATGGAAACAGTCTCTTTGATACCGACTCAACAAGGTTGTACTTGTATTTTCTCCATGTGCCAGCGAGGCCAGTGAGGCCAGTGAGAAGTTGGAAGGAAAAGAAAGCATGGGAACTAAGGGGGTAAGGCAGATACAAATGTATTTACATTAATGGCTTTCACTTCTTGGGAATAAAATCACAGGGTTTTGCCCAAGTTTCCCATACTGACTCAACCAAACAACCCCACTTATGTTCTCTGTGTCACGTTTATTCAGTCAGTCTCCTAAGAGAGGATAATTTTGCAGCTTCCTTGAATTGATTAATAGCAGCTTTACATTAATAACAGTGTCCTCCTGACAGCTCTTGATGCTGTTTGTTAGGCTGCTGTGGCTGCAGTCCCAGCACCACATCCAGTGGGAAACATCCCACCCCCAGTGCCCTGGCTGGTCCCACCAGCCCAGCAGAAGACAAATCTCTTCCCTCACGCTTTGCAGCTGTAATAATGTCACAGCCAGGCTGACACTGCCCTGACAGCCCAGCTCATGGCTCATTGCAACCACCTGGGAGATGGTTTTCCTCCTGCTCACTATTCCATCCACCATCCATGAGTTCTTGCTGCCAGAGAGTGTCACAGTGGGTCCAATTGTTCATGTGCGCCCCAGAACAGATTTACATCCTTCAGACACCTCTTCTCTCTGTCTTTACCTTCCCCAAGATCCATTATTGCCTCATGTCACTCAGGGAATGTGCAATCAAATGCAGACTGCTTAAAATCTCATTTGACTTTCCTTGCAACCATCATCATACTTCTGTTTAATCCTTTGGAATGTCTTCTAGTTTGCTCTCATCCTTAATGGTTTTTAATGGTTTGTGCTACCAAGGGAGTGCCCTGTGCTCTCTTGGACTCAGCAGCAGGAGCAGAGGGGCTGAGGAGCTGCTTGGATGTGCTCATGTCCCCTTGATCAGAAGTTTTGTTCCTCACATGAGTGCAAGGAAATTCCTGTCAGATCCAGATGCTCATTTTTCTGTTGAAAATGCCTTAGCAGACCCTGTCTGAAATAGGTTCATCTTTACAAATCTGGTGCAGGTTATTCAGCTGCCCCTATCCTTTTTCCTGAGTTTCTCTGTTGTCTCTGGCATTACAATATTATCTTTAAGATGAGACAGATCTTCTGAGATCTGCCTTCTTTGGGCCACCTCTTCTTTGTCACTGGAATAGGCCACAAAGTCTCTGTGCTGAAACCATGTCTAAATTCCTTATGCCACATTACATCTTAGCCTGCAAGGACACCTTTTTGCTGATTTTGTATTTGCCTCCTCTGGAGCTGAATCCTCATCTTTCCCTTTACTAGCTTTTCCAGTTTTTTAGGGCATTTTGTTTGCTGGTTTACACACTGGAAAGATCTGGAGGTAGTAAAGTGGTTTGTGAGGGGATTTTTTCTATGTAACTACTTGTATTTGCAACAAGATTTTTAGTTCTCAAATATAAATATTAGCAGAAAGGTGGAAGAGCCATAATCTCTTGCCTTGTAGCTTTAATCATCTTCTTAGGCACAGCCCTTATTAGGAATAACATTTATTAATCTTTTCTAAATTATAGTTTCATATTGATGCTGTCACTGTCCTTGTGTAAATACTACCAGAACAAAAAGGTGTAAAGTGTTTCCATTTCAGTTGAGGGCCTTCTGTATCTTCTTACCACTCAGATGTGAATGGCCATACGAGTAGCACCATCTGGAAAATCGTGGGCAAAGATCCACTGCTGCTTCCCAAGGCAGCTCTCCAACCTGAACTGATGGAAGGCTGTCAGGAGTCTGAGGTGTGATCAGCCCCTTCACCTCAATGGAGCCTTGAATCTCAAGATTAGTACAGGTGGAGGGAGAAACCTTTTCCCAAGAAAAGGCTTTGGCACATTCCCATCGTTTGTAAATGCAGTTACTGTGACACTATGCTCCACTCAGCATATTTGCATGAGCAAGTGGTCTATATTTAGTTTAAAGAGAGGCTGTTTATTGAATGTAACACGAGGCTCAGACTTTACAGATGAAGACTACAGATCATGGCTAGAAGCTATAATTGTCTTTTATCTCTGAGCACATTTGACATCTCTGCTGTATATGGAGCATTTGAAGAAAATCACAGAGCTCCAGTTCCATGGGGCAGCTTGCAGTGAGGTGAGCTACAGCTGCACACTGCAATTTTTCACAAGGTTTTTGCTGAAAAACTTCTCTGGAATATAAAAGAGCATAAAACATCACACTCATCTATTAGCTTTGAAAAATAGAAGGCATGGACACAGCAAATGAAAACTGGAATATGTGCATACATTCAAGACCTCCTGAGGAATGGGCATTGAGGACTGCTGGGAATCATGTTCAGGAAAGATCTGATAGAAATTTGTGCTCTTGGGAGGAGGGAAGGGACACATATATTGAGAAAACTTGTGTTTTATTCAGAGAAAATTATATTTTTCTACTTCATCTCCCTTTTTTTCTCCCAATGCCATGGGCATTCATTCCCCCTGCTCTGTGAGATTATGTGTTGAAGAGGAATTGGCACAAAGGGTCAGTTCCCCAGCTCTTTTCTCCTGCAGTGTCTGCCCTACATGGTCTTGGTTGCCCTGGTCTTGGTTGGAGTAGTTTGTACACTTGGTCTCTGCCTGGGCTTTATCTGGTAGATGAATTTTCTCCTCTGGCTGGTTACAGAGAGGGCTTGCTACTGAGACAAAGCTGGGATTTTATCCTCTCATTTTTAGGATAACTTTTTTTTTTTTTACATTACGAAAAGGACAAACTGATTTGTTTCCCAATGCATGAAGCTTTTTATTATTGTTCATATTTCAAATCCATTTTGTGGAGGTTCACACATTTCGTATGAGGATAGATCCCTTGGGTTTTACAGTGTAAGTGATGGCACAACTAGCCAAAGTAGCAGTCACAGCAACATGGAAAGCCGGAAAACAAACAGGCTCTAGAGGGTGCATTCATAAAACAAAAGGAGGCAATAAACCAAAAAAAAAAAAACATTCTCAGAAGTTGGGTATTTTATTTCTGATGGCATCAGCTCCCACACAGCCAAAATATATTGAAAGATGTAATATTTTGCTACATAAGGTTTTTCAGATAATAAATATAAGCACTACTATTCTCTCTGGAACTGTTTATTTCAGGGACCTGGGAAAAAATGTGTCCTTTCTGGAAAATATTAAAAACAGAAACAATTTTTTCTTGTAGAGAAACTAGTAATAATCACTTTGTTTCTGAATTTCTCAGGGCACTCTAGTAACCATTGAATTTTGCTTTTAATCAGTAACAAAAAAAATCACACGTGAGAAGAAAAGACCAGAGACCAGAGATGAAAGATGTTTTACTGTCTGGGTTTGAAACAGACCATTGCAGTTTGTCCAAACACAGAGTTTAAAATTAGATACCCATTTTCAACACTCATTTTCTTAGATGACAATCTCTGATTATAGGTGCAATACTTCTCAAATTCTAAACTGCTCCAAACATTAGTTAAACAATATCCCTTTTTTGGATGTCTGTCAGTCTGACAAGATTGGAGGTAAACATTTGCAATGAGCTCACAGTATTCTGCTGTGGTTTAGGTTTTTTTCACTTGTAGTCAGGCCACAGAAAAATAAACTCCTTAGAGATATTGCTGCGCATATAATGAAAAAAAAAAGTATCTTTTCTGTGAATTTATATTGTACCCACCTGGAGTACTGCATCCAGCTTGGGAGACCTTGGGGTGTTAAGTCTGAGAGGCAGAATTATTGATCCATTTCTGGAATGGCAAGGATTTAAAACTGTAAGAGCACCACTCAGAGGTGCTTGTGCCAGGGTGCTGTGTTCCTTGATGACGAGGTCCAAGACACAGGAGTCAGAGAGGCCAGAACAGGTCTGAGGATGCCAAGGTGTGCATGGACCACTCTGGTGTCCTGCTCCTTCAGGAGTTTCCTCAGGCTGGCAAGCAGAGAGGAAGCATCCAAGTGGAAAGTGATCTAAGTGTGATAAAGCTGTTTCAGATCATTGTCTATGCCAAGGGGTGTGGTCTTCTAGCAAGCCCAGTTACAATGGAGACCAAAACCAGTGATGGTCCTGGGTGCCCACCTGGGTGTTCCACCTCTCCAAGGTGTTTGTCTCCTCCAGACAGGGGTACCTACCACCTGCCTTCTGCTGTTGTTTTCTATTTTCGTATGAAGTGCTCAGATAATGTACAGATTGTCATGCTCTGGGAGGTTGATATATATATATACATATATATATATACTTGTATATATATATAAGCAGCATCTACAGCATTCTCTGACTAACTGGAGAGAAAGGATTTGACTGTAAAGGATTTGACTGTAAATGTTTTATAAAGAACATTCTGCCAAATATTTACTTAATCTGTGAAAGCCCCTAGTTTAGACTGGAAAAGCCATCATCTCTTCCACGGGAAAATTGTTTTGTTTGGCATTAAAAAGAAAAAAAAAATAAAAATGCCTCATAGGTCACTGAAGTTCATAATTGCTAAGCTGAGAGTTTTGATGTCATCTATGATTGAAACATCTTCTCTCCATTCTGATTAAGGGAAACATCTTCTGATTAAACTTACTATTGGCTGGTGTCAGGAAGTTATTGTGATGAGAACTGCATTGCTATCTAGGGTGTCTGCATGCACCTCTTTTTTACAACCACCAGTAACCCAGACTTGCATTTCAGCATATCAAGCCATAGAAGGCAGTGGGCAGATGACACTGAACAGCTGATTAGTGGGGTGAAATTTATGTATTTCATATTGAATCCATAAACACATTATGGTGTAAGACAAGTAAGTTAACACGGCATTCTAATAGGAGAAAGAGTGCAATGGAAAGTGTCTACACTATTCCAATCATGTCTTTATCTTGCAGCCTCTCTGACATAATTAAAATTTGTTGGACTATTTATAGGTAATATTAAGTCTGAATGAACACAAGTCTATTAATTAGATTTTCCCAACAGATAAGTTGTCCTCTGTGGTTTGCACTATGTCAGCATCACAACATTGTTCCCAGCATAGGCTGTAGGATGCAGACATTCAACCACTAACCTAATCCAAAACAATTAGTTCACACACCAAAGAGTATTGAAGGAATTGTGAAGTGTTTCCCCCTTAGCTGTAACCAACAATATCAAGAAAGATAAAAGGAAGGGTTTTCCCCAGACGTCAAACTCCATTCCCACTTCATTTCCCCTTGCTTGGTTTGATTGGTGCTCCAAGCTAAGGAAAAGAGCCTTATTTCTTTTCTGAGAATATTTTCTTTCTCAAGTGTAGACAAGCAGAGATGTGTAGGCTGGGTGGCACAGGAAGACAACAAGCTGAATTCAAATTAAGGATATCAGAACTGAGTACACCCCAGAAACCTGTGGGAGTGAGAAAAGCATCAACATCTCTGAGGCTGGCCACCCACACTGGTGGTGTAATTAAAGCCCAAAGAGATGGGCTATGTGTGGCAAGCCTATCAATAGCATGTTGCAAGTATAAACAGCATATTGTGTGCTCTCTCCTGGTCAGGATGTGGAGCACAGCAGTGCTCAAGCCCTGTCCTAATCCTGTGCTGCCCTCCAAGCAGGGTGAGAGGGGAGTGCCTTTGAGCAGAGCACAAAAAAGGAGTGCATTATGCAGTCACCAAGTTCTGGCATTTTTCTTTGGCCTGAGAATTTCGGGTATCCAAGTCCATGTGTGCCACACATTTGCACAGGAACATGTTAAATATAGACATTTGAGATTTTGAGGAGACACATCCCTTCCTCCTTGATGCTCAGCTACAACTCCCTTTCATCCTTCCAATTCTCTCTTCATCGCACTAGGAGGAAATGAGTGTCTGTGCGTGCTTAATTGTCATCTGGGGTTAAACCACAATAATCCTTCTGGTGCTTAAAGGCTTCGAGGTAACAACAGATTTGGTTGGAATGAGCTCAATCAAATTTAAAGTTTTGTGCTCCTTAGTGGCTGCTTTTGGTTTTGCTGCTTGTCAAGGTCTTTTCTGCTCCTCCCTCCACCAATGGGGAAATTGGGGGTGCACAAGAGGTGGGAGGAGGCACAGCCAGGACAGCTGACCCCAACTGACCAAAGGGATGTTCCCCACAATATGGCATCAACAGCAGCATATACAGCTGGGAGAAGAGGAAGGAAGGGAGAATATTCGGACTGATGGTGTTTGTCTTCCCAGTTCACCATTATGTGTGGAGGAGCCTGGATTTTCTGGAGATGGCCGAGCACTTGCCTGGCCATGGGAAAGGATGAATTAATTCCCTGTTTGGCTTTGTTTGCATGCACAGCTTTTGATCCACCTGTTAAACTGTCTCTATCTCAAACCTTGAGATTTTTCACTTTTACACTTCTGATTCTCTCTCCCATCCCACCACAGGGGAGCAAATGAGTGGCTGTGTGGGGCTTGGTTGCCAGCTGGGGTTAAACCACAGTGCTATTTTTGTCAAATAGTCTATTCCATGCTCACAAATTATGGCTGGAGGAAGCAGTGACCCTGCTGCCAGCCCAGTGATCAGTGCACACCTCCAGGGATTGTGCATTCAGGTTTGCAGTCCCCTCCAGCTGAGATAATTCTGCCTTGTGCTCCTCACAGCCCTATCCTTATCCCACACAGCCCTCTTGCCAATGCTGCTTGGGTCCAGCTCAGGACTGGCTCAGAGGAAGAACAGGCAGAGCTGAATCTGTGTCTCTTGTGGAGCCTATTGCAAAAGACCCTTGTTGAAACAACAGTGCAGGACACCAGTACCTCTCAAGAAAAATAATTCTGCCTTGTTGACAGCACCAAGTGTAGCTGCAAGAGTAACCACTAAATAATACAGAAAGTAATATTAATATCAGTTAACTAGGAAAAAACATTAACATACAGGAATTCAATTTAGTGTATGTCCTACCCGGTGACTGAAGGACAAGAAAAGGGTAAATGTGCATTAGATCATAACAATGATGGTAGTTTTTCCTAATAAAATGCATTACTGTCATCAGAACCACTTGATATATTTACAGCCAAGTCTCCATCATCCCTTTGCATCTGCTGTGACTTAATTATGATGGTAGCACCAGCCTGCTAATATTGTTTGGAGCTGGCTTAATTTGCCTTCCATAATTTAGGCAAATTACAGGAGGTGAGAAGGGCTGAATGAGTAACCTTATTAGCAGAGAGACCTTCTCCAGGATGCAGGCTGGATGAAGGTTAAAGGAAAAAGATTACAGTAAAATCAAAAGAAAGCTAAATATTTCAGGCTGCAGCCTTTCCCTTTTACATGGCTTCTCTCATAACAAAAAGTTAATTTACTTGATCCCATGCTATAATCAATATTTTTATTACTTTTTCTTTCTATTTTTGTTTTCGGTCTTCAAGTCAGTACTTTGTTGACAGCATAATATATGAACCTTGTTCAATGGCCATTATTTGTATTTACAGTATTGTAGATCATCCTTCCACAAAGGAAAAGAACAAAAGAATAATGTTTCTGAAAATTACGATGTCCGCATTATAGCTTTTCCTCCTCTTGAAAAAAGAAAAAAAGAGATGGTATTTGTGGGAGCTTTTAAGCTTTTTTTCTGTCTCTCTCACGGGTGTAAATACAAAGTCATCTCATTAAAATGTATGAAATTACCCTGGCATAAAATTAATATAGGAGTAGATTTGGTCCCATGCTTTTTTGTATGGATTCTTAAGTATCAAAACTGCCTCTGCTATATCAGGACCTGCATTCATGTAATTCAGGAAAGGATGGGGTCTAACGCACTCTGATTATCCCTGTATCAATTTTCAGTGGCAGCACTAGTCTATACTATTGAATAAGTTATTATGCTTTGATTGATTTTTCTTTCTACAGGCATGAATTTTACATTTGTGGCAATTTCTGTGAAACAAAGAAAACTGATGCCACAAAACAGGAACTCCAACTTTTCAACACAAAAAGTTTTTTTGAAAAATTCTTGTGGAGCATAAATTGGTAGTAAGGTGTTATATACTTGACACATAATAAAGACATGGGGAGTTTTCTCCTGGAGGGTTGAATTTTTGTTCCAATTGCTTTGATTTTTCTCTGCCCTCCTCACAGCTGGGATGGATTATGGCTGCTCTCAGGAAAACTGACTCAAAACACACTGAAGACTGTGACACTGACCTCCACACGTTTTGGATTAGACCAAGCTGAAGTTTGCTTGGATTTTAAGACTGTTGGTTCCTGTTTTTCCTAGATTTCATCACGAGGAAGAAAAATGTGCTTAAGCCTGCCTCTCTTGGATGTATGTTTAATTTGAGGCAGGCAATGGAGCATGGGCATTCTAACTGACAACCAAAACCTTTTAAAACTGCATGTTTTAGTTAGTGTCTGATAGCCCCCAGCACTGTCCCAGAATTCCTCAGACTGTTCAGAACTTTACCTCTTATCTCTGATTTTACTAGATGTGGGCAATATTTAACCCTACCACCTGTATGGAAAATTCATTTAATAGCTTAGCAAAATGAAAGCTTGGAAGATATAAGGCAGCTCACCCACAAGAAGTCAATTACTATGGAAGGAATGGAAAGGGATGGCAATATTGTCATGAGAATAAATGAATCAAAGGAGCCAAAAAGATGTTCATGGCTGCCTTGAACTTGGCCCTGATGACAGCTGTTCTTTCTATTGCTATCTCTATGGAGGAATTCAAGCTACAGAGGCTGTTAGCTGTGGGGGACCTTGTTGCAAGCACATGGTAGAAGTAAGAAAAAATCAGCATAAAAGGTAATCAGACTATCTGTGAACATCTAGAAGGGAATGAAGCAGCAGGAATGGACTTGTGTTTGGCATGTCATATCAGAGCGACCTACTGCTGTTTGTGACTGGCCAAGATGCCTGGGCTGGGAAAGAAGCAGCGGGTACCATTTATCCAGCCCTTACCACAGGGCTTTGTTTTGGATGCCACCTTGCGCAACACAATCGAAAGTAGAAGAGAGGTCTTGAATGAGCCCTTCTAGTGTGAGCCTCGGAAGAGGCACCCAGCCAGGATTAAACAGCAGCTCAGTGTTTAACTGGGAGAAAACATCTTGCTCCCACCACCCCATGCCTTTCACTGGAACCCCTCATTTCCCTCTCACCTTCCTGTGTTACAGGGTTTTGTGACTGCTTAGCAGAAGAGAATATTTCATAGAATCATAGAATGGTTCAGGTTGGAAGGAACCTTAAAAATCATCCAGTTCTACCTTCCCCTGGACAATTTAAAGACAAGAAATACCAGACTTCTGTCATCCTTTCCCTCTCCCCCCGCACCATGTGCAGCCCTAGGAGGTGACACACTTTCTCAGAGAAACCAGGCAACCCAGTCAGATCCTACAAAACTTCTGGTCACTGGACTGTAGAGACAACTTCATTCCTACACATAAGCAAAAAGAAACAAGGCAATTGCAGTTGTCAACCTGTTTATGAATTTTGGGAGAAATAACAAACAAAGTTTCAAGTCTATCAAAAACACGGTGTTATGAGGAAGTTAATTATTACACAAAAAGATGTTAATAGATGGATAAGGATAAACCATAATGGTGCCTTTCATGAAACCAGCATAAAAATCCTTGACACTGTAAGACTAGAATAGACTACATAGGACTATTTTGCTAATTCTGACCTTGTGTCATGGTATTTTATTGGTTTTTGTATTGCAGAAATAAGACAATTTAGTTTCAATTGTCAAGTCCTTATTCTATTTCAGAGAGGTATTTCACCATAAGACTTTAAAGTCAGTCTGTTTTGGGAGGGTTGCACATACTCATAATAGGCACATGTAATTTACTTGATACTTGAGAGACAAAGACAGATATGCTGTGTTTATTCGGAAAGACTTTTTTTAATGATTCATTGCCTGTCCTGAATAAATAATCTTGCATATATAATTTGTATCAAGATAGATGAGCTGTTGCACCAATATTAAAGATAGTTAAGAATACCCTCCACAATATAAATCACCCAGTTGCTGTGAGGGATGTCACCTTGTGTGACAAAATGGGAGCTTAGGAAATTAGAAAGGAGATTAATGTCATGTTCTGATGCTCTTGCATAGGAGTTATATATAGTTTGAATCTCTACTGCTTGATTATTCCATAGCTGAAGTAAATTGGTTTATGGAACATCCAGATGCACATAAGGAAAGATTAGATGCCGCAAACATTTAAATGAATCTGTCTATTAAGTGTGTCCAGAATCAATTACAGGATGTAGATTTTTAGTGTTTTGAGCCTAATTCCTCAGTAATGAGTGGTCGTTTTTCACTTAATGGAGTTCTTCTGGAAGGCAAATGTCTGCCATCTCATCTGATCACAGCAAATGACCTTCCACTTTGAAAATAACCTGGGCTTATTTGATTTAAATTCAAAATTATCTGCTAACTGAGATCACTGATAAGTGATGCCTAGAAGGCTGACCTGAAACAGAGACTGGACAGGGCTAGAGAATAAAATAGGTATTTATTGAAAGGCCCCCGGGTTCCACCTTGGGCCGGACAAGAGCCCGACCGAGGCTGCACCCTGAGTGCCCTAAGAAACGCCACCCACACAAACCTGCCCCGTCACGAGGGCCTACATTTTTATCAGTTTTGATACATTTGCATATCAGGGTTTAATTGTCCAATTACAGCTTCAGGTAGTGAGGTCTCATCCTTCTTGTTCCTCCCTCCGGTCCACCGTTGTTTATACTTTGGGCCTGGAAGCTGTCCTTGGTTCTCAGCAGAAAAGGGATTTGTTTTGTCTACCTACCCTGTGAAGAGAGCTTACTAGCACTTAATATGAGGCTCAGAACTACATCCTTAGGTAACACAGAATCTGCAAGCTAAAGCTTAGGGCATCATTTGCACTGAAATTCTCAGGAAAGGGAGATCCCAGTGAGGCAGCCAGTGACTCCATTTAATGTATGGCTGCAATGAAAGCAGTGTGAGGATGTGAACATGCTCTGCTTTGGGCTGACCAGAACCCCTTGACCCAGCTTTTGCTGCCAGCTGGGCTGGATCTGGAGGCTCAGAGCACGAGTTCATTGCTCTGGGGTAGTCACCATCATGTAAGCACAGTCACTTTCTGGGCACATTGTAAAACTTCTGGAAGGGCATCTATGGTTCCTAAAGCCAAGGAGGGCCAAGAAACCTGACTGATGTTAAAGGCTGAAAGTTAAAATTCTGTGTCAAAAGACATCATCCTCTAAACTTTGCCTCTGTAATCACAGTTTGCTACTTTAAATATGTCTGAGCTGCTTTCCAGCACAACATACTGTATTATCTGCCAGATGCTGCCCTTGGGAGACAGACCAATCTCTAGCATAAGGGAAAGAGTTCATTTTCCAAAACAATTTTGAATTTCAGTCCTTAGATAGATTTAAATTAAAATAAATGCATCAAATTCCCATAAAGAACATATGGAGTCAAAAGCTTGCAAATTGTCTTCCTGAATTTCTTCATGATGAACTGGACTGGTCTGCTGAGTAAGTCCAATTGTAATGGGACATGGTTCAATGTGGCAGACAAAGCCTAGAACGCTGTTTTAAATTAAGGATTATTTTAGAATTAGGAAACTGCAGCCTTATCAGATCTGCTTGAATCTGTAGTTTAAGTAAATTGGGTCATTAGAATGTATAGTGTGGGTAATGCTAATGGCTGGTTGGTTTAATTACATAAGAAAAACAGATCTAATCATTGAAGGGTAGGGTTTTGTGTTGTTTTGGGGATATTGTTTATTTTTTAAATTTGCTCTTTAATTACCATCAGTGATAATGCTAATGTTCTATGTGCTAAATTTCTTCTCATAGTACATTTATTAATTAGCATGTCTGATGATACAACCTTGAAAGTGTTAAGGAAAAAAAAACTAAAACAGCACTGAAAACCTGTGACTGATGCTGATTTTCTGATACATGTTCTCTCACCTCTCTTTCTTGTCAGATGGAAAGTAATACACAAAGACTTTCCAAGCTCAGAAAAGCAAGAAAAGTCATAGAGCTATAAATTAACACCCTATTCTATTTTTAAATTGAGAGAGAGTCAAATGTCATCTGGGAGGGTCAAGTATATTTACAACAGAGAGCCTAAGCTCTTCACTCTTCACCTTTTTTACTGCATACCCAGGCTGGTGAAGGTCCTTTGGGTTATAACTTACTGTCATATGACTACTAGAAAAATAAATTAGTAGAAATTATTAACATATCTAACAGCTTTAATAATGGACTACATGATGCCCAAAAGACACATTTGCCAACCACCTGGTATCTCTCTGATGAGGTTCATCAATAAGTGCATTTTTACTAGACCCCAGTAAACAAACACAGGCCTGTGGAGTATCAGATACTGATAAACTGGATCAGTCATAAAGAGTCACCTACTGCACTTAATAAATCAAGCCCAAGTGAGAAAATACACAGAAGCACCTAGGATGAGCAACAATTTGGGAGTGGACTGGGAAAAGATAACTCACCATGAATCCTTCTGAATCAAAAACATCCAGTGAGCCATTTGAAGATGAATAGTGCATGTGAGCAGAGAGGTAACCTCACCTGGAAATGGGTAACGAGCACTTAAGAGTTTCATCTGACACTGGTGTTCACTGCAGAAGTTAAACTATTTAACCTAATCGTTCCTTCAGTTGTCCTCTAAAAAGCATATTAATCTATTAAGATATATTCACAAAAGTAATCATCTAAATTATCTCACCAAACCTGCTCTGTTTTGCAGTCAGTTCTCCTGTAAGGGTGAACTCTGTCTTGAAGTTCCTACCCCAAGAGATGTGGGAATGCACTGAACCCACAGCACCTTGGATGTGGTCACAGTGAGTCTTGATACAGACAGTGGTACCTGAGATTCCCCCAAAAAAACAAAATTTGCAAAACTTATGACAAGCTCAGCCTCAGGCACCTCTTTATCCATAGAACCATGGAATCCTGGGATCACAGAATCACAGAATGATTTGGGTTGAAAGGGACATTAAAGGTGATTGTGTTCTAACCCCCTGCCAGAGGCAGGGACACCTTCCACTAGACCAGGTTGTTCAAAACCCCATCCTGGGCCTTGAACATTTCCAGGTGTGTGGCAGTCACAAATTCTCTGGGCAACCTGTTCCAGTGCCTCACCACCTCTCACAATAATTTCCTCCTAATATGTAATCTAAACTTATCCTGTTTCAGTCTGAAACTTTCTCCCTTGTCCTGTCACTCCAGGCTCTTGCAAAAAGTCCCTCTCCATCTTTCCCACAGGCTCCTTCAGGTACTGGAAGGCTGCAATTATGTGACCCCAGAGACTTTTCTTCTTCAGGCTGAACAATCCCAATTCTCTCAGACTTTTCTCATAGGAGAGGTGCTCCAATTTTATAATCATCTTCTTGGCCTCCTCTTGACTTGCTCCAACAGGTTGAGGTCCTTCCTGTGCTGGGACCCCAGAGCTGGATGCAGCACTGCATGTGGGCTCTCACCAGAGCAGAGCAGGGGGGCAGAATCCCCTCCTTCACCTGCTGTCCACAGGGCTTTGGATGCAGCCCAGGACACCTTTGGCTTCTTGGGCTGCAAGTGTACATTGCTGGGTCGTGTTCAGTCTCTCATCCACTTTTACTGGTCTCATCTCAAAATGTAGCATCATAAAGCTGTTAAAATCTGCAGAACTTCACATACTAAAAATATGAAGCATAACAGTATGTGCCAAGAAGAATATGAATGGTTATCTTTATATACACATTGGCCAGGTCCCTTAAGGTTTTATCCCAGAAGGACATTAGGTGAATACGAAATATCCCAAGAGCACAGAGTTAAGTGTTGACCCTGTTCATATTTATTAGACCATATGCTTTGCTGCCAGGGGGGTGTGAACTTCTCATGCTCCAGTTCTGAGAGCAGCAGTCCCATCTGTTAATGCAGCTCCACAATTACTGTTGTATAGACACACAAATACTGTCTGTGTTTGATATGGACTAGCTACTAAACGCCAACAAAATCTCTGGGACCTTATCCACATAACAACTGAACCATCAGTGAGAGTTTCATTATATTCTAGATCATAGGCTTTGATTCAGGATACCTTTTATATTTATATAAAATGTATTTAAAGTATTCCAACTCTTTAGTAGATCACGATACATAACAGAATAGATGAAACATTTTATGTAGTATTTTGGTTTTAATACTTAGGACTACAGAGTGAGGGTTAAGAACTGATCACTAAAGGAACTATGTGTTTTAAAAAATGTTTTCTGTACATCACATTTGCTGCATGCACGATAGATGTGTGCATATTTTCATTGAGATAGAATGTGCAGTGATATATTTCTTCATTTCAGTCAAATTTAGATGTTGAGCCTGCCATTATAGATGATTAGACAGCTATATTTACTGTTCTGAAGTTATTCTTAATAACACCATTGCTCTCAACCTGCTTTTTAAGCTCCAGAAGAGAAATTGATATTGTGGGTAATTATTTTCAGCAGTTCTGAATACAATAAAACTGCACACACCGGAATCACATGTATGTCCATTCATAAAAACATCCCCAACACTGCTACAGAACAATAGGCATTTTTCAAAAATGTAAATCCCCCCATATATCATAGATAATATGCATGTCTACAATGGATGATATATGAATAATGTCTTACTTTTCTCAGCAACTGCTTCACTCATCTTTAGAGCACAGCTCCTGCTAACACCAGAGCAAGGGATTCCTACTTCCCTCCATGGCCATTTAAAAGTAATAACCTCACACTATCTGTCATCTTCATTGCAGTGTGGTTGATAAGGGAACAGACACTGAGGGCTTATTTCTGGCTTGGAATTTGACCATGAAACTCTGAAATTGCAGGAGTGATGTTTACCACAAATATGACTCCAATGCTCCGTCTGCAGAGGGGCCTGGAGTGCTCTATCCAGGGGGCCAGTCCTGAGGAGGGATGGATCACCAGAAGGCAGACTTCATTACCTTGTTCATTGTTTGGGTCTTGATTGGGAAATCTCCAGTTTAGGTTCTACTAAGCTTGTTGCAGATGTCCCAGACATGAGGCACAAAACCAGCCTGTGAAGGAGAGCACAGCACTTTTCTTTCCTTAACACCCACACTGACCACTCGTTATCCTGTCAGAGAGATGCCTAAAGGGACATGCTAAACCATAACCCACACTCCTCTGTTTACTCTGCTCTGTTTTCAGCCAAGAGGAGGATGATAAGTTCCCATTTGTTACTGTGAAAAGGAAAAACAGAAACTAGGAAGTACAGCCTCAAAAAAAAGAGTAAAAGTAAACCACCCAAAAAAATCCAACTGCAATAAATAATATTATTTTATCTGAATTTTACATTTTTCTGTTAATCATGTAAAGCTGATTAATGGATGGGTTCAAAAAAAGGGTGCCTGTCCTGAATTAATCCTTTCTGACATTAGTGCCTCACATTTAGTTCATCTGTCTCAAGGTGGTTTGGGAGCTCTTTTGATATTTAAAGGTACTTCTTCTCCTAAGCCAGACTTCCTTGAAGGGTATTTTGTTCCCCTAATTATTTTATCCTGAATGTAGATGACAGTTTTTCAGAGAGAAAGATGAGGTAAATCCCTTTTTTGGGTCCCTGACCCAAATGAATCAACAATGGACAAATCATTGCTGTTAAAATAATTTGAATTTCCAGTTTTAACAACTCTTGAAGGTGATGGAGAATACTTGCACAAACTTAGAACATTTCTACTTGAAATGATGAAGGTGCGTAAATGACATATATCATGTAAAGCACCTGTTCTCATGGAGTTGTTTGTTTCCTGCACTTTCCTAAGAAAAATATTTCAAGCTCCTACCTCTCCTCAGTGCTAAATCAAAGTTTGAAGTAGATATATTGTTATTTTGCATGAGTAGATGATGCATTAATTTATAAGTCTTTAGAAAAATGCTGTTTAGCAACTCGGTATAAGATGAAAGAATATAGCCATACTTATTCCTAGCAAACAAACACCAGGTATACAATTTACACAAAGAGAGCAGTATCTGGCACAACCCCTGTTGCTGGGAATAGGAGGAATTGCACAAAGTATCCCCATTATCCTATCAGCCTAATTTGGCTAAGCTGGTTTTAATGGAGCGCGGAAATGCTGCTGCCTGTTCAGCCTCTCATCCCAGGAACATATTGTAATTAACTGCCTGAGCAGCTGCACGGCGGCAGGAGAAGGCTCTAAATGATGTGACTCTGTTGATATTATTACCTGTGCTAAAATGATTTTGGAGATTGGAAGGGAAGAGCTGATTGCCTCTTATGGCAGTGTCTAAAGCCTAAATGAGTTCTGACACCTGAAGGAAGGAGAAATAACCCGCAGACTTCACATCAGCACTCTGTAAAATGTGTGTGGAAGCTTGATCACCATGACCTCACCCTTGCAATTATTTCAGCCCCTCCAGTTATTGTCACATATTTGATCCTCAATTTTGGTTTAATTGATACTGTGAATGTTAACATAAACTTGATGGCAAAGGAACAGCTATTCACTGTGCAAGCCAATTTCTTCATTATCACAAGGAACCAAGACACCGCCAATGACCCTGCTTGTGAGTAAACACAATAATACATTGAAAATCTGACAAAAAAGGGTGCCTGGGGAAACTATTACAACACTGTATTAAATGGAAGAAAATGGAATTAGCCTGGCAGACTAACTATAGTTTATAGGCAGAGATGGAGCAAGCACTGAATAAAACATTTAGGTATTAATAGCAATGGTTAAAATACTGTCTTCTGTAGGATGACATAATAGTGCAAATCTGGATACTATCTTTGTTTCTAAAGAAACAGATTAAAACAAATTATGACCATGGTGAATTATTGTGAAATACAGCTGTGGGCCAAAAGGCAATTTGAAAGCCACTGCATCCAGGCTGAACAACCCCAAGTGTCTCAGTCTCTTCCATTACTCTGTGTCCTGTTCAAGTCACTTATGCCACCAAAGCAATCAGCATCCTGGTCTAGTGGAAGGTATCCCTGTCCATGGCTGGGGGCTGGAACTAAATGATATTTAGGATCCTTTCCAGCCCATTCTCTAATTGTTACCAGAGGTACGTGCTTCACTTGTCCTTTTGGCTGCTGGAAGCAAGGAGAGTTAGCTGAGGATGTCGAGGATGTGCTTCCAAAGGCATAATCAAGGCAAAGCTGCGGGAGCTCCAATAAACAGTATGGGAGTGAGTGATTTGGTTAAACATCTCTTCCATCTTCAAGAACCTCTGCAGATGTCTCTCTGTAGCTGTTTGGGGACATAATCCAGTGCAGAGGCTGTCAACAGGACATGGATTTCTGAATGGTCCCGGAGCAGGAGCACAGAGGCTGCTGGTTTGTAAGGCTTGTGATCTCATGAACATTTTTTGGCTTCCTTCTGTCTGTAAAAACGTGACAAGTTTGCAACTCACATTTATAAACAGATTTCATAACCAGGTCTCAGTTAACTACGGCTTCCCCCTGCTTGTTTGCAAAAATCACATGATGAGTCTTGTTTGAGAACATAAGGTCCCTTGTGAAGAAAACATTTCTCACAAGCTAGTTGTGCATTGTTTAATACAGAAGCTTCTGGGCCTTATTAGTGTTGTTATTTGTATTTCAGAGAGCACCACAGAGATTTGGGAAAAGTTGTTTTCTTGGCTAGATGAAGGGGTTTCCCCATGAAGTGTTGCTTCAGGGACATTAAAATCACAAGTGAAAATGGCACAACACAAAGCAGAGTGGCATTGTGACATGATTATGGGGGAATATAAATTACAGCCACAGCAGTACTAAGTACTAAATATCAGCATAAATATTTGTCTGTTCCTTCTGTGTATTCTAAAAGAGATTTATACACAGAAGTGCCTTATATTACCAAAGCATTTGTTCTAATAATATGGATTTTTATATTCCTAGTGTTATGAGTGGTATTAATTCTTCATTTGAAGTACATTTGTCTTCATCATTCACAGTATCCCTTTCATTTACACTCAGAACTCCATCAGAAACATGCTGTATTCATTCCACTGATTCTGATCTAAACTACCCTCTTGGGTGAGAAATTCAAAATACATTTATTCTGCTTTAATTAGACCTCTAACAAATCCTTAGGAAATGGCAATTTTGAGCAGAAGATGAGAGAGCTATTTCCTTTAGATTCTCCCTACCACGAGAGCAGGATGACAGAAGGAGTTAGGAGTTAATAGGAAACATTAACCAGAATTTGCCCTTGCAGCAGCCAGCAGTTCAGCTGCCGTTTCATATTTCTTCCGTGACATCACACGCACTTCCAGACTTTAACATTTGTCCATGGCCTTCAGGGAGAGCACAGCTCAGTAATAAGATGAACTGCTTTTAAAAGATTGTTCTAATACCATCAGGGCTGACACAGCACTGATGTCAATGGAGGTAAGGGAGATTGCTGAACTCCTCACCTCTGTTCTATCACAGGGAGGATGAAAAATGAACACCCTGATGCTGCCAGCATTACCAGCTGTCTGCAGCTGCCCACAGCCAGCAGTCAGGATCAAAGGGTGAGGGGTGCCAGGGCCCCACAGTGCTCAGGTTTGAGTGATGGGATGGGGCAATGGCAGTGGGGTCTACTGAGGTGCGGAGAAGAAGGGGCACAGAAATTTCAGCCTTACTTTATGCCGGGAAACCTGGATCTTACCATCAGCTTAAAAATGTTCCCCAGGGTTACAGGTACACTGAGACATTATTAAGCTGCATTGACTCACCCCAATGATCCCTTCATGTACTGGCTGGCCTTTGACAGGTTAGAGAAACACCCAATTTCTCAGTCACAACAATCTTTGTCCTAAAAAAAGGACACTAGTGCATGGGAAAAACAGTGACTAAGGCATCAGTGAGATAAAAATTCCTTCCCAGACCTGCTCTTTGACTGCCCACTGACTTGGGAAGAGTCTCTGTTGTTTATCTTCTTTCTCATAGGAGCTTCATCTATTCAGTGCAAATCTTTTAGGGCAGGAGCACCTTCTGAAATGGATTTGTCTAACATCAAAGATGACTGATGTCCCCAAGTTCAACTGCAGTGTATAAATAGTAAGAAGGAGGCCAGCAGGCTACAGAGAGCAAAAGTTTTGTACTTTGCATTTTTTGACCTTTCTAAACTGTAAAATTACAAATATTAAAAGGATAGGATCCAAATGTGCAAAGGAGGAGGAGGAGACAGGGAGGGAAACCATGTGCTAATGGCTTATGAAAAATCACTTGGCAATTTGTCATCTGCCTTCTTTGAGATAAAAACCCAGTATAAAGGAAGCAAGAGCAATTATGTCCCAGCCTATGAAGTGTCTTAGGCTATGCTCAAGCCTTCATTTTTCAGTTTATGAAATGTCTTGGTCTCTACTCAAGCCTTCAGACTTGATTCCATATTTTGCACTTTGTGTGCTTTGTCTCCTTTGTGAATAATGGATTCTATCACCATTATTAGATATTACTTTCATTGGTGTGGTACTTAAAAGTGGTACTTATACTCTTGAAGGTTCAGGACACGGTGAAAAAGTGACCTGACTATATTTATAGAATATACTGGGATTTCAGCAGTTCTTTCACATGCCTAATGAAGACATAATTGTGATAAGAGGGCTAAAAGCTGAAACTTAAATATCCAGCCTGGAAAGATTTTTTTAAAACAACAGCTGCAGAACTTTCTGCTGGAGCCAAGAGAAATAGTTGATAACTTTCTCTCTCTCTCTCTCTCTCTCTCTCTCTCTCTCTCTCTCTCTCTCTGGGTTTTTCAAACCAGTCTGAATGTGTTTCCCAACAGCCCAAGGGCTTTGATGTCATTCAGCAGAGCAGGGTGGAATATTGCTATCTTGTCAAGTAACATGGAGAAGTCGTGGAAGGAGATGGGTCCTGCCTTAATAAAAAGACCAAAGAGCTGCCTCTAGAGTATCAATTTAGTTGGATAGTAGCTCTGTCCCATCCTCCTTCTGGAGTTAAACACTCTGTGAACAAAGCATAGAGAAACTCTCTCCCTTGCAGAATTCACAGGGTAAATGTAAGATGGGATACAACAGGCAAGGAAAGCACAAGGAAACCAGCAAACATCATTGATGAAAGTGATAAATCCAGTGGTCCCAGGAGAGAAAGGACAGGAGCCCCAATCACAGAGAAAACAGGTGTTTGAGGGAGAGGTTTCAGGGAGAATCATAACAGTCATTTCAGACTGGTCTGGGTTTTTTCCTGATTAATGCCCGGGAAAACCAGAGAAGGCACAGAGGAGCTCACTTGAAGGCACAAAGCAACTGAGCTGATGCCAAGGCCCAACTGAGGAAGGCAAGGAGACAAAAGTATAGGCTGTGAAATATTTTCAACAATTTTCTGCTGTCTGTACTCTAGTAGTGAATAGCAAAAGCATTTGGAAGAGAGGGTGATGACATAAGCAGCAGTGTTTTGAAAAGGCAGGAAAGGGGAAGATGCCACATTATGACAGAGCAGCAAGTTAATGGTGTCACCACAGTGACAAAGCCAAGAAATGGGACAGGCAAAAGGGCAGAATCAGAGCCACATTCAGCATCCTGGTGAGACTACACATGCTCAAAAAAGATACAGAAGACAGGCTAAGATGTTGGGTAAGAGATTGATTGTGGTGTACTCTTCGTGTACCTCTCAGCATGGGATTTATTCTCAAAATGCCTGACAAAACAGATTTGCTTTTTTTGATGTTTTTGTAATATATTCTTCATAATTCTTCCAGCCAGCCAGCTGATTCAGCCTCTGCCAGCCATAGGTGGGCTGTGGGCTCATCACAGCAAGCAAATGCAACTCTATTGATTTAAAGATGTATGAGTCTCCTGCTAGCAAATCTTTGTATTCAATGGTTTCTTCATTGCATTTAATCATGGGAGTAGGTCTTCCATTATATTCAAAAGACATCTTTTCCTTTTTTAGGAGGCCTATGGAATGGAGAGAGGCATCTTTAAGCAGGTCTGCACACAGGAAACAGACTTTAATGACAAGAAGGGTGAGGCTGGCAGATCCTTTTCATGCACAAGGGCACAGTGCACTTTCCAAATACTAAGCTGTTACTATGGTAGTCCTCAGGACCAAATAAAAAGTACCTTTTCTCTCTCCTTCTCCTAGGTTTATTAGCCCAGCAGCCCTCACCTGCTTTTCTCAGAGTAGAGTCAGGTTGTTTGTCTGTTCTTCTCCTGGTCTCACAAATCTTGAGATCTGAGTAGTGCATCTGGAAGGATGGACTACATGTTCTTGGAGCACAATGGCTGGGGACAGGAGTGACAGAGGCTCAAAACTCCCCCCATCAGGGAAAGTTCAATTTCTGCTTTTTGGGTCCTGACTTCTTTCGTCATGGCTTTGAACATCTGTGGTCTGCCAACCCTACGCATCTGTGCATGGCAGTAGGCTCCTCCAAATATAGCACCACTCTCCAGGCTTTTGGGTGGAATTAGACATTGGTGCCCAAATCTGAATGTCAAGAGATCTTGAGGGTGACATGGGCACCAACCTGATCTGAATGGGTGACAGCAGAGATGTGCAATGTTTGTGTTTGTATGGAACTCTGGGGCTGACCAAAGGCACACACAGACAATGGACAATAAGGAGAGTAACAAGAGAATGGCTGCTTTGAAGCAGTGGTCTGAGCTGTTGGCATCCAAATTTTGCAGAACATTAATCTAAATTCAGTCTTAATTTAGGTGACTTCAATCTTGCCTTCACTGCAATTTAATGGAATTGAATTTTGTCCTGCACTTATCTCCGAAGTAAGCTCTTCAGGGACACCTCAGTCTTAGGTTGGTATCAAAACACATTTATCATCCCCCTAAATTTTCATTAGTTTTGTGACTGTGCCTTTCTAACCTGATACGCTGCTTCCATTAGTCCAAACACAGAAACAGCTGATCTGACAGAAGAGCCCCTGCCTATCTTATTTATCTTTTTCAATACTTTTTTTAATAATTTCTAGATCATGTACTTAGAATAAGTCTGAAAGATAACAATTTGAATCAGTTCTTTCTTAGCCTATAATTATTTTTAGTTAGGTCTCAGTGTAATCGTGGCAAAGAACCCCAGTCTTGATCAAATCTGTTTGCTCTTCTCCCTCTGTTTCTCCAAAACCATAATTGAATTGTTGTATAAGTCTAGTGAAAATATCATTTTCCATTTTCAAGCATCAAAGGTCTTCACAAGTATTTATTGATCGCTGTCTCTTGTGAATCCTCTTTGAAGCAGGTACGGTCTGTTACAGCTGTTTACCCACAGATAAACAAGGCATGGTGCTCTTCATAGAGCTCGAATGACATACAAGCGTAGATATTTTTATTAAATCCCTTCTTTCACTCCAAATTCTGATAAGAAACTTCATCCTTCCCTCACGAGTCTGATCATGGACTCAACAGCTCAAGAGTTTCAGCTGAGCACACTGAGCTGAGTACAGAGCCCTGGGCTCTTCCTCTGACCTGCCTGTGCTGCCACGGGGTGTCGATCCTGAGGCTGGGAGTGTCTCGACTTCAGGGACAGAAAGATGAGGCCACCAGCAGCAGTTCAAGGGAACAAACTCTTTAATTCAAAAATCTGACTCCATTTGTATACATTTGTACAGAGGTCAAGAGATTGGCTACACAGGTCGCCACCTCTCTAACCTGGATGGTGGACATCACCATCAATCATTCTTCTCTCAGAGAAGTATGTAAACATTCTAAAAATACACATTGTTTAGATGAAGCTGCGTGAGGATTTGAAGCACGAAGACAGAAGGCAGAAAATTCAGGGCGACAATGGGTTGTCAGGAAACTGCTGGTGGGAAGGTTCCCTGGATGCTGTTGACACTCAGCCTGTGCCTGGGACAATCTGCAGAACATGGCACAGCCCAGATGTACAAGAAAGCTTCCAGCCAAAGTAAGTGATGGCAGACACATCCCTCTGCATTCCCTTGCAGGGAAAGACTGAGCAGCTGAGGTCCCACTTTCCATTCGATCTCCCTCACCTCCTCCAGTGGAAAAATTTCCATATGTCATGTGCTTATTCGGGAGTTTTCGAAGGGCAATTAAGCATTTTGGCCTCTACACAACTGATTTATTTTTTCCCCCCCAGAATGGTTTGCAATACTTTCTTTTGAACTTTTTTGGCATCAAACTGGATCTCCCTACCAGGCATGCACCACTGAAGGGGACCTGCCAGTCTTCTCCACCTGGAGACACATACAAATCACAGATGCATTCTTGTAGCATTTTTTTCTGTGAAATAAATTAGGCTCTTTTTGTTTCCTCCAGTAAAATACATTTCTGGCTTATACTTTGCTCTGCCTGCTTCATTATGTATGTCTTTTTCTCAGGCATGGAAAACCAGAATTCCCATGCTATTCCAGATAAAGTCTCATGACAATCTTGTATTTCCTTATCCAGTTATCTCCAGTTATCTCACAGCTGTACTGATATCCAGTTTAGGTATCTTAAGTAATAATTTCTTACATGTTGAGAAAAATGCACTGATTAATTTAGAAAATCTCATATCAAAGAAGACTTCAGATTATTCTGACGATTTTGTTTTTGACAAAGACTTGTAGCACATAAATTCATTTATCTGCATTTCTATATTTTCCTTAATAATTTCTTCTAAAGTCTTAGGTATAACTGGAATCAAACTAATCGGGTATTAATCATCTATGGGTTTTTTTTTTTCCTGCTTGGTAAGTCTTCTCCAGTGAATTCTTTTGACAAGATCTCTGATGAGATCAAGAGATAGATGCAAAGAAAATGTGCCAAGGAAAAATATTTTTTATAATACCACAAGTCAGCTATTTTCTTTAGTCCACTGAAATCCAAAGGGCTGATGAATATGAGTTTGTGAAACCAGAGTCAGATATAACAGTTCTGTCTTTAACCCCCCTCCCCCCCCTTTTCACAAGATTTGGCCCTTCAGAGCAGGCTGATTTAAAAGCCTGCCATCCGAAAATGTCCCTGCCAGATCCCTGATTATATGAGGTGCTGATTTTGTCATTGCCAGTAAATGTAAACCACTATCAATCTCAGTTTACATTAAAACATCAGGTTGCAAACTGGGCAGGCTGACAAGTCAGATTCACAATCATCTCTGATTTAGCTGCAACAGCTGAAGAGTTTATCATCCAGGCGGGTAACATCTTCAGCCAGCACAGGTAAATCCAGTGTGAATCAGCGTGAATTGCCCTTGTTTTCTCAATTACCCACCTATAACGTACAAAGAATCATGAGAGATATGATGCAGAACTCTGCTGCTTCAAAAGTCTAAGTCTTATCAGAAAAGACATGATTCAAAATACAGTGTGTACCTTGCAGCTATTCCACTTGTCTCATCAAGCAGTGCTATATATTATTATTAATAAGAATTTTATCAGAATGCCGTATTCCAAAGCTTAGGAAATAAATGCACCAGGAAATAGATCCCTATTTTTCTTACTCTGGGGGAAATGCTGACTGTTACTGCTGCAGTTCCTGCCTTGGCAGCTGCATCGGTGACAGGCAGGGAGAGGCAAGAGCTGCTGCTCTGTAATGAGACTGAGCCTTGTGGAATGAGCCTCTCAGAGCAGAGAGCTCTGTGCCTGCCACTGAGTGATGGGGTTGGCTCCCATCTCAGCACAGACCTGATCCTGTTGTGCAGGAGGCTTTTGAAAATGGCTCGGGCTGAGGGAATCAGGGTCACTGCAGCAGCTGAGATTTGAAATGGCAGGTGCCACCAGGGAGGTGACAGGCACAAAGGAAGGGACATGGTGAGACGTGCTGACTGCCTGTGTGGAAATAAATGTTCCTGGACCTTGAAGTCAGGTGGTGCACATCAGCCTGAACCCACACTAGCAAATCATGATAACCCCCAGAACACGGTGGCTACACAAAAAACACTTTGGGGAATGATCCCTGGACTGTGCAATCTGTTGAGGTATATCTGGGGACTGCTGGGGAGTTCACAAGTTGGAAGAGGACAAATTCTTGACAGAGAACAATCTAGAGATTTACTGTCACATGGAACCACATTCCTGTGCCCAGGATTACACTGGAAATTACAGAGGTAGCCTTGGCCTGCAAGGGGATTCAGAACTGGCACTTCACTGGCAGGGAAAGGTTTGTTAGCATCCAGTTCTTCTGGTATGGCTAAGGAAGTCACCAGTAGAGATGGCTGCTCTACACACAAAATTAGAGCACCTGGTCCATCCTGTAACAGAGAAGTCAGGGCTCAGAGAAGACTGGAAAGCAAGGGCTGCTGAGGTGTTTTGCTCCCTCCTCAGCACATTGAGCAGACCCCCAGGCCCAGTGCTGCTTGCAGGCATGTGGCTGCAGGGAACCAGGCAAATTCCCTGCCCTTGGAGCCTGAGGTTTATGAAAGGGCACCTTGTGTGGGTCTGTGAATCCACATCAACCCCTCTGCTCAGCTGGTGCAAAGCCTTTAAGGTGCACCTCCCATATTCACGTGCATGTGAAAATATTTGCTGTGTTTTCACAGAAATTCTCTCCAGCTGTGTTGTTTATCCACTAAGTTCACTCACTTTTGTATTACTTTGGTCATTTCAGTAATTTTCCCATGAGAAAAATGAAAGGCAATCTTTCGTTGTTCATGTACCATATGTGACTTTCAAAAACAACCTTGCGGGCAGAGATTTTTAATTCCACCTGGTTGAAGAGGCCTTTAAATAGGAGTCAGCAGGACCTCTGCCAGGCACTGTCCTTGTGTACCCAGGACAAACATCTATGGAAGGTAATGGAAGAAAAACAGAATCACCCACATTGTTCCCCAGTGCAGGTGAATTTGGAAAAAAGGTCAAAGTAGATACATTTACAGATGCAAGGAACATGCATGCAGATATATGGTTTGTTGGGATTTTTTTGGCTGACGGTGAAAATAAACAATTTCATCTTTCAAGTGACAAATGAGTTCTTATTTGGCAGAGTTGATTAAATTTGTTTTGTGGATAGAAAAAAAAATGTGCTGCAGTTCACTGATACAGAAACAATTAAAATAGATTGTTTTACCTGATGCAACTCCAGACATGAAATAATTATCCTTTTATGAAATCACATCTGTGAAAGGATAATTGATTTGAATGACTACAATATTTCACAGAGACAGGAGTGAGTACAGCACCTATTTACCTAAACAGCAAATTCTAATAGTCTTTAAAAATTTAATTCTTAATAGTGGCTGAATTAATATTTACTTGTTTTTACTTCATACATACATTTTCATTAATGTATGTTTCTCTCTTGGCTATATATTTAAACATCAAAATGTTTGGCTTCAAAAAAACCCCAACTAATTAGCTTGGAGTATTGCAGATGAGCCATAATTTACTTAAATGACACAATGGTTTCTGAAGCTTTTATTAAAACTTGTTGCTTTGACAGACTGTCTCAATGAGTCCACATTACAGGATGTAGCTGGTTTTGTTGTTGCTGTTATTTGGATATTAAGTAAAATGGTTGTCCTGGGTTATAGAGTCTATTCAATTTCATCTGCTGAAATACAGTTGGGGGAGGGTGCCTTTTGATAATGGCCCAACGGTCAATATCAGGTAGGGCATTGTTCTTATCTTTCTCCATGATGGGCCATTACGACTCCCCAAGCTCCCAACACATACCCACATTCCATCATGCCTATTGTGAGATGCTCCACCCAGTGGGAGGAGCCAGCCATTCCTCCCTGGATAAAGCTGGAACTCGGGACCAGGAGGCCCCTTTGCTTGCTTCCTCCAATTACCGGAGGAAGGCTGGACCCTTCTCACCACCTCAGGACCCTTTTTTGCTACTGGATCATTTCTGCCTCAGCAGAGCCGCAACTGCCACTCCAGGAGGACTCACTTTGGACTGCTTCCGACACCCTGACTAACAGGGCTTCAGGTTGTAGTTTTGACCTTGTCAGGGCTTTCCAAAATTGTTGCTTGTTTGTTTGCTGGTTTGGTGGGGTAGTTCTGGTTTTTTTCTACCACATTTGTATTCTTATATTTTTAGTAAAAAAAGCTGTTATTCCTATTCCCAAATCTTTGCCTGAGAGCCGTTAATTGCAAAATTAAAATTTGGCGGGGGGTGAGGGGTTTACATTCTCTATTCTAAGGGGAACCACAGTTTCCCTGGCAGATACCTGTCTTTCTAAACCAAGACAATGGTATAAATTTCTCCTGTTTCTTTTGCTGAATGGATGTTCTGCCTGGAGAATAGGATTCTGTACAGCAGCCCATTTCCTGCTGGCCCTTGCAAATGCTTTGACATGCAGAAATAGGATCTACACTGGCATCCAAAAATCTGAAATACATTGGAATAATCCCAGAGAATGGCTGAAAGTCTGATAAAATAATTTAAAGGTGTGACACAGGAAGAACACCTAAAGGGATTTACAGCATACGATGTAAAGGACAACTACCTCAGGGACTGAGTGATAAATATTACTTAGAGAACATGTAAAATAATGCCAGGAAGAGTGGAAATTTAAGCATGCTATTTGGAAATGATCAGTGACATGTAGTTATCAGGTCAATTAGCTGGTGGAATAAGATATACAGGATAATAATAACTTGGAATAACTGAGAAGGAAAGCTGCTTTGAATTTGCCATTGTGGGCAACTGAGAAAAATGCATCTGCATCTGTGAGAAAAGCAAAGGGATTCTAGGACAGATAAGTTTTCAGAATATACAATGAATTAGAAATGTCACTGAATCTCTCAGCACTTCGGTGTCCTCATTCCTGGAGAACCCTTTGAGACAGTGAGGCCCTACATCAAGACCCCAAACTGGACATGGTGAAGAAATCAACAGTAAAGTGGCTGGGCTAATGTGCAAAAGGAATCTGGGCACACCAGGTTTGCTCAAGCCATAATGACAAAAGGATTAACTGTTTTTATTAAAAAGTAGTTCTTTTTCTCCATTTCTTTTTTAGTTCCAGAGTGGGTGAACCAGGTTAATGCAGGACAAATAAACTGGGCGTGAGTACATTTAGATAGAAACCAGGAGAAAATTTCCAACTCTCTGGATCACAACCAGTAAATATCAATAACAAGAAAAAGGTTCTGAGGCAGATCCTGATCAGCAGTTCATGTGTATAAGAAACTGTGTACCTTTAATAGCAGGAAGCAGAATCTGGTGACCTTCTGGTCTAACATTCCTGGTAAAATAAAATAGAGCAGCATGATCAATTACTCCTGACTCAGGAGATTGTCCTTACTTGTGACTGACTTAAAAAACACATGGGAATTTAGCATCTATTGAATTAATGACTGAATTAGAGCTTTACCAAGCACTGCAGGCTAATGTATTTTGATAACAAGAACTAAATATCTTGATGCAATATTGTGCTGTTAATAGAAAAAAATGCATCATAAAGCAAATGGAAAATACAGCATAAAATAAACCAAATTTAAGATTAAAATAATAGTATAAACACCTCAGTACTCATTTTATTCTTTCACAGCAGAAAGTCGGTGATAGTTTCTCTTAAGCAACAGAAAACCAGGTTTTATATCATCCAAATATGAAAATTAAAAATGGGTAGCGTATATGATGTTCTGTGTGTTTATTCTGGTTGAACATTGCATTGATTTTGTGCTATCCTCTACTTTAAGTGCTGGCTATTAAAGCTGTGTGCCATTTCCATACTGTTGAAATGCTGTGTTGTTAACACAGAGAAACAATTCTTTTTAAAGGTTTATGAATATTTACATGACAAGGATTTTGGTGGAAATAGAATCATCATTATCTTCTATCAGAAGAGACCAAAACAGCACCAAAAAGAAAAGTGAAAAGTTCAGATGTAATTAAAGAGGAAGGTCATTGATTCCATTCTCAGAGCAGATTCCAGTAACCTAAAGAGTTATTAATGGAGACAGCATGATGATGATCAAAGCAGAAGCTTGCAAGAAAGATTTTCAATACTATGCTGTTTTCACAGCTGCAGGCCTGGAGCCAATACCTGCAAAGACAGGTTAAAGTAATAAAATTTTTATGGACAATGTGCTTTCAATTTTGGAAATATAACAAAAACCAATATGCATTTGGCATTACTTAACAAGTGGGAACAGAGAACGTGGTTCAGTTTAATTGTTGGAACTACTAATATATTCTGTTATTATGAAGTCATTTAAGTAAGCAGCTGCATGCCGATAATCTTCAACATTCCTTTTCCATGATTTACTTAAAAAAAACCTGATTTATAACTGCCCCATAGCACTGTGTTGTCTATTGGGTGTACTGGGTTGAATATGCAAATTATCTTAATTCTGCCATTTTTCATCATAGAACCCCTAGAAGAGGTAGTGATGGAAAGAATTGGCAGAAAATTCATATTTTGACAGTAATTGAGGCAAATGAAAGGAGAAAAATGGAAGAAGCAAATGAAAACTCAGTTGCCAAGGCTAGCAGCTCCAGTGCCAGCACAATCAGCAGTGGAGCACTCCAGAGAATTCCTCAGCTGGGGGAACCTCAAGGAAACACAGAGACCTGGCAGAAAACCACAGCACACGTCACAGCGGCTGACAGGACTTGGGCAGGGCCAGGGAAACAGTGGCCAGGCCCTGCCATGGATCAGAGAAACTCGAGGAACTCTCAAACCATACAAGAGAACAGGCTGAGCAGTTTTTGTAGGAGTCTGCATGGAATGGTGTGCAGGGTGAGGCTGTAACTCAGCCAGCTTGACCAGGGAGCAATGGCATTGACTCTTGAGTTACCAGGGCTCGTGGAAAGAATTTTAAACTAGGTTTAAAAACAGAAATAGATAAAACAAGGCTTGATAGAGGTAAGCCTGGGGCCGGCATGCCAACCTTTTAGGGGGTGTTCAAGTGAAGCCCTTCAGGCTGCTCCAGGCTGTGCTGAGCACACTGAAGCACATTTGAAATGTCTCTTTAAGAGTGTGTGGAAACCCTCATCCATCTCTGTGGAGCAGGGGATGGAGATAGACATGGCAGCAAGTGAGTAAAACTGTTGATATGTTGGAAACCATGGAAGAACCTGGGAACAGTCCCATAGGAATCATGGCTTGCCCCTCAGAAAAGATAGCAGGAACAGTAGCTCACCTGAAGTGCATCTTCAGCAATCCATGCAGCGTTGGCCAGGAGCAGGAGGAGCTGAAAACCATTGTGCAGCTGGAAAACTACAATAGAGTTGCAATCACAGAAATATGGTTGAATGAGTCACGCAGCTGCAGTGGATGGCTGTAAGGTCTTCAGAAGGGACAGGCAAGGAAGGCAAGACAGTGGGGTAGCCCTGTGTGTTTGGAAGTGTTTTGACTACATAAAACTTCATGATGGTGATGAAAGCGTTGAGTGTTTATGGGTGAGAATTGGGGGAAGTCCAAGAATGCAGATATCCTGGTGGGAGTCTGTTATAGACTTTCCAGCCAGGACAAAGAGGCACACGAAACATTCTATAAGCATCTGGGAGAAGTCTCACAATTGTTAGCCAGCTCCTACATTGTGTCACAACAAGGCCCCGCAGTGCTCCAGGCTGGGAGGAGAGTAGTTGGAAAGCTCTCAGTGGGAAAGGCCCTGGGGGTGGTGGCCTCCTAGCATTCTGGTCAGCAATAGTGTGGCCAGCAGGACCAGGGCAGTGATTGTCCCTCTGTGCTGGGCACTGGTGAGGCCTCCTTGCTAATCCTGAGTTCAGTTTTGGGCCCCTCATGGCAAGAAAAAATTAAAGTGCTGGAATGATTGGAGAGCAGGACAATGGAGCTGGGGAAGTCACTGGAGCACAAGTGTGATAAGGAGCAGCCGAAGGAGCTGGGAGGTGATTAGCTTGGAGAAAAGGAGGCCCATGGGGACTTCACTGCTCTCTACAACTCCCTGAAAGGAAGGTGTAGTCATGTGGGTGATGGTCTCTTTTCCTGAGTAACAAGTGATGGCACAAGAGGAAATGTCCTCAAGTTGCACCCAAGGAGGTTTAGATCAGATATTAGGAAAAGTTGGTCCATGGAAAGTGTTGTCAAGCATTGGACCAGCCTGCCCAAGGAAGTGGTTGAGTCACTATCCCTGGAGGTATTTAAAGGACATGTGATGTGGTCCGTAGGGACATGGTTTAGTGGTGGGCTTGGCTTGCAGTTGGATTCAATTATCTTAAGGATCCTTTCCAGCCTAAATGATTCTGTGATTTTGTGTGTGGTGGGAGGCCTCTAACTTTGAATATCTATTTTCCAAAGAGTAGCTCCTGACAAAATTCGTTGCCATTTCAGATCTAGAATTTTCACTCACACCATAGACAGCCTTTCACATTTGATCTTGAACAAATCTCAGGGACAGATCCAGTAGTATGTCACAGGAGGTGAGTCTGAAGGAGAGAACAACAAAAGATGGTTTGCAGATCCTCAGAGAAAGCACACTTAAAGCAAAAGTGTAAGCAATGTCCATGGAAAAGGAAAATAGAATGAGGTCTCCACACAGAAGGAAAGGAAGAGGAAACCACATTTACATTATCAGTTCAAGGAAGACCATGGAAATTGCTGATTAGCTTCTCAATGGAGAGAGGACACTGCTGACCAATGACAGTGAGAAACTCGAAAGAGGACTTGTTTTATACTGAAGACAGGGTATATTTTATTCCAATGACAAAAAAAGGAAGAAGATGGCTTTTGGCTGCACTGCTTACTCATAGCGTTGGACTTGACGATCCTTGTGGGTTGCTTCCAACTCAGGACATTCAATGACCCTAGTGTTACTTGAGATGTCCACCCCACCTCCAGCTGCTGGTACAGAAAGAAGCAGAACACTCCACATACAATGGAGATGTTCAGATATGCTCTGGCATCCCAAATGCCATTTTGTATTCAAAAGTTTCATTTGAGCCTTTGATATTCTCAGTACAATTTGGCCTGTGAAGTTAACCTTGGTGTCTGCTGCTTATAGGTTCTGAGAATTTGTAAAGGGCGGTTGAACTACCAACAGACTGTAAGGGTCAAAAACTTTCTCAGTCCTGATAATGGCAAAGAGAGAGGACCTGGAGGAAATACAGACCTTTCAGCTTGGCTTAAATGCACAATAGATTTCTGGAGCAAATAATCAGAACAGCCATGTGTAAGAATCTGGAAAATAAGGAGTCAGACGAGAAAAAATACCTATGTGCCAAGAATTAAATCATAACAGAACCTGCTTAGTTTCCTTCCAAAACTAGATAGAAGTTCACACATCAAGAAGTTTTGGATTTCATACAGTTTAATTGGCACAACTATATTATAGATAAGAACAAGTGCAGTCTAAACAAAATCATATATAGCAGGTGCAGATACAGTGGGACAACTGTACTTCACCCTAGTAGTGTTCGTAGGTCAGGACTTTTGTCAGCAGTTCTTTGCCAATTTGAGAAAAATGCATTGGGTGTGGTCCCATCCTTCTGTTCAGTGTTTAACAGCAAGATTTAATGAATTTTCAAGTGGTATGAATGCACTGCTAAGCCTCTTTGAGAACTGTTATGATCCCATTATTGAGAGATGCCTCTACCAGAATTAAGGTGCAAATAAGGTCATATGTCAAAATCAATAATGCAGAATTTATTTAACAGTAAATTTTAGAGATGGTGTAGATAAATCAAAAGAAGTTGAAAAATGGTGAAAGGAGAGAAAGAGACAGATTAGGTAGACAGATATCACAACCCATGGATACAGTAGCATTCTGTTGGTCCTTCTTCACCCTGGGCTTCTTGGCATTGGGGATCCCCAGGTTGTTCAAAACTTTTCACAATTTATATATTTTAGCAAAGGAATTAATGCTTATTTGCTACACAGTTCGGTTGGTTAAGTGATTCCCTCATTTCTAATGCTGATTAGCCCCATGCTCAGTCTTTCTCTTTTCTTGAGTGGGTTTCCTTGAGTCAGTGGGTTGTGGGAATCCCCTCCTGCTGGGATTACCTTTTACCTCCTCAGGGCTGATTTCAGCACAGTTGCTGAGTTGCTTCCCTTGAGTGGGTTCATCATGCCCGCTGTCAGTGCTCCCCTAGGCCTGAGGTAGCACTGGGACAACAGTATCACCTTTATCTTATTCCCATCAGGTGACTTAATTTACTGTCCAAGTTCCAGGAATCCATGGATGCATATTTGAGGGGAAGGGGTAGGATTTCCATGGTAGCAGGTGCCATCTGGCCATAGCTTGGGGTCATACCAGGGACATGTGTACACACAATTCTGCACAGTGGAATCCTTGCCTGGATGCATCACCCGGGATGCGCCAGACAGACCTTGCCAGGCCCAGAGCCAGCACCACCCTCCTGCTCCATTCTGCAAAGTCCTTCTGTGGCCTTAACAGTGTTTGAGACAGGCAACTGTGATTTTTTTAAAGTCCTTACAGAACAAGGTCAAATTTGCAGATGATCTTGACATTTGAAATATGCAGGGTGTAATTCAATATGAACACATGCAGGATAGGAAGAATCGACTGTACAAACGCCCCACACGGACCAAGGCCCCAGGGAGCAGCTATTCAGAAAAGGGGATGGGGATGTGGTGAGTCACAAGCTGGAGAAGAGTCAACAATGTCCTGGTGTGTGAAAAAGCAGAAATGATCCTGGGCTTTGTGAAAAGCAGCATGCAACCTTACAGAGGATGTGAGGCTGCAGACCCTGCTCAAGATATTGATTAGGATTTGTAATCATATAAGTGCTGGCTGACAGCTACTAAGAGCAGATCTTGCAGAGGATGTGATCGCAGATGAACTGTTTGCCATAGAGATCAGGAGGATGTCACAGGGTGAACAGTCCTGCAAAACCAGGGTAAGAGAAACAAACTTATTAAACACAGGGTGTGCAGCACCCTTTGCCAGGAATGGAATGTGTATTTTTCTAAATTATACAAAACAACAGGGAGAGAGCCCCACTATCTGTCTTGGTCAGAGACACAATCTGCACAAGTGACAAACTGACCACAGCCCCCATTTCCTGTCTCCTTGTACAGTGCAGGGGAGGAAGTAGAGACTTTGGGAATGAAGTTGAGCCTGTGGAGAAAGGAGGAGTTGGGGGAAAGGTGGTTTAAAATTTAGCTTTTATTTCTCATTATCCTACTCGAAACAGATTTATAATAAAATAATTTCCCCAAGACAAATCTGTTTTGCCCATGATGGTTTTGGAGAGTGCTCCTCACTCCCTGCCCTTATCTCAACTCTCCAGACTGTTATTTTCTCTCTCATCCAGCTGAGGAGAGCAGTGACAGAGAACCTTTGGTGGACACCTGCAGTCCAGCCAGTCAACCCACCAGAGCCATAAACCATGGAGTTTTTGCACCAAACCAAGCCTGTGGCCATGCTGTGAAAAGTGAGACCATGAGTCAATGGCCACAGAACACTGACAACAGACAGAACAGATGACAAAAGGACACAGCCACAAAATGACATCTTTCCTCATTCAGCCCTTGTAGGACCTCAGCTGGTGACTGCTTTGGGTAATTTAGGAAATGAATAGGTCTAATGGAGGAATGAAAAAGAATGCTGGACTTTTAATTTCAGCATGAGCTGTTCTGGCGAGAGCACTGCCTATGAGAGTTGTAAAGCCCATATTGCTCAGAGATGTCTACAAGCAGGTTAGATCATCATCTGCCAGGATGGCTTAGCTAAAGCTGGTCTTGTCTTTAGTGAGTCAAAACATGCTAAAAAGTGGATAAGATTCCCAGTCACTGAGAGACTGCAGTGAAGACAGACACCAATTCCCTGCAACAACTTTCACAGAGAATGATGATACAAAAACAGTCATGTAAAGAGCCAAGGACAGACTGGTCCTGATGGGAAACATTCCTAATTACATCTGGTTTCAGACCTACATGAGGCAAGCTGACTTCTTTGCCAAAAGCTTTTGAGAGCTGCAGTAAATTAAAGCAGAAGTATCCAAAGTTCAAACCACACAATGTAGAAAATCATATTTCATGTACATCAAGCACGTTTCAAAATCAATGACAGCTATCTAAAGCAGGCAGGAGATCATTCTAAAACTCACTAACAACTGCAATGGATTTATTGGCTCAAAACTACACTGACATGGAAATAATGTTTCATGTTGCATAATGTATTCGATCAATTTAATTTCTGAAGAAATGTACTATTTATCTCAAATCCTACATACAGTGGAACAAAATATGTGATAATAAATATGTGATCTGGGCCAGCAAAAAATGTATATAAGTAAATTTGGCTTTTTGCCTAGGATTTGAGAGGACTGTCAGAAAATGAAGTCAATGCTAGGGCAGTAGATGCTAAACCCAACAAAGAGTGCAGAGTATTTCTTGCAGAGTATTTTACAAATTTTAAAAATAGATATTATTTCTGTCCCTTTTTTGTTTAGTACCAGCCTCATGTGAAGATACAGCTGCAGCTTTAGAAAGAAAAGTAGCAAACTATCAACAGTGGGGTAGGCAGCACATAGACTGCTCTATACAGCCTGAGTTCATGATTTCCTTACAAGGTGCTCAGGCTCCAATTTGTGGAAAGGACACTCTACCCTGTACAAAACCCAAAAGGTTGTAAAAGGTCAGACAGATCATTAAATGCTGTCAAGGTGTGCTTGTGAAATTGTCTGTAGTATCCAGGCTGATATCAGGCTCTGGAAAGGTCTCTGCAGCAGGGCCCAGGGATCTGCCCACTCCACACTGCAAGGCCTCGCACCGTTTGCTCTCCCATGTGACTTTTACAGAAAATGCCACCACCAGGGCATGGGGATGCAGGTTTGAGTCCTCTTGCCCTGGGGAGGGAATGGAATGGAGCTCTCCCAGACTCTGAACTTGCTACGGAAGAGGCAGTCAATGTCCAACATTGACCCAGCAGAGATGAGGTGACATAGGTGTTGTCTCTACAAGACCACGTGCTCTGACCAACAAGGATAACATTGCATCAGCACTTCTGCTTGCTTTGTTTGCACCCAAGCTGCCCCCAGTCAGCATGAAAAACATCCCTCATCTCCAGCACAACTCTTCCACCCCCAGAGAGAGAGCCTGCTTCCAGACATGCCATTTTGTGGAGGCACCAGAGCTATCTCTGTCCCCTGGCCATACAGACCTTAATGGATCTCAAACTAACTATTCTAAGAGAGGTTAATCACTGCAGATAGAGAAAGAACTAGTAGGAAATAAACTTTTTTTGGCAATGCCTGGCAGCAAGTTAGAATAAATCAAAGTTCCTTGTGTCTGCTCACCTTCCCAGCAGAGATGAACAGTGGAAATACCAAACAAGACACATAAACGGTAAAAAGTGATATTTCTAAAGCATCGGTACACTTTCAGTAATCCCAGGTGTTATTAATAGCATCACTATGGGCATTTATTTTCCCCACACTGAAAGAAGAACTTTAATCCCCTATTGATTGAAGCTAAAGTGCAGGACATACTGCCATTTGCATGATTGATTCAAGTACCTTGAGGGAATCAAGTCATCTGTAAACCAAATTTTTTCTTCCTTTACAGGTCCCTGTTAGATAAATGTCTCTGTAAGCAAAATATCTTTAAATTAAGGGCAAGAGGTGAAATACATTGCTAGCAAAAGCAGGCAGGGCTTCAGTGAAATCCAAGTGGAAAATCTGACCCGATAAACACATTTTCTTGAGTTGTGAGAAGGTAATTTGGTCTCAAGAAAAATAATCTTAAGAGTGAGAAATTACATTATTTCATACAGAAGATACCCTTGGGAGGAAGTGATCTTCACCTATTTATATATATTAAAAATGCATCTTCCCCAAAAGAACAGGTTATTGAAAAAGCCCCATCTAGCATCTAGTTCAAACAGCTGGGATGTACTCTGGTTTTCAGAAGGTGACAAACATTCCCCCTACTAAAACAACTGTCTTCACTCAGGCATAAAATAAGAAGCTTGAATATCCCGGTCAGTTGTAGAAAGACTGGAAACCTGTTCAGAAGGTGCAGATAAATCACCTAAGGAATAAAGCCAGGAGGAGGGAGCCCCAGGGGCCTCTGGCATGTGCACTTGTGATCGACATTTCCTTAAGTGTTTTCTTTGAAACCATCATGTCAAAGTTTCTCCAGTCTCTTGACAAACTGCATTTTTACTACATTCAGCTCAGCAGGGAAAGTGTGATAACTTAGAAGGATGAAATTCCAAAGCATTTCTGGTTCATTTGAAATAGCAGCAGCCACGACTAGGTAATAGAAAACAAAGTTCTTTTCATTGCTGTGAATCCCAATGATGCCATCTCAGGCAGGAGCAATAATGTTTGATTTTTCTTCTACGTTTGTCATGCAGGGACTGAGTGCCTTGAGGGAGGGAATGAAACAGCAGCTCCCAGCATTCAGACAGGTATATATTTATTTATATGCTGAACAACAAGGCTAAGGAGTTGTGGATACAATACGAGGGGGCTTTCAACCTACAGCATTCAAAGCCATGAGCAAAGTAATTCAATAATGTAAAGTTTTGATCTGGTTTGTGTAAAAATCAAATTTATATTTTCTCACTGAAGTGCAAGTGGGTGACTGTTGTCCACCCCAAGAGTGGGCAGCAGCCTGTCTGGTCCCAAAGCTGTCCTGTGTCTCTCCTACCACCAAAGGGTCACATCAAAGTGGTAAAGAATGGTGTCATGTTATAGAGACACCTCTTTGACAGCTGCATGTGCAAGCTGGTGTGAGCAAAAGATTGGTCATTACAGAATTTCGCACACACACACACCTTTTTATGTATTATTGATGGCAGAGGTGGTGATTGAGGACTGCCCTGTACACAGTATCTTCCCAACAGGGTAAGTTGCAAAGAAATTATTATTGGAAGACCCTTGTACAAAACAAGGTAAACAAACCACTTCTTCATCTTCCTGGAGAGAATGACTTTCACTTAGTACACTACTACAAAGCACTCTTGTTAAATTTAGCTGCAGAGATGATTCCTCTGCCTAGTCACACCCATGTTTTGGCCACTTGGCCAGGGGGTAGAAACAGGTGAGGCAGCTTTTAGGAAAGTACCCATGTTTCCAAAGCCATGCTGGAAGGAGCCTGGTTATTTAGTTCAATTCCTTTCTTCCTAAGTAAGTTTTCATTTTCATGCATTCCTGTGCAGCCGTGTCTCAGCTGGATATTACAGTGCCAACATTTTGAAAGGAAAATTGCTTTCTGTTTCTCACAGTATTTCATGCATAAAGCATCCCTTACAATCCAAAAATACAACTCAGGTCTTCTCTGCTTTTCCAGATCTGTGGTTCTTATTGTCATGTCCGAAGGACCAGGAATTACATTGGCATAGGGTAGGACTGAGAAAAGAAGGGTGGCATTTTCATCTACCTTCTGCATGCTGAGGAGGACTCATTTAATTTTAAAATTATTTGGAATAAAGCAATGTGCATCTGAAAATTTGGTGCAATGAAACTTAACTGAACAAATGAAAAAGTGCCAGGTTTTTCCTGTAGCTGGTTGCAGTACATGTTCATTTCTGCTTGTTTGTCACTCAGAATAATGCAAAAAAAGGTTTATTATCTATTACCAAGAATAGTTTATCATGTCTGTTTAAATGTCTGTAAAAGAGCTTTTGGAGAAGCTTGAAGCTCTATTTATGTTATAGGCAGCCCTGCAGTAGCAAAAGGAACATTTCTGCTCACTTCTTGTGGGAGGTGAAGGTTTTATTTTTCCTTTCAAAACACATCTGTACTTAACATTGTCACAAGGCATCAGACAATGCCATAACATAAATCCTATGTTCATCTGTCCATAAAACAGTCCCCATGCCTGGGGACTGTTCCTCCTTGTCCTCTGGTGGGAGGGCTTGCAGGCACCATCTCCTCACAGAGAACCTGTGCTGGGGCAGGACTGTGTGTCTCTCCCTCTGTGTGCCTCCCCCAGGAGATACAGCCTCTGCCAGGCTGCTCTTTGGTTAGCACAGGTATTTATAGCACATTTAACTCACTCTGATTTATCACAGCCTTTTCTTACACTTCTGTGAAGATTATCCTCGCTGCTCCAAAGGGAGATTATCCAGTAAAACAAGTCCTCAGAATGAGTGTCAAATATGAACTTAATAACAAACCATCCCACCCAGGGGTCCTCTGTAACCTCCAGTAGTGCTGCTGCTGCCATTTTCTGCTTTCTCCCACTTGGTTACACCACAGATGTGCTCAGATGCCCGTCTGCAGCTGTGTGGCACAGGAGTGAGGAGGAGACGGAATATACAAGATATTTTGTAAACTGACGATTAGAGAGGACCAGGAGCAAACAAATGCTTGACAGAAAACCAACATGAGCTGGAAGACAGACACACAGGACATCGCCCTTGAGGCATCCAGGTACGAAACATTCACAGTCCAAAAAAGGTCCCCACAGTGATCCATAAGTGGGAATTTTGGGAATGATGAATCAGACCTTCCATTTCCCCCGTGTTTCACTGGAAGCAGTTATAAATCATCTCCAGCATTACAAGTGCACCTCAGACACCAAGGAGGTGGGAAAGGGGCTAATTTTAACCCATTAAGAGTTTTCAGGCTGCCAGACTCAAGTTGTGTGCCTTTGCAAGGGTGAGATAGAAAGAAGGCACCTAAGAGTACTTGAGAAAAATTAAAGGCTAGCACAAGCACATCACAAATTCAAAGAAATCCTGCACCCGGGATTTAGAAGAGCACTGGTACAAAGTAATAGCTTATAAATCCTTGATTCCCTGAAAAATACTAATGCCAGTCATCTCAAGCTTTTTACTTATTGCCTGCCTACACAGCTGCCTTTCAGTTTGAGTATTTGAGGAGAAACTTCTCTGGACAACAGAGTGTGATTAAACTTTAAAATCCAATTCATGACACAATCTTCTATACTTTTAGAAGAGGAAAAATGGTATTCCACTTAAAATTTAACAACAGAGCAGACCCTTTCTTGCCAGTTTTCACAACATGAGAAACTTCTTTGGGAGGAAAAAAAAGAAAGAGAACTTACATAATTGGAAGGGGCTGGCAGGGTGGGGAGAGAAAATCTTTGCTGATTGTGTTTAGGGTTTTATACAGAGGATTTTATAAAGGGAGAAAGACCCAAAACATACTTTGGGGAAAATCTGTGCAGAATCTGTTCAGTGGCTGTGCCACTCCAACCCTGCTCACTTATGAGACAAAGGTGGAAGCAACCAGACCAGAATGCTCCATCTTCTGATTAAAAAAGGAAAGAAGAGTGGAAGGAATTGTTATCACTATATTTACAGCACAGCAGGCTGACTTTTTTATTTTCTTTTTCTCCTAACTTACTTGTACAAGTGCTCCATTAATAATTCATGCTCTCCTAAACGGCAGGGCAGCGGCTGCTGCTTTGTCACATCTCACAATGGCTGAGTGACAACACGGCTCTGACTCCAGGCCACTATCTTTGACTATCTGCCGGGAGAGACACATCACTGTCCTTCCTTTGTCATTCAATCCCTGACACGGCGTTGACAGGCGCTGGCCTGGCCTGTCATTCCCTTCACCCTCCGATAACAGAATCTGCCACTTTTCGGTGCAGGGTCTGCACTCCTGTGCCCCAGAGAAGGAGATGTATGTTAATGCTGCTGCTGACTTGCTGGTCTGCTTCTGCTGGTTGTTTTTCCTCTGGATACAAATTTGGATTGACCATGCTTCAAAAAGCACAGAGCTTAAAAGCTGCTCTGAGACCAGCACCCAGCTACAGCCCATAGGATAATGGTGTCCAGAAGGTGGTGAGAGGGAAAAAATGGCTTTTTTCTGGGGAAAAGTCTCAGGTGACAATGCCAGATTTTAGAGCAGGCAATAAGGGATGACACACGGCAAGAATTATATGTTCCATATCTTTGCCAAGGAGCTTTTGGGCCTGAGCTGGCAGGGCAGTGTTACCCTCCCAGAGCCTTCCCAAAATAAGTGCAGGGTGGTGCAGGCAGGACACACCGCGTCCCTTCCCACCGGGCTGGAGCATCACAGGCTGCTTCGCAGAGGTTCCTAAAGAAAACAGCTCTGCTCTCTTTTCCAGATGCTTGGAAGTGGTGGGGGTGTTTTTGACAGGCACCAGAAAACCTCTTGGGGCTGCCTCTGACTCTGCCAGCATCTCGCAGCCCCCGCTCGCTGCCAGCGGCAGGGCAGCGCACGCTCGATGTGTTCAGCCAAAATCGCTCCATTCACTTAATGTGCAACATCCCTCACCGAGCAGCCAGGCACCTGTGCGAGCCTGATTCCAGGAAAGGGCTGCGAGCCTTAAAGAGTTTCCTAATTTCCAGCGCTTTGATCTTCCCAGAATCAGGGAGGGAGGCATGTGCAAACCGAGGATTAAGCCGTAGGCAGAGATGCCAATACCAGTCCTTTGTCTCCGTGCCCCCGGAGGCTGCCGTGGGGCATTCCCAGCATTCAGCCAGCACCCTCGGAAAAGGGTCACTACACGCTGCTGTTATAAACACAGGGGACAAAATGTTACTCGAGCATCCTTTTCCCCGGGGAGACACTGAATGCTGCATCCTTTATCCGTCCCTGCTGCAGCGCTGTTACCAATTACAGTCATTAAAGACGAACAGCTGGCACTTGTTCGAGTGGAGAGCTCTCTCCAAAGCCCACAGAAGCCGATGAAAAATAGATCTCCTTTCTTTCACTGCATTTTGGATCAGATTCAGAGAGACCTGATGGTTTAGAAAGCAGGGGGCTGTTATTTTTTTTTCCCCATTCCTTTGTTACTTCTCCATCTCGTGTTTGTGACTAGGGACCATTTCTCTTTCCAGTCTATACATTCTATACAAGAGGCTGGAGCCACTTGACCCCCTCCCCTCCATTTTTAGAGGAGATGTTAATTAAAAAACTCCACAGCAGGACTGAAACTACTAGAAACTAGAAAGAGAGAAAGAATGAGGCAGAACAGCAAAGAGCAGCAGACTTTCAATGTCCTTTGCTCATGATGCTTTTCCCCATTTAAGTACTTTCACGACTGTTCCATGCATTGCTCAAAGCTCAATTTGTCTTGCACACAGATCTTACTGAAAGGTAATAAGCAAGTCCTAGCTAGAGAGTCAATTAACATGTAATCTTTGACATTTTGTATCAGCAGCAGCTGCCAAATGAGGTTTTTTTTCTTTATACAGAATGAAATCTATTGCTTCAGTGCTTGAAAATTTGATTTTATGTTATATTTTTTCTATATTCATCCAGGATGCTCTCTTCCAGTCCCATGGTGAGGAAGTGCACGGAGTTTCGCCTCCAAAATTATCAACAAAACCCTTCTTGAGCTCAGGGAGTAACAAATTAATCCAACAATTACTGTGTTGGGTGATCAAAATTTTCTTTCCTTTCAACTTGTTCTTTTGGGGCCAAATTTTCTTTTTCACACCTGCAAGGCTCTGACCAGCGAAGGGGTGGCATATTTGGATGGCCACAGCAGCTGCTGACACTGCTTTCCATGAAACTGTTCCCTCTCCTACTGTACAACAGCAACTTGATCTGACATTCTCTGGTGTTATCAGAATGCAAATCAGGAGAAGATCAGCTGTTGTTGCTTCACAAGGCAAAAAACACCAGGGGAGTATAAAAGCTGAGCCCTGTCCTCACTAGCCTTCCCAAGTTGCCAAGATAGCAGGCCCTTTATTTGCAGTGCATTAACACCTTGAGCAGCTCTGGCAGAAAACATGACAGGTGAGGTGCTTTAGTGGACCACGCAGGTACCTTGGAATCCAACTTGCAGACTGGTTTCTGTAATTTCTCAGACGACTGTGAAAGATTCCAGCTGAGGTTTCAATTGATACAGCTGCAGAAATATTTAATCATGCTAATTAAATTATTATCACTGCTATGTAATTTCACAATGTGTAATAAAATGAAGCCTGTTAGTTTAAAATACGCAGGTAACTAAATATAGCAGTTGCAATAAGCTCCATCTTGCTCACCTGTCTGTATCACTGTTGAATCCCCACCAGTCAAAACATGTCCGAGATTCCACATCAGTTCAAAAAGCTGTAATTATCTGTCTTTGAAAGACTAACAAGTAAGCAGGATTATATAAAAGGATTAAGCACACATAAAAATAACATACTAGAAACTGTAGGTGGACTAATCTCTGAATCACCTGAGAAGGCTGAAATTTCCTTCTTTTATGGAGCTGCTTGTTTTCTACATCTTGTTTAGCTCTGTAGAATGATTGAAATAAACTGCCACCTGTGCCCAGCAGAAAGGCTACAAGAATGTTGTCATGAGAGCTCCAGTTCTGGGCCACTTGCCTGAAACAGTCACAGCTCTGCAAGTGGCCCTGTCCATCTGAAGGTCATGGAAACGTGGGTAAGTTTCACATCAAGGGATACCTGCGCTGTTTTCTCTTAATACTTGTGAAAACCAGATAATAGATAATAGCAATACTCAGAAAAAGTGATTACCATCATTGTGTTAATGATGGTCACGGAAGAAAGGCTCCAGCTCAATGAGCTGTGATGTGGAAACAAACTTTGCAAAAAAGAAAAAGAAAGGGAATAAATAGGATAATCTGAAACCCAAATCCACAAAAAAGTGATTTACTGCAGTGCTGTGTGGACTGTGCAATCCAAAAGCAGAGTGGAGTTCAAGCCTGTAAAGAGACATTTCTGCCACATGAACATGTCTGGTGCATCCCCAGCACAAAGGGGTTGTGCCCGCCCAACCTGTTGCCCTCCCATCAGCAGAATGACTCCACCTCAGGTTCACTTCACAAAATGGTCAATTAAATCAAGCTGATGAAGCAGACAAATCCAGCCAAAGGACAAATTAGGCTGCACAGAATGTCTGATTGCCCAGGCGGAAATGTAACACAGGAAACAACAGATGCAGAGGGGTTGCTGGACTCCCAGCGCCAGGAAACACTCCCAGGAATTAATGGCAATATGGTCTCCATGCTGAACAGGAGAGCCATGCCATGAGATGCATGATCCAAACACTACGGCTGATAAAAGCAAAAAATAGAGAGCAGGAGAGATTATTCAAAGAATAGTCCAGCAGATAACAGTTTACCATCTTTTATGGAGAGTGCATCAATATAAGAATGTTCCCAATGAGAGAAGAAATTAATTGCAGCCAGTGTTGCTGGTGTATGCGCAGAAAGGTCACCGAGGGTCTGGAGCAGGAGCTGAACAGACTGAAGTTTGTATTACACAGTGTTAGATGGAAATGCAGAATAATTACTTTTGCAAGCTTGCAAAGGATTAAACTGATTTAAATGGGATGAATCTAGCTGCAGCCCATCAGCTGTGTGACAGTAATTAATAGGCAGATTAGAAAAAAAAGCCCAAAACTCAGACTCTGCACTAAGGCAATATCCTTCTTTCAAAACTTCAGTGACATCTCAGGCTTTACGGCACTAGTGGCCAGATATCTTCCAATGCACAAAGATATTAATGTACAAATTAATTAATTTTCCAGACTTTTTAAAATGCCAAACAATTTAATTTGGGACTATAAACTTAAGTTCTAGTTTCACACTACAAATTTAAAACATATTTAGGAAAACAATATCCAATTTACTTACTGTCTTGGTTTGGGAAGACAGGTATCTGCCAGGGAAAGCTGGAGTTTCTCTTGGAATGGAGAATGTAAACCCCCTCCCCCCACATTATTATAATTTTGCAATTAAGGGCTTTCTGGCAAAGATTTGGGAATAGGAATAACAGTTCTTTACTAGGAATATGAAGAATTGAAATGTAGTAGTACAAAAAAAACCAAGAAACAAACAAAAATGCTAATAGTCCAGTAACAGCAAGATGAGTCCAGTCTTCCTCCAGAATTTCAGTGAAAAGCAGGCTACCCTGTGTTCCTGAGTCTCAGTTTTTATCTAGGTTGGAATGGTTGGCTCCTCCCACTGAGTGGAGCATCTCACAATGAGATGATGTAATTGTATCAGTCATGTGGTGAGCCTTAATGGCCCATTAACAGAAGATATTGCCCCCGGAGGGTAGACAGAATGTGGAAGAGATAAGGAACATTGCTCCACCTGGTTTTATCAGCTGGCCCATTATCAGAAGACACCTACCCCCTCCCCACTGGAATTATGAGGAATGGGTTACACAAAAGATAAAGAAAACATCTCCCCAACCTGTTTCAACAGATAGAAAAACAGAATTAACTTTTTTTTTTTGTTACATAACCCAAGTCACTTACAAGCATACATAATGAGGTTCATAGAATCACAGAATGGTTTGGGTTTGGAAGTGACCTTAAAGATTATCCAGTTCCAATGCTCCTGCCATGGACAGGGGCACCTTCCACTATCCCAGGTTGCTCCGAGCCCCTATCCAGCCTGGCCTTGAACACTGTCAGGCATGGGGCAGCCACAGCTTCTCTGGGAAGCCTGTGCCAAGGCCTCACCACCCTCACAGGGAAGATTTTTTCCTAGCATTCAATATAAACCCCTCACCTTTCAGCTCAGGGTCATTCTCCCTCATCCTGCCATTCCATACTCTTTTAAAAAGCCCCTCTCCAGCTTTCCTGTATCACCTTTAGGAACCTGAACATGCTATAACGTCTCCACAGGGCCTTCTCTTTTCCAGGCTGAACAATCTCAGTTCTCTGAGCCTGTCTTCATAGAAAAGGTGCTCCAGCTCATTGATCATCTCTGTGGACTTGTTCCTACCGGTCCACAATTGACAAAGGATGGCAAGAATAACTCAGTAGGATTGTGACTCCATTTGCACTCAGCAGACAACTTTGTCACAAACAGCCTCACAAGTTTTGTGTAGTCAGATGTAAGAGAGAGTTGCAGCTAGGGAGAAATGCTTTATTAGTAGCTGTGCATTTCTGCTAGGATGAGCTACATATTACAGGTGAAGGTTTTAAACTGGTAGAAGTTTTACACCACCCAGATGTGCCTCTTTTTCTGGACTGACTTCTTCAATGCTCCCTTTCTGCCTGCAACACCACAACCCCAAGGGCTCTTGGCTCAGACACCACAGCAGGCTGGGACCTTTGTGGGCTACTACTTGTCTGAAGAGCTGCTGCAATCTCTGGTTTGTGCAAATCAGACAACCTTTGGATGCTGTGGGTTGGTAGTACAGCTCTTCAGTAAGTCCTGAGCAACTCTTGGGTGTCTGTTTTCACTGCAGCTTCATCTTCTGTTCCAGATACTGCAAGAGTTCCCCAGCCACCCGTGTGTCAGGAGTGCTCCCCACCCAGCTCCCATCTCCATCCACATGCAGCTGAATGCTCATTAATGGCAATGAACTTCCAGCCACTGGCAGAGGAGAATTAGTTCCATTGTTTGTCTGCTGATGCTTTATAATCTCTACATATGCACAGCTAATTTTGTTTTTAACCATACTTACTGTTCCTCTCAATCTCTAAAACCTCCTGAGAAATGGTATAATCCCATTGGTTCTCATTTCCATGACACATGCTCCCAAGCACATTCAATTACTGCATGCATAATTGCCAGCTCACATAGGCTCAATTATTAGTTTCTAAATCAGGTATTTAACTAACCCTTCTAAATCACTGGGATGGTGATTTAAACACAAATTCATATACCCTTGTGGTGCCAGGCTCAGTGAAATGGTTTGGGTTTGCAGTAAATCACACAATATCCAAGTCTTAGTGCCTTCTGTTTTATAGGCAAGATCTAGAACAAGCAAAATCCTCTAATACACAGAATCCTGTTACATTTCTGACTATGGGGATAAGGCAAACTGCCTTGAACAGCAGTAGAAAAATGGACCAACCAAACCATTCAGCATAACAAAGGAGCACCAAGGGACCGGAAAGCAGAGTGAGAGAGGCAAGGCATTCTTCTGAATACAGAGCACAAGGGAATAAGCATAAATGTCCAATTCAGATGGATCTGGGCTCCACTGGGAAATATGCAAATTAAACAACAATCTGGCTTCATGTTGAGCTGTGACACGGGACAACGTGACATCCAGCCTAGAAACTTTATTGATGCCTCACAGTACTCGGTGCCCTCAAGTCTTTTTTAATCAACATAAGCATAAAGTACAGACTCTAACAGCTGGTGAACAAGGGTGTGAAAAGAGAGAAGAAAGTCAAACCCACAGTTTGTAGCTTAAGACAAAACACTTTTTCTGCTTTGAGGTGTGGCCAGGAGGAAAGAAATTCCAGTGGCTTCCTTATAGAAAATTATAAATACAAGATTTTGCTGAAAAACACATTGTTAGTTTAAGACAGACAGACTTCTGGTTTGCAATACTACCAAATCAGACTTTTCAAGAATATCCCTTTTGTGTGGTTTTGCAAGCTGTGTTGATGCTTGCCCTAGTGTCACACTGGTCTCTACTAAAGCATCTACAAAGTCTCCCGTTCCGGGCTGGACAGTAGTTACATGACAAGATACCTAAAATCAGTGAAATCAGCGTATCTGCAGTTCAAAGCTGGTCCCATGCAGATTCTTATGCTGAAAATTCCAGCCAAAACCAAAATTGCTTGAAAAAGTGTAACTGAAATCATGCTGCTACTCAGCCAGTCTGTCCTTTTCAGCTTCCATTCATCTGCCAAGGAAACATCATTTTCTAGAACTTCTGAAACATCCTTTTTTTTTTTTTTTTTNNNNTTTTTTTTTTTTTTTTTTAAGAGGAAAGACAGCACAAAGCTACCCAGCTTCTCTTGGCAGCTACCCCTACTCTAATTCTCCACTTACACACATGAAAAAACGCTGTATTTTAAGAACTCATATCAATCCCACCTACTTGGAGGTGAAAGAGATTAAGACCTTTGGGGCAAGGTTTTTTGTTGAGATTTTACAGCACCTACTACAACCACTGACTAAATTTTGAAATCTATTACATACAAATACTAAAATAAAATAGGGCAGAAAGTGACATAGTAAAATATTTCTTTTTTTGTAAATAATTGTCAGAACTTCTGTTACACTTGGCTTTCTTCTGTAACAGTTTTTAAGGTGATGGTTAAAAAAAAATAAAAACAAAACAAAAAAGCAACCAAAAAAACCAAAACAAAACAAAAAAGCAACCAAAAAACCACACCAACAAAAAAACCCCAAACCAAACCAATGAAAAATTCCACAAACCCTCAAACCCTTAATAAGCTTTACTCATAGTGCATCCTCCATCCTCCTTAGTATAAAATACCATGGTATTCATTTCATGCTGATTCCCGGTTTTAAGTAAGACGAAAGAAATATTAGCACTCAAGAGTAACAGCAACCTTACACAAAAGTCTAAGGTTTACTTGCTCCCCTTGTTTTCCTCACTTCAGACATGGCTGTGGAGAGGTTCTGTAGTAAATAGCATCACATGGAAAGCTGGAAGTTCTGGTACAGCTTCAGGTAAAGTAAAATAAAAATATCATTAGATTAATCCCCAAAAACTGTAACAATAATTTTGGAAGTCCCTTTATTTTCTGCTAAATTACATAGAAATTTGAATTTTCTGTCAGCTTGTTGGTTTGGTTATTTTTTTCATTCTTACCCAGGAAAATTAAAGCATGAGTGACTAAGTACATCATCTACAGCTTTGTCCATGTTTTTAGTTTAAACACACCTTAAGAAGAAGAGATCTACAGCAGGCCACATTTCTATTGCAGGTGCATTATATTAGCAAAGACCTTTGGCCAGAAAAAAAAAATCTACTAAGGCAAGTGGGGAAAGAATTTATTCTAAATAAATATATTAAAGTAATACAAAATTAAAATATAGAATCAGGATAGTCCCAGCATTAGCCATACCAGGGTAAGGAGTTTTATCCTGTCACCAGGATGCTCTTTTCCAAAGCCATAAATTCCATATTGGTTGACATCAGTGAAGTCCCCAAAATGCTCATGTCACCTTAAGCTTGCCCAAGCCCTCTGTGAGCAGAAGGCTCAGGTGAAACTCCCCAACGTGCTTCAAGGGAAGTATAAGGGATTAAGTTAATGTTCCAGTTCCCTTGGGGTCTATCAGGAATCTCTTACATGACCTCTTGTTCTGGTTTGGCCCTGGCTGGACACCAGGTGCCCCCCAAAGATCTGTCACTTCCCCTCCTAGCTGGACAAGGGAGAGAAAATGGAACAAGAGGGTCACTGAGTTGAAACAAAGACAGGAAGAGATCACTCACCACTTACTGCCACAGGTAAAACAGACCAAATTTGGGGAAATTAACTGAATTTATTATGAGAACTAAAACAAAATGCCTTCACCGTCACGTCTCCCTCCTTGCTAGGCTTGCAGGGATGGGGAATGGGGGCTGAGGTCAGTTCATCACAGCTTGTTTTGTCTCTGCTGTTGCTTCCTTCTCCAGATCAGCTCCAGCACAGGGTCCCCCCGATGTGAAAGTCCTCCATGGACTTCTACAACCTGAATCCCACCCATGGGCTGCAGCTCTGCACGAACTGCTCCAGCCTGGGTTCCTTTCTCCACAGGAACACAGGTCCCGCCAGGACCCCTCTGGGCATGGGCTTCCCATGGGGTCACAGCCTCCTTTGGGCATCTCCCTGGTGTGGGTCTCCTCCATGGGCTGCAGGTGAATCTCTGCTCCCCTAAGGATCTCCCTGGGCTGCAGGGGCACAGCTGCCTCACCACGGGCTGCACCAGGGGAATCTCAGCTCTGGCATCTGCAGCATCTCCCCCTGCTCCATCTTCACTGACCTTGGTGTCTGCAGAGGTTTCTCTTACATATTCTCACTCTTTCTGCCTACAATTCCTTCTGCACAGCAACTTTTCTTCCCCTTATTAAATATGTTATGCCAGATGAGTTATTTACAACCATCACTGCTGGGCTCAGCCTCGGCCTGTGGCGGGTCTGTCTTGCAGCCGGCTGGCACTGGCTCTGTCAGATAACGGGGAGAAGTTCCTGGCAGCTTCTCACAGAAGCCAAAGTGTTGTCCCCTGCTGTTAAAACCTGGCCAAGCAAACCCAACACACCCATTCTGCTGGCAAAGCTATTGAGTCAAAGCTGGCAAATGGAGAGAGCAGCTCCTAAGAACCACAGAGTCCTGGTGAGCACTTCTAGGTTCAAAAGTAGACTTCATTTCTCTGGCACTTCAGTAAATAATTTTTGCAGCTTCATGTGTTCTGGCCTCACAAAACAGCACAGTTACTCCATGGGAACTTGTAAGTACTACAATTAGTAGTAAAAAGCTCTTGTGCTGTGTCACCACCCAGGAGTTCAAGCCAACACCGAGTGCATGGGAATCACCTGAACAGGAATGGAAAACATATCTGCGTGAGCAGGACTACACTCTAAATAGACAAGGCTTCACGTGCAATTCATTTAAGGTTTGAAAATGCAACCTGAATAGCTAAACCCAAACTCTAAATAGAATGTCACTCTCTAGACAAACTGTGGCAAGTGAAGAGTGTTTGTTTCTGCTGGAGAAACTGGCTGGCCTTTGACCAAGAGGTAAGAGGTATGCACAAAGCATAGAGATTTTCTGATTTGGACCTTTTTTTATCATATCTTGGATTCAAATTCTCTCACTCATTCCATCACCATTAGGTGAAAGGAATATTTGACTAATACTATCTGAACATTTGAACAAGATATCCATCCCTAAAAGATCCTGTACTCTACTTTTAATACCCGAGGCCCATTCAGCTCCCAGAAGGTATTTTCACTCCTAATGGCAGTAGCAAAATAAATGCTATAAAGGCTAATCAGAAAGGGGAACCATTTCCAGAACAAAGTGTAAAAACATTGACTAGCTCTGTAATCCACTGTGATATTTTATCCCTTATTTCACTGCTTGCCCATAAAGAATATTACCATTGCAGAGCTCCTGTGGTCTCATTCTCATATATCTTTATGTGTTCCTGTAAAACACACTTGCAGTGTGTTTCATTTGGGTGCACAACACAAAATGATCCCTTATTTTCCAGAGGATAATATTCCTTGAACTGAAGAAAAACCCATAGCAAGGTTTGCTCTATAAATTCCCATTGTTTGTTTTCCTTCCAAGATAGTAAAGACTTCTTGATCCCTTTTAATTTACCTGGACTGATTGTTACTTCCACTTTTCAGGAAAATTTGCAGCATTTCAAAAACCAGGAAGAGCTCTGTGCAACATATTGACTGTGATTTCTCTCTTTATCCTGCTTTAGCAAACAAGCCTGTTAAAATACTTTTATAGGGAATAAAAAGGTCGTTTATAGTGTTGTCAGAGACATTTACTTTGTTTTTCTACTTTACAGGCAGCTACTATTCACTTCAAGCCTTGCACTGAACTTTTTATGAAGAATATGTGACATAAGGAAATGTAAGTGATGATTTTGCTCTTATTTAACATCCCATCAATGCCCATCTCATCAATTCCTTCAGAGTGAACTCTGACAAGCATCCTTGTTAGGTGTGGTTCTGAATATAAAAAAGGTCTTTTGTCACTTCATTCTCTTTTGCTGTCATTAAATGCCCAGAAATCTGAGGTGTCATAGAAACCTTTGAGGTCAGCTGCCCTGCTCTTCCCACCAGGCTCATCCCTAATGTCTGGTTGTATTTTACTCAGTGTAAAAACAGAGCAACTCAAGATGAGCTTTGTATCACCTTCTAAGCTAATAGATCTTCCCCACAGGAATGTTAATTCTGTTATTTGACCTTATATTTCTTTTCTTTGATAATTTTATTCCATGGTATTGTTTCACATTGAGCTCTGCTCCTTTCCCTCTGGTGAAATCCTTAAACATTGCTGATCACAGTACACACGGGCACGTCAGAGAATCCCAGAGTGGGTCATCTTGGAAAAGACCACATTGGGTCATCTGGTCCAACCTCTCTGCTCCAGAAGGGTCATCCCAGAGCACATGGTATTTCAACCAGACAGTGCCCGGATCTGGTATCAACCACAAACACAGCATTTTTGTCCCTCAGCATTTATCAAGTGAGAAACATGACAGTTTCCTTTCTCTGCTTCAACCATTTTGAAGGCTGATGGGGTAGGGAATACAACCACTTGAACAGAATATTTTGTTAGGCAGATATGAGAGATCTGTAATTTGCACTGTCCTTTGAAATGTGTGCCACTGTTTTTAATCACTTAAAGTGCAATATAAAGCAAGTTGAGAACAGGAACACGTGAAAGATCACCTTAACCAATTACCTGGTGGAACTATAGCAGGGATAGATATGATACTGCATATTCATGTCCTAATAGCAAGTCTGATCCTCAGGATGAACCAAAGTACATCTGTGACTGAGTGAACATGAAACTCTTCCCAGATTAAAGGTTGCCCTTGTTTCAAGGGAGAAAAGAGACAAATGGAGTAGTGCTGCTATTGATGGAAATGATGTCTGCTATGATAGGAAAGCTGGAAATGCAAATTGGTAACAAACTGAGAAGCTGTCAAGCCACGTGCAGCACCACTCAGTAACCTCACTGTCATTGTATCACAAAAGGAACCAGAACATCTGCAGTTCACTGCAGGATTAGCATTACCTAAACAAAGCCACACTTTTGTTTATGATGCCATCTGCAAATGAGCTCATGTGACTCCCTGTTCAAACTTTCAGATACAGCTCAAATGTACTTGCAAACAGCAAAAATTGTAATCTGGTGTAAAGAAATCCAACCACAAACCACAAACCCAAATATAGCCATTCATAAACTTCGACTTTGTGAACACCATCTGTTTCATGAAGCTCTGCTCTGTGAGTGCTGATAGCAGTCATCCTTATTATTAGATCAAAAGAGTTACAAAATAAAAATGAATCTTATTTTTATTCAGTACTAGGAGCAGAGTCTTCAATTGAATCTCACTGCTCTTGCATAAATACAACTCTATGTGTAGGCAAGCCCAGACAGGCTTACAGTCTTTTAGGGGATAAGATGGGTTGATAATTCTACATCCATAAAAGATTAGGAGGGACTTAGGAAAGAAGTTCTCCCTGAGTGGTCAGTCTCAAACATTCAGTATGCTTTTATCCCAAGAGTTAGATTTTCACAAGAGCCAGAAAGGTAAAACTTACCTCATTTCCATTGACACTTCATTGAACCTTCTGCGAGCTGACTCCTCCACAGGCAGGTGTGAAGAGTTCAAGCCAAAAATCAAGTCCTGATCATGCAAGTGGAACACACCTCCAAAAGATTCCCTTACACGCCAGATTTTCTGCCCACTTGGATCTTAAATCATTTGAACAATTGAATATCTTGCAGTGTGATAAATCATTTGAACAATTGAATATCTTGCAGTGTGATTTTTGCTATTTTCTTCCTTTCTCTATTAACAGTGCTAACAGGACTGCTCATTCTTGAGATACAAGAAGTTTTCTCATGTGTTTTGTGTTTGGCTTTTTCTTTTTAAATTTGTAAAAGCACATGTCCACATTGTGAGCAAATTTATTGGAATGTGAAATCATTTTCCTTTATTAATATTGAATAGTTGTAGTTCATATTTTACACAGCAGTTCTAAGATGCTGTGTGGACCAAGAAATTTGTAACTTTAAAAGAATTAAAAATATTAAAATGTTTTGAAAATCTGAATTGCATCAATGTCACTTCTGTAATCTTGTTGGAAAACATGCCATTAAAAGCAAGAACAATTTGTGCTGTTTAAGTCATGGCAAAGCTGGGAAAAAAAAAAGACCTGAAAAGTACTTTTAAAATAATAATTAAAAAGGAAGCAGAAAATTCACATAAGTGTTTATGATTTAGATAGGAAAATGTGATATAACTCATCAATTATATATCAAGCCTTAAATTACATAGGTATGCATGGCTGTGATACTGGAATTCAAACAAACCCCTGAAACTCTTTGTCCAAATACAGCCACACCTCTTCCAGATAGAATTACTCAGTCTATCTGAAACAATGTACTTCAGAATTCTTGAGTGATGCATAGAAAAATATTTTTCTGTCCCATTTTCACAGAGGTTTTACATTAAGTTCACCACTGTTACCACATGTGATCATGAGGATCTTCCAAATATGTTATGTTTCAATACATTGTAAGTTTTTGAGACTGCTTTCTTCTCTTCTAGCTAACAGAAAGCACTCTTGTAAATCAACACTGAATTTTAACCAGTAATTACAAAACCACAATTTCTTATGCAGATTAATCATACTGATACATTTGATGCATCAGTTTCTATCACATTACAAATGTTACTAAACATTTCATAGCTCATTTTTGCCAAGTTTACTGAACACACACAGAATCAACCTTGACATTTGTGACCAGCTCCAGTCAGTGAGACAAAATGGCAACAAGGTCTCCACCTTAGAAACTTAACATGCCTGGGGCTCCTGGTGCACTGTTGGGATGAAACCAGAGGAAACAAAGCTGCCACCCAAGTCAAGCAATCCTCAGTTCTTTTCCAGTAACAAATTTAAACTCCCCATTGCCACAGCTAAGAGAGAAACTGCCACGATAGGTCTGCACTCTGATTTTGTGATTTTGTCCAGCACCAAGAGAACCCAGCAGACTCGGAAGATGCTGACAACCAATTCACTACATTACACCCACTTAGTTAAAAGCTTTTTTCCACTTTTTTACCCAGGACACCCACAGAGTTAAGTTCAATCACATAGAAAGGTCGGCCTACATTTCTTGATAAGAGACTACTAACTGGAGGAATAACTCATCAGAGTCAATGCACACCAGCAGTTTTTAATTAGTTATGAAAGGGAAAACAACACTTAAGGAATTAAAGCATTAGAAGAAAACATGAAAATTTTTTATTTATTAATAATTTTTATAGCTCAAATTTAAAAATATTATACCATAAACAATTTGAGATTCATGAAGAAAAATCTGGAACTATATACATGCATAATTAAGAATATCTTGATTCTTGTCAATATTTACTTAAGCTTTTTGTACAAACTTTTTCACACAGTCATATTTACAAGCACGTCTGTTTAAAACATATGAACATATATCTCTCTTATAACATTTACAAATCTTTTGAATATTTTTCTTTTTTAACAATAGAATATTTCCTTGATTTGACAGTTTTGGTTTCACCTTCTGATACCAGACAGGCATTTATTCAGAGAGATGGAAACAGTTATCATTATTCAAATAGCTAAAAAACAGTCATCCTTCTGATACCCAGAATTATCACATATGGCTTTAAATGCCTCCCAAACTCAAAGGATCATCTCACAGGTATAAACTACAGTCCATCTGTGGTGTGTTTCTAATTAAATCTCAAGCCTTCGTTTGGGTTAGATCCACAACTTGGCAGAGTTTCTAGGCAGACCTAACAGGCCCTTTTAGTTAAAGAAAATCAACTTTTCTTCCAGACAAGTCAAGAATATACAAAGCATGTGTAAAATGGAATGTATGGGCTTTTCCAGACACTCTAGGTATCTTTGTAGATGGTTTTTATTACGAGATTCCACAGTTTTGAACAGACAATATTTGTGTGAATTTACAAGAATCAAGTGAGAGATCTCCTAAGAAGGGGAAGAATACTTTTTCTTAAAAACATTTTTTAGAAACAAACAAGTTTGAGAAGGTTTTGCACATAATATGTCTAAGTTACTGATACAATCCAACCAGTTATATCACTTCACAGTTCAATTGAAAATCCATCAGCTTGCTTGCTTTTGGTTGGGACAAATACCCCTCCCGCAAACCTGTGGCTTTGGCAAATCAAGAAATCATCTCCCTTGAGCATTGTTCTCTAGAGCTCCTGCACTGATTCCTCCACAGTTTGCTCCTCCACAGGCTGCACAGCTTCCTGGACATAAACAATGAATTCTGAAGCCTCCCCACCCTGGGTGTAGACAGTGACTGTCTCAATGCCCTCCACCTCATCTGAGGACACCACCAGGTGATGCTGCTCCGCCAGCTCCACCGAGGCCTGCTGCAGCGTCTCCTGGATCATCAGCGTGTGGTTGGCTGACTGCTCCTCTTCCTTCACCTGAGGAGACATGGGAGAGCTCACAGAAATTGCACCTTCCCAAGGAGTACCTGGCATTGTGATGATTAATGGAAATACAGCACACAAATCACCCATCACACGGTTTTGAAAGAAAATGTCAGTTTTGCAGAAAATGCGAGCACTTTTGATTAATGAGTGTGTAGCTAGGCAGAAAACTGAAAGCACCAACACAGCATCTTAGAACTGTGCACAGAGAGCTGCAAAGTTTCAGGAACACTGGTCTTTAGAGACAGCTTTAATCTCTCAGCAGTCACTCATTCAAAACTGCTTTTATTTAAATAAATCTGAACTCGATCAATTCCTCTAGTTTCACTGAGTTGAGAACCCATCCAAAACCATGTGAGAAAACATCTACTGTACCCACCTTTCTTTCTCTCTCTACTCAATGGCTGCTCATAGAAGTGCAAATCTCATTGTAAACCTTAAGGGATTTTATTAGAAAAATGTGAAATATAAGTATCACTGAAATAGGTTCCTAAGGCCTACTGTTTGTGAGGCAGCAATGTTTACATTATTGAAAGGAGAGTGACAGAAACGAGTGAAAAGAGAAGATTTTTTACAGCACATTTTCCTTTTTGTCAAAATTTAAAAAAGCAGCACAGTCTGGTGTTGAATTCCAAATTCATACAGGTGCCTGACAATTATTGAAATACAGTACATACTAGAATGCAAAACCAAGTCTTAATCCTCTACCAGACACATATAAAATTCCTATGCAAAGTACTCCAGACAAGTATAAATAAATCAGAATATGTAAGTCATGTGGAAGAAATGCACTCTTTCAAGTGTTAGTGATAAAATAATCTACTTTTAAGGAGAGACCAGAACAGCAATTTTTCTGTATGCAAGACATATGCAAAAGTATTTGTTAGGGGAAGGTGTCCCTGTCCATGGAAAGAAGGCTGGAATGAGATGAATTTCAAGGTCCTTTCCAATCTAAGCCATTCTGGGAATCTATGGTTCTGTTTGCTGCAGAACAGTGTGCTCTTGCAGCAGTGAACTCTTAAGTGATCTTAAAAAAAAAGGTCAGACACGGTAGATTCTAGGAAGTGTGGAATCTAAGTTACAGAAGTTAGGGCTAATTTTTTTTTTTTGTTAGAAGCTGGCTTCTCAAAAGTAAACTGCAATAGCACAATAAAATCCAAGTAAATATAATTAAGATCATTAATGCTGTTTAAGGGGGGAGAGGGAACAGAAGGGAAGAACTACAGTGAAGATTCCAAGGATCTGTTTGGTCCCTTACAGACCAGCAAGAAGTAAAATAGCTCCTATATGTTTGTTTTCCTAATGCTCTTTTCTATTTTAATTTTTTTCCCTAAGCAACCATTTTCTTTGTTATACAGTGACTTTTCTTCTGACTTTTCTATTTCGTGTTTAAAATACCTGTCAAAAGATTTCAGAGATTCACCAGCCCCTCAGGACTTCACAGCACTCTGAACTTTCACTCAATTAAAAAGGCTCTAGAAAGCTTTTTCTTGAACAATAACAAGTATGTCCAGGTGTTAAATTATTCAGAGGGCCCCAAGTCAGTACGGCTGTATCATACTAATGAAATATATGTGGATTTTATCTGGTGAAAGATTGAACATCTAAAGGGAATCTGGCCATCGTCACTGACCTTAATGCAACAGCAGAGTCACACCCACTGATGCCCACTCTGGTTTCACTGCACAGGATTCAGTTTATAGGGATAAAAAATACAGGAATGGAATGAAGTCCTTTTCACATTCTGTTTCTTTTATCAAACATATAGTTTAAACAGCTCCTGCTGAAGTTCAAGCTCAACACTCTACACAAGCAGATGATGCTGGATATTTTTCATGACACAGTAAAATTTCCAACCAGCCAGACAAAGAACAATTTATGTTGTCTCAAAATGCAGGTATCATAGAATCAAAGAGTCACAGACTCACAGAATGGTTTGGATTGCCAGGGAACTTGGAGATGATCTAGTTCCAACCCCTGTGCCATGGGCAGGGGCACCTCCCACTGGGCCTATCCAGCCTGGCCTCCAACACTCCCAGGGATGGGGCAGCCACAATTCCTTCGGGCAATCTGTTCCCATGCCCCACTGCCTCTGAGTAAAGAACTGCTTCCAAACATCTCATCTAAGTCTCTCCTCTTTGAGTTTATAAACAATCCCCCTTGTCCTTTCCCCATGTGTCAAAAATTACTCTCTTTTTACAAGTCCCTTTCACCAACATACCCCTCACTAATGGAATTTGAACCTCTCTTTGAAAAGCAAAGAGCTAAATCATGAAAAAAAAACCCACAGCACTGTAAACTTGTATCTCTTGCTGCACCTAATGCACCCTTTTTTATTTTTCAATTATTAAAGGAACCCTAAATCCTACTGAAAGCAACAGAGCTTTAGTGAATTCAGACACCAAACTCCCTTTTCATAACTCTCCTCTTTCCTGAGGGTACTCATTCTACTGTCAGCTCCTATATGGAAGTTAAGGACATACACAAGATCTACAAATGAATATTGCATCAGGTCATGGAAAGTCTAGTCACCATTGAATTCAGATAGGAAGCTGCAGTTAAAAATGTTAAATAATTAGAATCTCACAGCTTGTTATGAATCAGCTCACAATTATAGCTCTTGATGTTGGAGATGCTCAAAAAAAATACAGAAATAGAAGTGTCTCAAATGTGGCCCTATAATTATGCAACATACACTAATCCCTCTTGTTTTAGTGCACTACACATAACCCTCTGACAACATGCCTCAGGCCAGAAAAATTACACTACATTTGCTAAGAGCTGCAAGAATGCACAGCACAGGACGAGATGGATCTCACTGATGTCACTCTAAATCAAAACCCATAAATAATTTTAAATATAGCTTTGTGAATCTACATAAATAATGAAGAGAGGAAAATAAATAAAGCACAGTTGACACAAAAATGAAATGAAAGCAGAATCTCATCCAATTCAACAGAAGCAATCTAATACTTATTCAGTTTTATATCCTTTTGAAATGAAAATGGCCAATAAAGAAAGTTAATTTAAACTCCCTACCTGACTTTATCGATGTGGGTTTATTACCCTTGTCATGCAGGGTAAAACAAACTAATACCTTTATTTCTGGTGTTTCTAGCTTCCAGTATCTTTCTTTGACAGCTATCTGTAATCCTTTTAGTTCGACAAATCACCACATTATTTGAGATATTTACATTTCAAATCAGTTCAATGTTTACATGCTTCTGCTTGGTTTCTATTAGATTGTTCCACAGGGAATAATCTCAAAATGTTAATTTACATCCTTCAAATTTATGAAACAGTGGGACAGCTGCCATCTGAATGAACGAAGTCACCACACTTAATTCTCTTTATTGGCTTCTGCAATCTTTTGAAGAGCAGCATCCAAGACCTTTTTTCTGTTTGAGAGTCAGCTGAAAAGCATCTGTCTGCTTATCCTTCGTTAAAGAATGACAGCAAGGAGCTGAAGCCACACACAGCTGGCACATTAAATCAAGTCAGTACCTGCATAAATATTCTTTATTAACTAAATCTGTCTCTCGCAAAAGCCAATGGGACTTTCACCACCATGTTTTCATAAGAAGCTCAACATCTCTAAATTCCAAATGTTGTTAATTTACATATCCAAGGACCATCCAAATACATGGAAGTCTTCATAACAAACGGGTCTCTCTTAGAGGAATCTTGTCCTCTCAAAACAAGAAAGACTTTTTAAATTTGAAATAAATGAATTCAAGCTATTCAGGAAAATATACTTCTTCCCTTTCCTGAAAAGAAGTAAAAAAAAATATTTGCAGTAAGATGCTAAAGGCTTTTCTTTACCCTAGAGCTCATTCTGTGAAATACTGTAGTATCTTCAATTTTATTTGAAGTCAGCAGGTCCATTGTGCTTAAAACAGTTTTGCTGGGCCTGTCCCCAAATCCTCAGTGGAATCTTTCCCTTGATTTCGGATTTAATGCTGCTTTTCAGTTTAACATGAAGCAGAAAAGTTAATCACAGAGATCTTTCAGATGCTCAAAACCTTACACTAGGCTGCAGATGCTCCTATTTATATCATAAAACATCAGTGAGAAAATATACAAAATATCTGCAGAAAGGTTTAAAATGAAAGCATTTTAGACCACAGAGAGCACTTGGATATGTGATGTGTCAGCTTACATTGGCGCCTACAAGTTTTGTTCAGCATCATTTGAATAATTTCAACTCTTTCTCAGTTCTGGTTTACATACAGTCATATTGTGTGAAAAAGACACACAGAAAACACCATAATTTGATCATTTGAATCTCTATAATGAGCTACAAAACAAAGACAATCTGGTGCACAATGGTTTTGGAATGATAAGAGGGTTGAGAATGAAAGAGTTGCTTTGCATAAAAAAAACCAAACAGTAGGGAGGAAAACAAATCTTCATACTGTTGATGCATATTTTTAAAAAGTTTTAGCAATTGGCTGGTTGAATATATCCTGACAGAGGAACTGTGGCTGGACATGGCACTCATCTGGCAAAATGCTGGATCACCCCACCTCCTTTTGAGGCAGAATGGCAACACTGCCACTGTTTTAGGAGCTCTAACAGGACAATGATCTTGACTGAGATTTTATCTGTACGATACAGACATGAAAAAAACTCCTCAAAGGCTGAGAAAACAGGGCCTCAGCCCCATCTGGCTCATTTAAAACTTTCCACTGCTGTTACTGCCACAGGAAGGATCAGATTGCTCTGTGCTCTAAATCAACTACAGAATTGACAATCAGCATGTCTAGAACTCCATATACTGGCAAATTTTCTAGATTACCACCAGCACCCAATATCATGTCAGGACCAATCCAGGCCAGACTGAAATCCAACGTGTGCTGCCAAAGTACAATGTTCAGTAGCCTCTGATGTGACAGCTATGCTAATAATAGGTATTTACTTTTGAAGATGTGCTATGCTATAAAATTATTTTCCGTGATCTGCTTTGAGCTGATGTATAATCTTGGCTCTGCCTTCCTACTGCTGTCACTTTGAAGAAAGTGACTTACCATGGTAGGTTTTTACTGGAGCCTGAAGAGACCACAGAATAAAAGGATGAAAGGAACTAAAATAAAGGGTGAAACACATGGAAATCCATTATTTTCTGGTTATCTTCTGAAAAGATCTGTTTAGTTATTGTAATATCTGATATTCTTATTCTCCAGAACACATCACGTCTAGATTAAAAATAGGTTACTATCCTTTTCAGGAATAGATTTAACCTTTCACTTCAGTCTAAAGAAGTAGTAAAAACATTAGTCCCGTCCCATCTTTCTGAGTGGAAGGAAAAGAAAGAGAATTCAGCAGCCAACTACTGCTCTTTATTATTAATATTTATGTAGTGCTCTAGATCAGGACCTCGATTGTATCAGCTATGCTACATGAAAAGAGTAGTTCATGTCCCAAAGGCCTTATAATTTCAGTATAATTTCAGCATAAAGCAAGAGAAAGTAAGCAGACATAGAAAAAGGGAGGTAAGAGAGTAAAACAAATGAGACAGTGGTAGTTCAGTGTGACAGGCATTAGTGTCAGCATACAACAGTCTATCCACAGATAATTGCTGTCATCCTATTTTTGACAAGTAATTGAGAGAAGACAATGAGGTACAAATTACTCCTTATAAAAAATCCACACAACTAAGCACAATATGGAAGAAGGCATTAGAAACTTGTTTGAAAAAAAAAAAAAGCAATTAAATCTTCGTGGACTAAGCAAAGGTGGGAGATAAAATCTTTACAGCTAATGAGAAATGGGGCTCTAAGTTGGAAAGGAGTAAAAAACCCAGGAAAGAAAACGAGATTTTGTTTGATGTGGCAAAAAAAGGAACATCAAGTAAACAGGGTGAGAGAGGGTGATGACAAGAAGAGGAGAGAAAGTAATCTTTGAGGTTTTTTCCTGAAAGAATACAAAAGGGATAAAACATAAACTGTGAATGTCAGAAAAAAGATTATCAGAGTTAACTGTAGCATAAAATAATGATGGCTTGGGCAACCATTGTAGCTAAAAGGTTGAAATGAGAAACCATATAGGAGTCATCATTCAGAACAAATTGGCACCATTTAGGCATTCACCTGCAGGCAAGGCCCAAGAATATTCCTGAGGTGGAAATCAGCTCTCTGGCTTGAAAAATAGGAAAGACATCCCACAGAGCTGAGAAATAAAATGGACTTCTGATGAACAACTGTGCAGAAAGGCTGATAGAATCACCTTAGTGATTGATAATAATGACTAGTGATTAACACAAACTTCTCAGCCATCTTCAGAGTGAGCTACAAATGATGGTTCTAGAGCACACAAACCCAGTGCAGTACCACAGGCCTAAAAATAGCAAATTACCAGCAAATTTGTCCATCATTATCTAAATGAAAAAAACCCCTGAAAAACAGGTAACACGCAACCAAATTCAACTGGTTATTATAGTGCGCATCAATGTAAACCTTTGGTTTACAATCCAAAATTCTACTGCTCTGTAGTAGCAATTTGATGCAAAAGTAAAAACTCATATTAGGACAGAGAACCCTACATGTTTTCTACTCTTTGCATCCAGGAGATCTGATACAAGAAATAAATTGCATTTATGAACAAATAAATGAATTTTATCAGGTAGTATCTTGCTGCCATAAAACATTCCTGTTAATAAACACTGGAAATGGAAGAGCAACAGCCAGAAGAGAAACAGAGCTGGTGAACACAGACCAAGAAGAGGAAACACTTCTGATGTTCTGGTCAATGAAGTGAGGGATTCAGGAACTAAACTTTCATGGATGTCCTTCACATATTGCCAAAGTACAAGCATATGCACTTTGAATATAATTTCCTTGGAGAGTTACTTACAGCACTACACACTGAGAGAATCTCTTCTTAAAAAATAACATATCAAGGGTGCTCATTTCTGAGGTGGAGATTTGTTTCCTCACAAGAAACTCAGTATTTAAATTAAACAAATGCTTAACTTGGAAGAGACTTTTTATGGTATCATTGATATCCTTGTTTAATGTACACTCTAACTGAAAGAAACAACTAAACATCAAGGCAGCTTGTAGTGAAACACTATCTCTGTTCTGGTTAACACACAGATTTTGTTTGAAAAACAAGTTTTTGAACACAGGCCTGCAGAAACTGTAAATCAAGGGGGTGTGTGATACTGCCTGATTGCTTATGTTTGGCATGTGAGCCAGGAAAACAGTCCACCCCTATAAATGATGGATTGAATAGCCTCTTCTAGCAAAATAAACAAAAAACCAAATGAATCAATCTCCACCCTAAGGCACAAGGGCATAAGTCTATCTGTAAGAGGACACAGAGAGTTGAATGTGCAGAAAGGAAAGTCCCGTTTTACCCTTCCAGTCCTTTCACCTTCCCATGTGCTGTTCCCACAAAACTCCTTTCTCCCCAGTCTCTTGCCTATATTTACCATCCACTATGAAGAGTATTTCCTGGCTTTCCTAAGCATTTATTAGCCTTTTTCCTAGTTGTTCTTCAAACTTAACACTCTTTCCTCTCTCCTCCCCACCTTGCTACTTTTTTCATCTTTAAGCAGAGCAGAAAAACTCAAATGTCATGCCATGAAGAAGTATCTTCATTAGCTCTTTTACAAAGAGATCCAGAGTGGATCCCTAGGAACTGAACAAGGATGGTCCTAGTAACTTCTCCTGCTGTGCTGTGATCAAAGCTTCAAAGGGGATTTTTGCCAGTCTCAGATCATATCAATAAAACTTCACATTACTAACTTTTTTTCTCAGGCATATGGCGAGAAATATATACTACACTTCTTAACAGCTGCATATTTTCAGAGCTCACACAACTAGATTTATCCCAAATTAGAAAAAAAATTAACTTTGATAACAGATTAGTATACTCACTCATTGGCAAGATTAAGATAAAATCATTTCAGGCTCCAGACACAAGCTTGGAAAGGTCTCATACACGTGACACTAACAGAGCCAACAATGATTCCTATTCCAAGCATAATCCAAGCTAAGCAGGGCTAATATTGCATATTTTGGGTTTAAAATCGTAAGTTGAATCCCAATTCTGTCTGGAACTGGTTACTGCTATGTTGTCAAAGCCTTTTCTTTAACATAATCGTTTGTATAAACAAGAAATATGAAGTTTCCTAAGTCAGAACTGAAATCCTGTTCTCCACATGCAATTCAGGAGCTGTGAACACACAATCTGATCTTGATTTCACCTCCATTATAATGTGTACTTACAATTCAGTATACTTGCAGTAAGACTACAAGCAGAACAAAAATTTAATAGAAGAATCCCTCAAACATGGTATCATGTCAGCACACAGGTCAGGGAAGTGCTAAAGCACGAGCACAGCAGCATTACCAATAGATACAGCTGGATTTACGAAAGATTTTATGGATAAAGTGTAAATGGGACTTTTATGAGTGAAAGGTAAGGATAAGAACAGCTGTGGGAGCAAGAAATATCCAGGGAAGGAAGAGGAGACAAAATTAGGAACACTAGAGTGTAACATTTACAGAAAAAAAAAAAAGGTATTCTAGTAATTTAGAATTAGAAGAAATTTCTTGGTGCAAATAGAGAAATATGATGGAAACTTTCAGGGGCTAGCTAAAAATGAGATATGAAAGTAAGAACTGATATAAGAAATGGGTAATGTATGTCCTTAGAGCAAAAGAAAAAAAAAAACAGCATAAAAATCAGGACAACTACAATAAATGTTGTTCAGGAAAAACAAATGGACCTAAGCTGCTAAGCAAGGACTCGGTGAGGCCATTAAAGAACAGGAGTGGAAATTCAGTGACAGATGATGTCAATACATTGCTGACACCCTGAATGAATTCCTTGTTTTACAATCCTAAAGAGAAGCTGAAGGTCACAGAAGAAAAGAAAGTGTGGAATATATTTCCCAGTAGGAAAGTGAAATATGAACATATCTAAAGGTCACTTCAAGGTTAACACTTAGGAAGCTCTGATAATTAAAACCCAACCAAGTCATAGACACAAATGAGGAATATCCCACAGAAAGCACCTTAGTATTGAAGAAAAAACCCAACAGTTTCTAATAGGGGAGGATTAAAGTCAAGTTAAGAACATTTAAAGACTTCTTTCCCTCAGATTAAAAGTGGGTGTGCCTGTAATTCTGGAGCAATTTTCTGGTGGGAAGACAAGAGCTGGAAAGTAACTACAGCTGTATAACAGACCAGACTATGATAACAAACCGATTTCTTTAGAAAAATGAAAGGGAAAAAAAAGAATACTGAAAAGAAATTTTCAAAAAGGTAAAATATTCCACAGGGAGGGGGAAAGGGGGCATTAAAACAAAAGCAGCCAAGAGATTCTGTGCTCTGAGAATTCAATATTTCATTTGATATAGGAGTGGTCCTGGTAAGAGTTTGGTATCAGAGCAGTGAGAGTCACTGATGTATACAGGGAGGAAGAAGTGATTAAGGCTTAGCAGTCTGCAAACTCAAAAGGTGAGAAATATGGATTGAAAAGTGAAGAAGAAAATTAATTTGAAATATAAATATTTACTTAGAAAAAGCTACCAGTAAATTCAGAGTCCAAAAAGGAAGCTAATAGATTTTATGATGACTCAGATATTGATCAGAGTTAACAGCTGTATATTAAAAGTTTAACACTCAGATAATCAAAACATTCTCTAGGCAGCTCTACTTCAGCAGCCACTTTCTCCTATACCTTAGGTACAATAGCCTCATAAGATGCATTCCTTTAGGGAACAACTAATTTCAGTAATATTGATAAACACCAATTGCTAATACTGCATTTGACCCCAAAACAGGTCATCTCTATAGCACAGCACGCATGTTGGTAGTGGCTATACTATAAAAGTGGTTCTGAAACTTGCACATAATTGGACCACACTCTCTCTTCTCTTTAATGACTGAATTTAGTTTGCAAATTTGGATATGTTATTCTACAAAAAAAAGTCCTAAACTCTTATACAGTTTCTAGTCAACATACCTGTTAAGTACTGCAAAGGAACATCTGAAAATGCTCTGACTTCAAATTCTGCCTTGTCTTTGTGACATTTGGGCAGCAAACTTAGGAATTATCCAAGTACTTCACAGACCATGAACTTCACACTTCTATGGAGCTCTCATGAACTCAATGTTCAAAACACTACAAAAAATGCTGAACTTAAAAGTTAGTTTTACCACTCAGAATAATCAGTTCTGGTTCATTTAAATAGAAGGAGTTACTTAAACTCTTTGGGAAGTTAAAGCTTCTCATGTATTTTCCTTCCCTCACCTGCCAACCACTGAGTGCAGAGACCCCAGGGAATCAATGGGGAAAGGGATAAGCAAAGAGCTGTGCTGAAAGAGAAGGAACAAGCAGAGTTTAAAGAACACTGAGAGGAGAATGAAAAATGGCAGCAACAAAATTATCAGACATCTGTGAGGAGAAAATACTGAGCGAAAGTCTTTATGTTTGAACCCATTAGGCCCTCAAATTGAAAATTATTTCCTTTTGCTTGCTGCACCAAGGACCACCTGAATCTTTTAGAGGACAATGGCACTAAGTGTCTGCATAAAATGTATTTTATAAAGCCTGAAAACACTTGCTAGAAAAAAAGCTGCATTTTCACACACATACCTACATACACATGCAGGTGTATTAATTCATTCATATTTTATATATTACATGCCTTTTTAGATGTATAAAGATATATGCGTATATATGTATAAACACATACATGTGCAGGCATATAAACATACACACACATAACACCCATGGAAAAATTAGGAAAAATTCTCCATGTGTCTTGAATGATCATTTAAAATTTGTCCCTTGAAAAGTAATACTCATTTCACAATGAATATATGAAAATTCAATGTGGCTTAGAGAAGGAAAGAGCTCCTACCTGCTTCACCACTGTCACAGTGCCAGGTGCCATGGTAACGACAGAAGCCACTGCAGTGGCATCGTGGGATTCCGAGCCCAACTCAATGATCTGCTGCAGGATGTTCACAGCTGTTGGATCCAGTCTTTCACCTTAGCAGAAAGACAGCAGCCATAAGATCATCACAGAAGGACAGTTCTGAGGCTATGTGAATCCAAGAGTACAGCCCTGACCGGCAGTGCTGTTGGTAGAATTCAAAAAGCTCAGTAATGTGACACTTTAATAGCAGATCTATGGCAGGGAAGCATTCACCAAACAAATTTGCTCAGGGAATACATGACTCAGCAAGTGAAACCACACTGATCACTTCTACGTCAATTTGAAAGTGATCTAAAACAATACATTGAATAAAGAAACAACAGCCACAAGTCACATAGCAAGAACTGCAAATTAGGAAACTGCAAGACTTTACAAATGTGTATTTACCAGACATTCATCTTACACAGAACCTACTTGTATACTTATAACCATAACAGCCATTTGGTATTTTAGAAGCCCGTGTTTACCATCTGTCTGGTCCTCTGCAATACCCCTCAACCTAAATTAAGTAGTTTTATCACTAACCTGCTGAAGGGAAAGGTTAATTGCTTGGGAAAACTCATACTGATCATTTTATAAACACTGGATCAGAAACATGTCTGTCCTTTTTAAAAATTTCTCTGATGTGTGTAGCCCTGCCAAAGGAAAGAGATGTTTACAAAAAAACCCAAACAAAACATTTATAGTTGTTCTCTCACTTCTCACAAGGTGTGAAAGACCTGAATGCAGAAAAATGTGTTTTGTTATGCCGGAATACAAATTCCCATCAATGGCCCACCATTCCTACATGCCCACCGTTAGCATGAGGGAGATGTCAGACATGGAAAGAAACTGTTAGGGTCACGTAAAGCTGCCTTATATTTGCTTTAATCACTGTCAGAGATAGAAAGGAGATAGCAAATAGAATAAATCTAATTTCCTAACTTAAACTCTTTTAAAATGAGGTTGATACTGTCATAGTAGTCTAGGTCAGATAATTTAATTTCAAATAGAAAGAAGTTATATTTTACTAATTATGTAAGAAACAAATGTATCTGAGTACAAAAAAAAGGTTTGCTTGCTTTGGGTTTTTTTTTACTATAAAACTGTCTTTAGACAAGATACTATTGTTTTCATACTAAGAGGGAATATGCTGGAAGAGTATCTGAAGTTGGATGCTCTAAAAAGAAGATTACTCAAAAAACTATAGCCACATGTTTAAAATAAAGACTGCTATGTACAGTACACTCCATGACCATATTTATTTTGATTTAGATATATAGAAGTTTAAAAAAAGTTCTCAAGAAGTTTTCAGTTATTCAGATTTTCCCCCAATTAAAATAATATATAGAAACTGGTAGTAATGCAATTTAATTGCAACATGCTTGGAAAATCTGTAAAAACCGAGAGTTTTTGACATGTATCTGTATTGTGAACTATAAAGACCACAATGGTAAACAATTGTAAAATCCTGTCTTCTGATAACCAGGGCATTTACTTATATGCATTAAAAAAACCCCTAAACAACACAGGAAACACCTACTTAGTCTCTGGTGTTTTAACACTTTCAGAAGTCTGGGCATTTTTTTCTTTTCTCCTGTTTTTATTTATTTCCCACTTTGCAGACATTATCTAACGCTACTCTTTTCCTCCTCAACCTGATGCAGAATAGCTCACTTCGTTTTGTGTACCATCAAAATTGAGATTGTTAGTGCTGTCTTGGGAACGTGGTAAATGAGCTATTCCACCATGTCACTCCGGCAGTCTTGCTGACTACAGCCAAGGAGAGAGAAAAATAATAGCCAGAGAATTGTCATTAGATACACACCATCTATTCTGCCAAGATAGCTAATTTCACAGTATATTTAATAGTATAGGCAGGAAATTCCACACAGCTAATAATAAAGTGCAAAACAGGCAGTGATAAGTATTAATGACTTCAGGATATAGAAATTCATAATGAATTATTATTTCTCATTTAGACTTAAAGAAAATATAGCCCCCCAGAAGTAAGTTCTGGATGACTTTATTTCATAATTTTCAATAAGAGATCACAGGAGTTCATATGTTGCCCAGTACATGCAAAAGAATTAGATATTTTGGAAAAAAAGGTGTTCCAACCTAGTAAAAGGTAACTTACTGTTCTCAGAAGTGTATCTGAGGTTCTGTAATGCAGCCACAGCAGCCTGAGTGCCTTGAACATCTTCTCCAGCCTCTGTGATATGAAGATACTGAGTGGAAGCTTCTTCAGAAACTTCGGCAGTTAACTTGGAAACAGAACCCAGCCAAGGCATGAACAATCTCATTTCAGTGATTTAACAACAAGAAGGAATGAGTTTGGACAACAAATATTGTAACAAGAGCTATACTGAGTGTAACAGAATTCGAGAAGAGTATTACATGGGAGACAGGATAATTATCCCACAGTGTTCTTCTAGATTCTACTTCAAAAGTTTTTTTAAGGATGCTAAATTATCCTGACCTTATTTTGTTGCACAGTTTTCTTAGAACTCACAACAGACTTGTACTGTACCAGGGTTTAGCAAAGACCTTTTGAGCAAAATGAATTTATAATGAAAACACCTCAGAAGCTTGAAAAAAAAAAGGCATTCTGTTTCAGAAAAGTTATCCTTTCCATAAACTATGGGGTTTTTTTCCAAGACGTCAGTATATATTCCTGCTCTGATGGGACTCTTTCTTTATAGCCAGTTCAGCAACAGAAACATTCTTGCATTCAGGATGTCCTCTGATGTTTTCAGCTTTGGGCAGCTACAGGGAAAGTGCACAGAGAATCATCTGGAATATGGATACAAGATTCTGAAGGGCTCCATTTTAAAATGCTTGTCCTGTGTTCTTTGAACAGTGTCCAGATAGAACCTACTCCAGCATTTTTCAAGGACTTGGCCTTCTGTGTGTGGATACTCAATAACTGTTAGACAAGACCCCCAGGTCAGCTCTTCCAAATCAGGCATTAGATTTGTGATGGAGCCAGACTGAAATTCAGCAGAAGAGGCCCAAAACTGTGGGGGTCAGCCAGCTGCAGTTGACTCCTGGCTTTTACCTCTCACTGGACTTCAAAATTAGCCTGCTCACGCAGTGGAAGACACTCCGCTGGCCAACCATAATTTTTTAATAAAAGTGTCTAAATCTGTGTTTTTCCCATTGATTCTGCATCTCCAGGATTGAGGCTGAAAACATGGAACATATCATAGAAGATTTAATCTGCCTAACACTATAATTTGTTCAGCTGATCAATTAAAAAATTCAGTTTTCTAGATTCTAGCCTTCTCTGGCCCAAGACATAAGCTGTTTTCTGCACCTTTGCTCGTCTTACAGTTAACACCAGTGAACATTCAGCATATTACAAATTTTTCTTCAATTTCACATTTTTTTGCGAAAGCTTTCACCCTTTTGCTGCAAATAGAGGATTAGAATCCTAAAATGCAAAAATAAGCATTTACAAGGTTGTTAATCCTACCACATATTAAAATTTAACAGACATAGCAAGGCATGCATTCAAACAAAGATAAGATTCTGATCTTACATAAAGTAAGTAAGATCACTTCTTATTTTTATCTTTACTTTTCTCCCCAGAATTTTAAAAAAATCTTAGGGTCAAAGCCATTGTTATTTTGCTTTACCTCCCATTTGGTCTCCCCATCATTCTCCATTAACTTCATCCCATGCTTGTTTTTAAGATGTCTGTTGAACTCCCATTTTGTACCATACACAAAGCTGCAAACAGGACACTTAATACCACCTACAAGGAAACACAAATAAATTCTTCGAGTTATTTTCATATAAATTCTTTTTCAATGCAGTAACAACCTGTTTAATTTGACCCCATCTCAATCAAGCCATGTAAATGTAAAATGTTTTCCTTTAGCCAATTGTCCAATATGAAATATCTTAATATTTAACATACACATCAGTGGCATACTTTATAATATTAAGCTATATTAATAATTAATTTTTAGAAATATTTTTAAAATGTGTCTTCTCTAAGACAGTTATAGTTTTCTGAAGTTTCAAAACAATTTTTTTTTACATTAGTAAAGCAAACTAGGAAGAGTTAACAATGTAATAATATTCTCTTCACTCAAATATCTTTGCTCTTGAAATTCATGCTAACATGCAAACTGTAAATAAAGTTTTCTGTCTACAAAATGATGCATAGCATGAAGTTAGCACAATGTTTTATGTGTCAGTGTGCAACATTAGAGGTAAAAACCTAATCATGATGAAATCATAAGAATCCAATTCTTAATACGAGATTAAAGTGCTTTTACTTCTTTGGCTTATGAAAGTCCCTTGGTCAAATGTCAGATCTCATTTGCTTGTAATTATGCAAATAAAGATTTCTCTTTTTTTCTCCTCTATTGATTAAAGAGAACAAGGATAACCTGCCTGTGATAAATTATTGCATTAGGTGACCAGAACTCACTGGAACAAATCTAATGGCTGGGGAAGTGCCTTTTGCCACTGCAGGAACTGGGCTACCACACGTCTGACTCCACATCATCGTGGCAAAACATGATTCTCACCCATCACGTTCAAAGGTATCAAACACACTCACAAAAGGTGGTTATAAGCCAAGACCTGGTCGCACAATCCTTTATGAACAAGGTGATTAGGAAAAAAAAATCCCATTTTACATTAATAGAAAGTTACCACATGGTAACCAGGTGAAAAGAAAGAAAATTTTTATTTTGATAAAACAGAATGTAACTACACCCAGTCTCTAGGGTATTTCACTGACACTTATTGTTGCCATCCTAACCCTCCTCTTTGCTAAGTCTTTACCAAACTTCAGAGCAGATGCTCAATATTCCATCTCTAAGCAAAACTGAAGCAGTTTTACTAGGGGAAACTAAAATGTTCAGATTAGAACATATTAGATTCAATAATATTATCAGTTACAGAAAATGAAATTACACATTAATTTCACACCAATTTGGAGTATTAGGGAAAACACATTCCTGAGAAACAGTGAACACTTTTCTGCATTTCTTTGATATCAAAACTACTATAACAACACACCAGGTAAATTAAATCTGTAACTTTTGTCACCATGACTTTAATTAAATAACAAGTAATAGAAGCATAGAATTCAACTGGTAATATACAACTCCATGTCAGTGACTTGATATGGAAGCTCAGAAAAATTAATTTCTAGATACTTCTTTAAAATAATGGGTAAACATACAGAGAAAGTCAACAAACTACACACTTTTACTATTTTCAATAACAAAACTGATGTTTGTAACAAAATACTGCAGGCAGATCTTACGTAGCTCTACAACTTTCTTCCATTGACATGTGCCCTTTTTTATTTATTAGCCTAAAAACTCCACCAGATGATTCTCATTTTTGTATAAAGAAAGCAGGTGATGACAGCTGTAAACCAGAACACTGAGGCCACAACTGATTCCTCACGTATGGCCTGCACAAGTAGCTGCACAAACACAAATGAAAATCTGTCTCTCAGACACGTAAACAAAATGTTTATGGATGGGAGGGAGCATCAGTGAGGAGAAAAGAAACAAATTTGAGAAAAATTGTATGTGACTTGCCCAGCACAAAGCAAATGAAACTACAAATAAGCCATCAAATGAGCATACAGACAGGGCCTTGCAGAAAAACTAGTGGGTAATGCATAATATTCTTGCTCCCTTTGCAGAATATATCAAATTCTTATGCTATTTATTTTCCTTTATTACTTTATAATACTAAAATAAATGTCAGATCGCAGACTTCTACTCAAAGAAAGAAACACACAGAGACACCCTGCAAAATCCCAAGCATTTCTCTGATCCTGGGTGATTCCAATTTCTACCACAAGCCCAGAAATTAAATGCTGCTGTCTATCCTTGGCAGTGCAGTTGCTCCAATGAACACAGTCCCTCTTCTGTGAATCATTCATTTATTTATAAGCTCATTCCAGGAATCTTGAGTACAGTCCAGCAGTCTACATCCATATAAATATTTCCAATTAAATTTATTTGTGGTGCCTGCAATGCAGTCAAAAACCAGCTGATAGTAGAAAAGATGAGCAAGTATGAGGCAATTCACTATGGGCTCAGTGGGTAACTTAGAACAAGCAGAATACAATACAAATAGATGTGGACAGCTTTTATTAGATATTAATCTTCGTTACTTTCCTCTCTCAATTTCTTTTCAAGCGTCTTTGTTTGCTGCTACTCTCTCCTTTTCCTTCTCATCTATATTCCCTTCATTTCAAAGGATTTGTTTAATATCAGGCCTGAAAGGTCTTCTTCCTTTATATGAATACATGAATAATTTTCCAAAATTGCTTTTCAGATCTATGAATAGAGTAAATTGAAACTAAATAGAAGCTAGTCAGACAGCAAGGTGCAACTTCTGGCCCAAGCAGCTCAGAAACACACAGAATCATCCAAAGATTTGGGTTGGAAGGGACATTAAATATCATCGTGTTCGGATCCTCCTCTGCCAACTGGCAGGGTCACCTTCCACTAGCCCAGGTTGCTCAGGGTCCCATCCATCCTGGCCTTGAACACTTCCAGGCATGGGGCATCCACAATCTATCTTGGTAACTTTTTCCAGTACCTCACGGTAAATTTCTTTCTAACATTTATTTCTTCGTATGACACCCAGGTGTCATATATGACAGATAAGACTTACTTGTCACACTGCAAAATGTGTCCACAGTAATCTGTTTGTGCTGTGTGAACCAAATACAGAAGACAGTCTGATTTCCACATCAAGAAAACTTTTATTAACTTCAATAGGATCCATGTTTATCACTTCCAAATGCAAATGTCTCCCACAAGGAACTTCACCCAGTGAGATGCCAAAACACTGAGAAAAAAATGATGTTTCTATAGCACGATAAGGAATCTCTGGTCTTGTTTTGAGCCCAGGTGCAAGATCCATCTGATGCATCACAGAACAGGAAATTGAGTTGGCAAAGGAAGCTGCATGTGGGAAAATTACACCTATTAATACAGCTTTCTTCATTACAGAGCCCTGAGACGAGACTGACTTCACAGCTCCTACATGGATTTGATGCCTCATTACTGCTCTGAAGTGCCTGACTTTTCCACAGGTGAATGTGGAAAACAGGCACAGCACTGCTGTCAGAACAGGAAATACAAATGCTGTGTAAGGAGAGGAAGAGATAGAAGGAAGGATACCAGAGATGGAAAGAACAGAACAGGCTGCTTCAGTTGTAAGGGACCTATAAGGACCACCCAGTCCAACTGCCTGACCAATTCAGGGATAACCAAAAGTTAAAGCAGTTGTTAAGGGCATTGCCCAAATGCCCCTTAAACAATGACATTGAGGCATTGATCACTGCTCTGGGAAGCCTGTTCCACTGTTTGACCACCCTCTCAGTAAATAAATGCTTCCAAATTCCCAGTCTAAGCCTGCCAGGCATGGTTTTGAACCATTCCAACATGTTCTATGACTAGATCCCAAGGAGAAGAGCTCAGTAGCTCCCTCTCCCCTTCTCCCCTCAGGAAGCTGTTACACAGCAATGAGGTTGCCCGTCAGCCTCCTCCAAACCAGACAAGCCCAGAGCCTTCAAGTGCTCCTCACAGGACGACTTCCAGCCTCATCATCATCTTTGTTTCCCTCTGGATACAGTTATGAATCTTCACATCCTCACCTGGTGGGCCCCAGCCCTGCCGTCAGGGCTCCAACACTGAGCACAGCAGGATAATCCTCTCTTTTTTCCTGCTGGTCATGCTGTGTTTAATGCATCCCAGGATGGGATTTGCCCTCTGGGCTGCCAGGGCTCACTGCTGGCTCCTGGAGAGCTGCTGCCAACCAGATCCCTGTCTGCAGGGCTGATCTCCCCACTTAGACTAGTGCCAGGTATTACTCCATCCTAGGGGCGGAAGCTGACATTTGAACTTTTTAAATTTCATCCTGTCCAGTGTTGCAATGTGGTGTGAAAAGGATATCCACCACAGAAAAAAGTTAAAGACTCTTCTCTCTTATCTCACTCCAATGTCTCCATTTTAAGGCTACTCTTGCATCTCAACAACTTTACTGTTCTTTTGTTTCATTGGAAAAGAATTATTTTCAGAACTGCATTTATCTGGCTCCCAAAAGGGAAGGAAAGCCTAAACAGTGTAAGATTAATTTTCTTTGTTCTGAACACTGCAAGTATTATCCCTAATTTATACTAGGAGAATTCATTCTCTCATATCTATTCCTAAGAGTGGCTACAGAGAAATGATGCCTTGCAGTGCTCAGATATTTGGAAAAGTTAAACAAAGCTCCCCACAGTGAATAGCTCTTCCTTAATCTGGTTGGCTACAAAATAGAGGCTCTGAGTACTGACCAAGCAAATATTACTTCCTTAAAACAACTGCAGGTTCCCCATAGACTTGTACCGTCTGAGAAAATAATTGTAAAATTATACTACGTATTCCTACCTTGTTACAGATATTTACTTTTAAAATTATTTGGTTGGTGGTTTTTTTTGACAAAAGGAAACAAAGAAATGTTATATAAAACCAACACAGACTCAGATTACTTATTGTAGTTACACATTTTCCCTTACCAAGCAAGTTTAAAGGGAGAGTCTCAGACTGAGTTGTCTTTCTCTGTGTCATGATTTCAGTATTTTAATATGGATTAATGCCTTCAGTAGATAAATTTTATGTGTTAGATTAATGATTTGGAAGTAACATTTTGAAATAATGTAACCTTAGAAGAATTACATTTAATTCATTATCTAATACAACAGCATTATTTTGGTCTCCATTCTTCTTCAACAATCAGAAACTGAAGATTCCAAAAGATGAAACAGTTGGCAGTTTCCATTAAAAATAGGGGAAAGACTTTCTAAAATTATGAGTAACAAAGAAGGAAACTTAATTTTACCAAGAATTAAAATATTTCCCACACCATTTAATATTTAATTTGACTTTCTCCTCTTCTTGCTCAATATTCCTCACACCAGGCACTAGAACTGAAGGAGCTTTACACCCAAAAACGTACCTGACTGTATAATCAACTGTGTGCCTTGGTTCATCTACCCAGTGTGTAACAGCAAAACTACTCATGGGAGTCAAACAAATCTCAAACTAGACTGTTAAGATTTCTGTTATACTTGTAATAAATTCTTGGCTTACTTTCACAGACAAGGTGTGCTTTCTTTGCCCATTAGCAAGATTCTGAGCATAACAATTCCTAACCTGTTTTACCTGCACTCTCATTTCTCCCCAGATTTTTCTAGTGAGGGAATAATTTGCTGCCATTTACGGTTCAGTCTCTTCCCTTACGTTTGCTCAACCTTACCTCGAGTTCAACCTTGCAGAATTGTCACAGAAATTTATCTGCAGAACGTTAGAAATTTATCATTCATTTCAACATACAGTGATACTTGACTTTACAAAAAGAGACAAGTGTAAATGATAAATGTATGCAACAACAAACAGCACAGGCAAGATCAAACAAAACTTTGGTTCCCACACCCTTAAAAACCAAGAACAAAGGACACTGAATCAAGGGTAAAAGGTGGCCATTTCAGAATTACAAAAAAGGAATAATGATTTATCATATAACACCCAATAAACTGAAGAACACATACTGCATGAAAGTTTATCTTCACACCAAGTTTGCTTCAGAGAAAAAAAACAAGCCAACAAATCTTATATGGTGGAGATGTACCTTGCTGGATAAGAGCTTCAGCTGCAGGCTCCCCAGACCCTGCATTGACATACTCTTCATTAGGATGCTTCCTGTTGTAATGCCTCTTCAGGGAACCAGATATATTGCAGGAATAGTGGCAATGTGCACAGCGGAAGGGCTGGGAGCAAAAAGGAAAATGTTGGACTATATTTCCTCACCTCTTCAGGAAACAGGTCTAAGCTGCAATGTTTTGATCCCAAGAAACCATGTTAATTTCTGGGTTGAGTATCTTTCAAGGAAACCCTCAAATACCCAAAATAAATTGAAGTTGTAACTAAACATTACCTAAATTTGGTACTTTTTTATTATGTGCAACACAGCAAGTATCCTCACTATTATAAGTTTATTACTCAGTTTTTGTAATTCAGTAAATTGTGCGTTTTCATAATTGAAGGTAACAGGTCATGATGATAACATGTGAAGACTTTACTATGAAATGACTCAGGTGCTGTGAGCTTTGGTCTGAAAAAGGGCAGCAAGACAACTAAATAACTGAAAGTAAAACATGATTGTACAGCCAATCTAATTTAACAGGTTTCCTTTCTTTTCCTTTTTTCCTTTCCTTTCCCTTTTCTTTCACTTTTCCCTGGTATTTGCATTTCTCTGACCATTTGGTGAGCTGATTTTGGCAACTAAATTAATTCATTTTTTAAGAACACCTCTCTCTTCAACTGACAGAAAGACAAATTCTTAAAAAAAATAAAAATCAGGAGAATAAACATTTGAGCTTAAAGTTAACCTTTGATAATAACTTTCTGACTGAGATGTATCACAGTTACAGGAAGTTTGACACAACCATTAGGTCCTGTAAAAGTGTGCAGACGCCAACCAAAGTCCTCAGGGAAAAGTCAAGTTCCTCAGAATAGGATGGAAAATGTTTCATACACAGCAGCCCCACCTAAAGCTCCTCAGCAGAAAATGGTTGGTACAGAAATGTTAATCTAAGAGCTGAATTTAAAGCAGGGAAATGTCTGCAGTCAAGGTACATTGATTAGAATGCTCTCCTAAGCTCACTGCTCATGATCTTCCTTCAGGCTCCAAACAGCAAAAATAAGGAAGAAAAGTGATGTTCAGACTCCCTTAACCTTATGCTTCAGAGGGTACTGTAACATTCAGCGCTACTCAATATTTCAGAGATGCATACTCTCTTTCAATTTCTGGAACTGTCATGTTTTAAAGAAAATAATTCAGACAGACTGCTGTGCTCTTGTAACACACACTTGTGCAAGTCATGCGTGTTACCTGCTATTGGATAGCAGGATTGCAAATTCATGGAGCTGGGAAATATGATGGATTAAAGGATCATTAGGTCACATAAATAGGGACATTTCTCTGCATTTGATAAGCATGCAAACAACTGTACTAGAAGGAGGTAAACATTTTTTGAACTCCTTTAAACAAATACTCCTGATTGATCTAATCCAGTGTTCAGTTCTCTTGATGAGGTCTTGAATTGCCAGACTTATGGCAGATCCCAAGGTGAGAACCAGCTGCATTTCAAGAACTGCACTGTGAGTACATTCATCACTTTAGTCATCACAAAAGGAAAATTATGTATTTTCATTTAAAGAAAAACTTTTTAAAGACATAAGTCCAGAGCAAAACCACATATTTAAGAGAGAAAAATTATTTGTTCAAAATGTATCATCTCTTCAGATGACTTGTTTTGTCTTCCAAAACTTAAACCATCATTGAAGACTGCTTGCCTCGCTGCTTTATGGTACTTGTTAAGAATGCCTGCAGTGTACTCCTTATAGAAAAGTCAAATGATCTTTTAGACAATGAAAGATGTTACATATGAAAATAGTACGACATTTTCAGTAAGAAATATGCTCACTGTAAAGATAAAGCCTCACATTAAAATGAACATTTTCATAAATAGAAAAATACTGTCTTTTCTGGAAAAGAAACCAGTACAATCCCTATTTACTGAATATAACATTTCACAATACATTACATTAGGACCTATCACATTGAGAACCAATGTGAAATTTAGAAATAAAAACATACTACCATTTATTAAAATAAACTGTATCTCTACTCTAAATACTTCATAAAGACATTAACAATTTTCAAAACTCTTTCCAATGCATGTTTCAGATAAATGGGGTGTTTTAAAATTAATTCTCTTCAATTTTCTCCAAGTATATGAACTCATCTATAGTACAAGAGACTGGCAAATGTCAGGGAAAATTAAGGTGGGCAATGAACAGTGATATTGGGGATTTGCTTTCATACTGCCCTATGACATTTTAAGGTACATATTAGATTCACACTCTCAAGGACTGACAATCAAACCCAATACATTTGTTTCATACTGCAACATACAGATATTTTTGTCAAGTAAAACTACTAATTGCAAACTGGTCACAAACAAAATAACCCTATCTCAAAAGTCTGAATATAAAGTCAAAATTTCCAAAATATTAAAATGTTTATATACTGTTAATTGTCATCAAACAAGAAAATGTGCCAGTTTTAATACTGTTATCTAATGTTCTGTGTATTTCCTAATAACTTCAAGCATGATTTATAGGTTTTCTTACCTTGAAAGAGACGTGTTGTTCCATATGACGTAGGAGCTGTGGTTTCTGGGCAGCTGTATAGTCACACACTGTGCATTTAAACTGCTTTCCTGAAATGGGAATAGGAAATGGAATAATATTTTCTCTTTAAGTTCAGAAAACTACTGATTCTATTTCCTCATAAAGATAAATTCCCAAATGCTAAGAATGAGCAATGAACAATACGAGAAGCCTGGCACTTGCTCTGCAAATTTTTGGCTAAATAGAGCTAAGAGCAGAATAAGGGAGGAAAAAAGGCTGAGTGCAATCTTTAAATTACTAGCATTAAATGCCCTGGATTCTCCTGGGACAGTCACTTGGGAAAGAAGAAAATGAATTGTTACAGTGCACACGAAATGGAAGAAGGAAATCCATTATTTACAACTGCAGGCACAGCTACTTTGCTATTTGTAAAGCACACTTGGAAATCCTTAAAACATCGATGTTTGATCATGCTCACATGGGTTTAGTTATTTCTGTCCCAAGCACTGAATTGCTATGATTCAAATACATTTTCCCCTCAAAGCAGTCTCTCTCTCTAAACCATTTTTTCCCTTATGATTTAAATGAACACAATTTCCTTCCTTTTACTCTCTGGGTTTCACACTCTTTCCTTATTTTGCCTCTAAGATTCTATCAGTCCTGCTACCTCCAGCCAAATTACAAGGTGCATTAAATGCAGCAGGACTTCATTTCTGAATTAAATGTGCACAACTGGCAAATTGTATTTGACTGATGTGGAATAACGATATGTTAAAAACTACTCCAAAAGTAAAAGAACCAAAAGGTAAAGTAGAAGCAGAATAGATAATATTCTGCATTATCACAAAGAGATGGGATTTCTTTAGATTCCAGATGCTGATGAAAAAGGTAAAAGTGTTTTATACTAAGTGTGAAAGTTTCTATAAAACATGGCTAAGAAGAAATTTTTGGTATCTAAACAAAAAAATGAAAATCAGGCTTGCTGGTTTACTTCTAACCACAAACAGTAATGACCCTGGACTACAGAATTGCTTTCTATCATGTCACTCTCGAGAAGTCTGTCTTTTGGAGAAGAGTAAATCAGACACAAAACTACTTTATATTCCACAACTTAAATTGGCCTTGCAGGGCTCTGATATTTGAACAAAAATTGCTTGGATTCATAAGTCAGGAAGACAGGACTCATAAACAGTGGAACAGCTTTCAAATTCACTTATTTGTGAAATAACTGAAGAACACTAGATGTGTGCTGCTAAGAACTTCTGCAGTGCTGTCACTACAGGAAGGGACACTGGGCAAAGAGAAGCTGACACTCAAGAGGCTGGAAGTCCCCTGACGAACCACATTCCTGGTGACAAATTGCCTCTTCTTTCATCACAAGCATTTGAAATGCATAAAAAGTTTGTTGGGGTGCACTTAGTGAGAAAAATTACTTAAGACTCCACCAACACTGAGATCCTGCTTCACTGGAGCCAATGGTAAAACTCACTTTCCAAAGGCACTGGGAATTTCCTGGAACAGTTTTGGAAGTGAGAAAAGCAAGACAAAAGAGCCTCAGTCTTGGATTTTTTTGCACCAGTCAAAAATGAAAGTTCACCAAAAAGGAACAGAGAGTCATGGAATGGTTTGGGTTGGAAGAGACCTTAAAGGTCACCTTGTTCCAACCCCCATCACCCCTGTGACAGGATGGGACACCTTCCACTAGAAGTCACTGGACTTATTCCACAAGATGATGAGTTTGAAGCCAGATAAAGAAAACTCCTGTGCCTCTAGAGCCAAAGTTTCAGCCTGACCTAGAAGTAACTTATGAAAGAACACAGTTCCTCACATGGATTTAGAAGTTTAAAGCTAACTTCACATTTTTAAAGCCAATCCAGACACGGCTAGATCCTGCTCAACTATTTTGCTATTCTTAACAACATCAAATTTCAAAGCAGCCTCAAATAAATTGCAGTAATAACTTACAACCACATACATTTGTTCAAGAAATCTAACTAACACACAGGTGAAAACAAATTCAACTTTCATTGTTAAATTTCACTATTTGATCATGCCAGATGTTGAAAACAAAACAGAAAGGTTTTGAAATGAAACCCCATAAAGTGATTTTTTTTACAGGGCCATAGAAAGAGATCTTTTCCTTTTTCTTTATAGACTGATCATGCTTGAAATTTTCTTTTCATTCAAACACAACAACTTGCCTCCTTCTCCTAGACAGGAATCAGCTGAGATTTGCATTTGGTAAGTAAAATCTTGGTTCTCAAATATGAAGTTTAGATGCATGTGCCAGACCTACTTGTTACTGATCAAATTATTTCAAAATACTGGAAAATACTTTTCCAATAACAAGTGATTTACTAACACACAACATTTCTGCAATAACTTTGGGAATAAAACCATAACTATAATCGTCCTGTAAGATGTAGCATATTGATGTAAACCAGATCATCTTTCACTTGAACACACATAAACATTAAAAAATATCTCCGACACAGAAACTTCAAAGCATTGTGTGCTTTCTCTGAAGATGTAATTTGGAAAAAAAGAACGTAAATGAAATGGTTAATATAAAGTGGAATGAAGTTTGACACGATCGCATGAGTAACAATGATCAAGCTACTAAGTCATATTTATTCTACTAAATAATTTACTTCAATATGATAATCACAGAATAATAAAGTATTGTTGTGCTCTAAAATCTGATATAAAATGGGACACTTTTCTGGATGTGCATCTTGCTTTTTTCAATTATCATCACAGAAATATTGAAATTGCAGGGCAGTTGAGGAGCTGCGTGTGAGACTGTAGAGAGTAAGTGCCCAGGTTGGCCACTGGCTGAGTAGATACCAGGATCCCAGTAATATTCTCACAGAATAAAACAGTAAAAGATTTAAACACAGAACTATTGGCAATTTCAAATTTCTATTGAGATAAACAATCTTCTGGAAGAACATGGAAGACATACAAAGCAAACACAAATTTCAGAGAAACCTAATATTTCAGAGATAGCTGTCTTTCACAGAAATTATTTCAGAAAGTTTTGAATTATTCGCCAAATGGTGTCTCCTGGGAATAAAGAAAATCTGTAAATTACACTTTTCAACTGAAAAGCATTTGTTAATAAGGCCTGTAGTACAGCCAAGGTATACTGCCCTAAAACAGATTTAATAAACATGCACTTACCATCAGCAGTATGAAGGAGTTTATGGCTCTTCAAAGTGCCTTTTGATTTGAACTTTTTCCCACACATATCACAAAGGTGGGTTTTCTCCGTGCTGTGACGATTCATGTGGGCTTTCAAGTTGCTCTTGCTGCGAGTGGCATACTCACAGAGGGAACATTTGAAGGGTTTGACACCTAAACGTGAAAAAATATACCATGAAACCAGGCTGTGGCTTTCCATAAGAGGGGGGACATTTGCTTGAAAAAAATTTCAGATCATGTGACCAACATGGACAAAGAGAAACACTTCAAAACTTGGATCTCTACAAATAAGAAATTTCATCTATAGCTTCTGTTTAAATGATGCTGAGCTCATGACAGCATCACTTAACTTGCTAAGAGAAAGGAGGAGGTCATTCACAATATTGTCCTACTGAAGCCAGGTACTGAGTTTAGCCAGGAAAATACTGATATTTGGCCTTGCTATGCCTACCCTTCACTTAGAAGTAAAATCCAGATTGCCTAGATTGATACCGAGCTGGTGTCTCCCTGTAGAAGTCTTCAGGTAACTACCATTCTTCATTTGCTACAACCAACAGTGAAGAAACCTGCTGTAAGGAGGACTGCTTCATTAGGCAGTTAACATGAAAGGAGAAGTTTAATGTGCAAGCTGTGTTTTATTGTCAGTAAGTGTCAGATTTGCTAATGGTTCGGGCAGATACAAGCACTTAAACTTCACTTCCCTCAAACTGTCCAAAGCACACAGAGAGATACCCAGTGTATCATCTAACAGAAGGTCTGTAAGAACAAAGTAAACCCTTCAAAGAAAAGCTGAATAAATCTGAACTGGCAGAGTAGTTCAACAGTTTCATGAGGGTCTGCACGTTTTAGATTGAGACTCATGACCTTAAAATTAGATTTACAAGCATGAGGAATTAGTCTGCTTTAAGCAGATTTGATTGCACACTTTGATTTGGGAAAAAATTTCTATTCACACCCTTCTCCTGCTAGTTAGATGACATGGGTTCCCAGTTCCAGTCAGAAGAAAAGAATTCTGTCTACAGAATACACAAGGAATTTCTCTAACCTACATTCTGCCTTACCTAAACTCCTTAATGGAGGAAAGGCCGCTGGAGACGAGCCCTACTCTGCTACACAGGCAGGAAAGTTCAGTTAGAACATCCAAATAAATGTGCTGAACTACCTATACAGGAACACTTTGGAAACAAGAGATCAGTTGCAGATACCAAATGCCATTATTCCCTTTATGCAGAGGCATGGCTAAAGAACCTATAAGCACAAGCAACCTGTTACGTTGATTACTAATGTGACTGAAGACCACCTAGGCTGTCTTCAACCTTTCATAAAAATACACAGAATGGATAGACACAAGATTTTGTGCCTCAAGATTTTAAATTCAGGGCATTTTTAACCCATGTGTTGCCACACTACTGGAATTTCTCCCTAAAAAAAACATAAATATGATGAGGGATATCTTAGGGGATTTTGGTCACTGTCAGTGTCTGTGGCAGCTAGCTGCCATGCTCTGCAGGATTTAATTAAAATACTCACAGAATTTGTACGTATACACCAAAGCAACAGGATTTCAATTGGTTTACTAACAGATTTCCAGATCAAAGATTTTTGGACAAATGTAAAAAGAGCAGCAGAGACTCATAAGAAGATACAGAAAATTATTTGTTTTAAAATACTGAGCATGTATTTAATTCAATCCTCCTAACTCACATAGAATACTTTATACATGTTTATGAATGAGTTTTTGGGAAAAAAATGCATCCGAATTTTATTAATTTAAATAAAACATTTAAGCTGTCTGTTCATGCTCTGAGTGTGAAGTTCCATATGTGATCCAGAATCCATTAAATTAATTAATTAACCGCCAATGTAGCTTAAAGTTTTGCATACGAGTATAGAAATAAACTTGTATCTGTTTTTTTATGTCAGCAAAGCTGCAGTGGAATATGAGACTCATTATATGCCCAAAAGCTTAAAACCAGAGTTTTACCTTCATGGGCCCAAATATGACGTTGAAGGTCTGATCCATTCTTCATAAAATAAAAATCACAGTGGGGACATTTCACAGCTCGTTTTCCAATAAGTCCTTTCAGTTGAACTCTTCTGCCAAGAATCTCAGATATAGTAGTCATTGAAACCTCTGAGAAAAATTCAAAAGGTAGTAAGAACCAGAAGGACATGAGAGAATTTATTTTGTAAGTAATACTGAATAACTAGATCCTGATTCAGTCCAACTTTTTAAATGCTGTATTTCCCCTACTCCCACTCAAAACTGACTTGAGCAAAGAGCATAAAGACCTTTTTTTCCTTTAGGTCTTCTAGGATGCTCTGTCCTTTCTCTCCTGATCTGTGAACACACTGTCCTCACTGCCTGTTAAAAAAAAAAATAGTATTTTAAATATAAAAAATTTGGTTGGGCCACTGGCACAAAAGATGATTTTATTACCGTGACCCTTCCCCATAAACTAAATTGGCACTTTTTTCTTCAATATTTTCAAAAGCTTTATTCAAGATTTCACCCCAGATTTCCAGATGTCAAGGATCCGAAGATAATTCACTTCAGCTACAGGGGTCAGATAATCAGCATTTAAAGGAAAAACCAGGCTCATGGAATAAATGTGACAGGAAGGAACCTCTAAGGTCACCTACTCCAAGCAAGTTCAACTTCACAATTCCATTTTCAAAGTTACATCAAGTTGCTTGGGGTCATATCCAGTCCTGTCCTGAGCATATCCAAGAATGCAGATTCTACAGCCTTTCTTGGTTCATTCCAGTGTTTTACCATCTTTACAGTCAAAACTCTTTTCCTAGCTCTAGTGAAAATCTCCTTGTTTCAACTGACATCCCTTCATTGTACAGCTCCAAGAAAAATCTCCCTCTGTCTTCTTTTTAATTAGATTGCTGAAGACAGCAATTAAGATTCCTCTCCTGGCCTTTTCTTATTCAAGCTAGACACACTCAGTTCTGTGTATTTCCTTCATGTGAGATAATGTTTTGGTTGTCACAGTGAAAAAGTTCAAAATAATGAAGTTTAAATTAAAGTGGCCCAGACGCATAATGAAAACATTGCCAGATGCTTTTAAAAATAAATCAAATTGCTCAATGCATGTCAAATGAATGAAATGCTATCTCTTGATGAAAATACAACACTCATGCAATCTAAACCTCAAGACATGAAAGCTGGTGACGTATTATGCCCCAAATCTTATAAATTTAAAGGTCCTGTCTAAACTTAAGATTTTTACCAAAATCACCTTGTCTCCTGATGACTGGTCCCAGAATGGAATCACAAAAGTCCTGCCTGAACTCATATGCACAGGGAAAATAACCTCAAAAGGTAACTACAAAAGCCCATGAACTGAGCAAAGTTCCAAGGCACCAAAAAAAGAAAAATACAGCCATAAGTCTGAACCCTCATCTGCCTTTCATGGTTTAGATCCTGCATTCATGACTGCAGGCTAGGATGTCTGCTCAGTGGGGAGCTATGGAAGCTGATGCCTCTCATGTCTCAGAACTATTAAAAATATCATATTAAATCAGACAGTGGATGAAAGGTAGATTATTCTGAGAGCTGGGACCAGAACCCAAGACTCCTTCTTCACTGCTGAGTACAAAAATCATTGGGCAATAAAGCCAAGCTCTCTTATCTCTTTGGTTTGAAATACTGCTCTGCCAAAATCTATGGAGATTTTGGTCTCACGGCCTCTCTGGGACCAAAATTCAACTCCTTTGCAAATACAGAAGAGGAAGGAGTATTTTTTGATTTCATACTTTCTACTTGATGAAACAGAAGAGACAAAGGAGTGGGGCATGCTGAATGATACTAAGAAAGGAAGCAGAGGGGGAGTTCTAGAAATACCATTTTAATGATAAATATAAAAGTATTTCGGTTTAATTAATTTTTGATATGCCGTTTTAAAATTCAATTCCTGTTAACAGTACCCATCTTTCCTTTCATCTTTATTCATTTTCATTTACATTTTTGAAAACAACTGCACTCATGCCACTGCAGTATTTAATAGCTTATACCATTAGACCCCTCACAAGCCATTTATTTGGCTTGTAATTAAGTATGGTGTACAAATAAAGCATTTCTTCCTGATTACAAGGAGAAAATTCAGAGAAATAAAAAACATCTGTGCATCAATTCTCCTCTATATATTAAAGTAGGTTTGTTGCATAACTATTGCATAGGCCTATCTTAGATGTAGTATTTCTTTAGAACCACCGAGATACATCTAATAAATCTGCTATTCTGCCTTTAAGCTCTATGCACATGAATGAAAAATGAAAACACAAAATAACAGTGCAGATTTTCTTTTTACACCTTACTTCTATTGTAAGAGTTTAAAAGACCCACTTGAATAAAAAACTTTACACTGTACTTTTTTAGAGGGATTCAGATACCAAATGAATTGTTCAGGAGTATTTAAATCCATGAGTTTAGTACTTCAGAGCTCCAGAGTTAACTGGTATTTCTGGCCCTCAGACACAGCACACACTGATCATTCAGCAGTGAGTGGACCAGTGCAGGCTGATGGCAACATGCAAGGGCACAGAACATCAGGTCCTGTTATTTAGGGAAGTCTCCTATGCTCCCTGCCCGAGGCACCAAAAAGGCTTTAAAGGCACAGTTCTTGAGATTCAATTTCTATGCTTACTGGTGTTATACCTCCTGACTACAGTATAGCTCAGAAGCCTTTTCTCATCTCAATTTCCTGCATCAGACATGTCCTCTGACGTACGACAAGCCCTCCAACCACTGTGCTCTGGAGTGGTCTGCAAATAAAGAGGTTTAGTAACTAAAGAGCTGAAGTGGGAGTTAAGGACGAAATTAAAGTGAAGGAAATTGTTTAAAACACGGGTCTAGCACTATCTAGTGGCAGTAAGAAGATAAACTACTGCTTTACCTATTATGCTGTACATCTGACAAGAAAGATAAGAAAAGTTACATCATTTTAATTGCATTTTTTTCCTCAGACTCAGTTTGAGCATGACCAGTGTTTTCCTTCTTTGTATCCAATTATGTCAGGTGATAAAGTGCACTGTAGATGAATTAATGAAAGTGCCACCTCTCCCTCCTGCAGTAGCAGCAGGGCTTTCTATCCAACAAAACACAGATCCTGATAAGCACGAAATTAGGGACACACCAGTGTGGCTCTGCTGAGTTCACATCAGCGAGGTTTAAATCAGTCCCCACACCAGCATTTTCACATCCAACTCCCACGATCTGAGAAAGGATCGTTTACTCAGGCACTGCATATTGACTCACCACATCCATGCTACCTTGTACTTGCACTGATAAATCAGGCACCAGAATGCAAAGATGCAAAGTATAAACAGAGTTTGGGGCAGTTTGCTGCATCCAGCCAGGCTTGCCAGCTCCAGATTCCTGCTGGCCATACCATATCCCAGCTGGTTCTAGCAGGAGCCCTGCTGCAGGCTTCAGCTGGCCCTGGGACCTGGGCACACACAGGGCCAGCTCTGCATTCACACCAGTCACTTACAGACAATTCATGAGCCCTGAATGCATTCCTGTCAGGTCATGTAAGGCCAGTGGGAATTTTACACCTCCTGGGTTGCTACAGGATGTCTACATGCCTGATCCCAAACTTCCCAGGGCTTAATTTGAATTCACCCTTCCCCAGATGAAGACAGATTTCTTAGCACTTTTACCTGACATACTCCACAACACACATGCTCAAATAGTAACACTTCTGACTCTAAAGTCTAACAATTGCAAAACCAACACAATTCTTACTCTAAACCAGTTGAATTAGAAATAGATTCTTCTCTCTCTTAGGAATATAATCACATCACATTGTTCATTCTAAACCCTCACCCATTTATTGCAACAGACTGAGAAATCTTCCTCAATTTTTTTCTTACCAGGGTGATTTGTCTTGATGTGAGATTTTATAAGTCGATCTTCAGAAAATGACTTCTCACACACAGGACAGGAATAACTCTTTTTATCCTTAAGTGAGAAAGAAAGAGATTGCATTTTCAGTCTACTGCTATAATCACTACAGTCATTATTCAGTAATACATGGTTCTCAATGAAGTTATAATTCAAGGTTTGGTTTTTGAGGGAAAAATGAATGTATTTATAGTGAAATAAGTGAAGGAGAAATATTAAAAGACTCTAAGCACGTCATTAATCCTCATGAATACAGGGCTCCAAGTTACAGCAGATGAGAATATGCACAATAAAATGTAAGCATTATCCTCTCACTGACTCTGTAGAAAATCAGGAGTCAAAAGATCAAGTCACATAACAGAAGAAAATTTATTTGATGTAAGCAGTAATATTTAGGGACTCTTTCTTCTTTTTTTTCACAAGTCCACCCTTCTGAAACCTAAGGATCAGATCTTGCCCTTCTGAAGACAACCACCACTATGTGCATTTACAAAATGGCCTGAAATTGAGCAGCAGAGTTAACAATGACAGATTCCATTACTTATTCAGTGTCTACACTTCTAACTACTTTATAAATATTCAGCATTTTATGTAACATTAAAGTCTTATTCTACTATTTTGATTTATCAATCAAGTTCAGATGGAGAGTTTTGATGTAATTTCTTTCTCTATGCAATTTTTAGTCTAATTGTAATTTTCATGTTTTTACAAATACATCTAACTCCATGTAGAAATGTAGGAATTTTCTCCCTTACACTTTAAATTAAATCTTGACAGTTGTAATATAAATTGGAGAGATTGATCTTTCCAGAAGTACCTGCTGGCACCGGATGCTCAGTCAAATGCGTGGGCCATAGTCACCTCTGCACTGAGAGGATTAATTTGTGAGCGGATTATCAAAACCACAGATGGAGGGAATCTAGTTAGTCCTGACAGCTGGGCAGGTGCCCAGGTAACACATTACCTGGTTGGAGTGCAGCTACCCACCTATCAGAGATCTCTGAAAAGATGAGCTGAAGACACAGGACACTGCACTACTTATTTCAGGAGGATAGAAATACTTTCTGAAGAGTGTGAAAGGAAGATCTCTGATCAAAATGAGACAGAACCCTGTGTTATGAATGAGAAATTTAGAGATTACAGGAGGTTAGGGGTTAATATTTGACCAAAGAGCATCTCTGAATAGCGACGAGGGCTGTACAAGGAGGTCATTATTGTCCAGATGTTGCAGTTTTACTGCTGTAAATGGACATCTCTTGAAAGGAAAGCAAAAACTGATGTGCGTTCATGGCAGACAGGTTTTGGTATACGATGCAGCATTTGCAGTTAGTCTTATTTACCTCTGAGAAACAAATCCCTGTGTTGACACATCTGCAAGTTAAATCCAGCAGTAGCCCTAGAACACTTGGGCTGAAATAGCAATAAATACTATCATGACTAGGATATGGAGCTGTCACTGTCATTAATGTGGCAGTGGCACAAGGAGAATTCTGCCTGAGCAGACAATCATTTGCTCCTGTGAGAAAACCTGCACCAGGGAGTGGGGATGGCAGCTACACAAGGATTACCACCTCGAGGACAGTACTTTGCTATGATGGAGTTGGGGCTGTCATCATTTTAAGCACTAAGAATCTTAAGGGAAAAAAGGGAACATAATAGAATACTAGCTGAGTTTTGGAAGAGATTCAAGGAGCCTACAAAGCTGACAAAACCTTGATAAAGAGCTGTTATTTGTGGAATGAGGGTCTCTCAACTGAGGTAACAGAAATCTGCTACTGATGATTTTGGATTTCTATGTGAACACTTAGTCCACTAAAGATTGGTAGACTGATAATAACAAAACTCCATAGCAATGTTTGCATCTTTTCAAAGACAGAGTTGTAGGATCACACTCATAATTTAGCACATATAAGAAAACAGCACAGTATCATTTGGGGCTCTTGAGCTGAAATTTGTTGACAGATCTCGGTCTGTTCCTTAAACTTGCTATATATCTGATTTCAAAATATACAACAAATAAAGGAAAAAAACAGTATCCTTTTAATGTAATGTTGGGTATTGCTGGTTTTCAATACTCAATGAATTAAGTATTTCTCAGTGTGACCAGAACACTGAGACAAATGTCAAATAAGAAAAAAAAACAACACTCCACTACAAACACACTACTTCAGCTGAAGTGCTGTTAGCTGTGACAACTTTACATTCCTATTATTGTTCTTAAGGAAGGCAAGGCTATAAGCCTATGTCTTAGAGAAAAAATCAACATAATCAGTAAATGCATCAAGAGCTATAGAGCAACATGAATGGATGGGTGCTGAGAACACATCTTTCCACAAGGCAATGGTAACAAAATTCTCAATAATGAAATAATCACAACAGCTTTTTTCAAGCTATCTACACCAAGTTCTGCAGAAGTGATCTTCAAAAGGGTTATCTTCTGTAGTGTAACAGAGTGTGCCTAGGAGCACTGAGTCCCTTCAAAGTGTGTCTGTCAAGCTCCAGTTTCCCACAGAGAGTTCCCAGCTGAAGCCAAACCTTTCCCTGCTGTGTATCCAGGCCTGTGGCACCGAGTACTGGAGCTCATGCTGTCAGCTTGGAATGCTTAAGTGCTCTTCTGTTGCTGCCCTGAGAGCTTGTGCGAGTCCTTCATGTAATCCCATCACTCTGGAAACAGCCTTCAAAAATCCCCTGTTGCAAATTTCAGAGCACTCAGACCACAGCACAGAGCCCCAGAGAAGGTCCCCTGCACCACAGCTCCAATTCTTCAGGTGCCCTGGCCAGAGGTGATGACAGAAGCCCTTTGAAGGCTGAGGTTGCAGTAATACCTGAATCACATTCTCAGCATGCAAGTTCTCCTCTGGTAAGAATGAAAGTTATTTTTCCTGTGCCTTATTGGAATATCTGCCTTTTAAATGCCTTTAAAGGTTTTTTTGAAGGACAGGAACAGAAACAAAGCATGGAGAGAGCTGGATCTACCTTTGTTAGAGACCAGCTGCAAAGTCCAATCACCTATTTAAACTTCAAAGTCAATCATTTCCTAATATTTGCTCAACACCCCTATAAGCCAATTTGAGAAAACATAAGAAACTTAATTCCTAAATAAAGGTAGGTTTTTCACTGAAAGTGTTGTTAACATTCCATAAACCAGGAGTTTAATTAGGTATGTAAGCATTCTTAAACCTAGTGAAAAAAGATTAGTCTAATGCTATCACAAATTTTCTTGTTTATGGTGTTTTGTTATTAAATAAGGCCACTTACGTAATATTCACAATGCATCTCTCTTTATATAAATGAATTAAAATTGCACTAAGAAAGCATTAGCTATATTGCATTATCCATTTATAGTGCTCTGAAGAGAATTTTATTTCTCTGAGGCATGTGTTTCAAGATAATTCAAGGGATAGGCATACAAGTATACAGTCACAAAAAGAAAAATTAAAACCCTCTACTAAATATTGGCACTCACAGAATATTTCCAGAAAAAGTTCCTACAACTCAATTAACAGAACATTTGATTGCATAATTTTGTAGAGGAATAGAGGGCCAAAGCCTGCTCCCACACCTATTCAGAGCAACAGAAATTTAATTTCTAACCCCCATGAGATCAGAATTAGACCCCTGAGTTACACTTCTGAGGAGTGAACACCTCCAGAAATCTTCACCATAGTTTTCATGATGCTCAAATGAAAATTTTCCCAAAAGATTCCTGCATTAAACTGATGTCCCATTAAAATGCAACTCAGCTAAAGGGATGTGATGTACCTAGGAGACAGCTGTGCTATGTGTGAAGGAGGCTACAGAAAAATGTGCAGATGTTCAGACACACTTTTCTGAAGTCTGGCAAGAAGCAGAACTCTGTTCACGAAATGACAAGCACCTGCATACAGTACTTAAGCATTTTTTTCATGAAATAACTATTAGTAAAAACAAATGCCAAGCTGACATTCATTATGAAAGTGAGGACTAGGAGCAAAAGCTGTTTTCCAACTGAGTGCCCCATCATTAGATCAGAGATGTTTTTGTTAATTGCTTCCCTCTGCAGTACCTTGCATTCTTGACTGCACAGCAGCACTGCTCCAGAGGCAGAGGTAACACAGCCAGACCAGTGACCATGTGAGAATTTACTCTCCTCAGGAAGGGCAAATAAGCAATCAGAGCTTGACCATCTCACATCCTACCGACACCTATGCTATTACATGAAAGGTCAACAGTATAATGGAATTTCTAAGCATCCTTCCAAAAACAAGAATAATTTACATCCCAAAATGCGCAGGAAAGCAGATGTAGGCACCTAATAATGAGTGGTGGTTCTGGGTCTGAACTACGATTTTATAGAGGTGCTAATGTTGCAGTATCAATTACATACATAGACTTAAAATATTTTCAGAGACAAACTTCTCTGTGATGTTTACGTGCTCAGCACACTGAGAATGGCAAAAGCCACTGGGGGTTGTAAACGAACTCTGGTACCTACATCAGCGTTGTTTAATTCCACACTCTGCCCTTTAATGCTACCATGAGCTCATTCATAACATAAACTGTATTAAAGCAATTTGAAACTGCCCAGCCCTTTCCCAGGTTCTGGGACATTGAAATGATTGGTCATGTCATGGTTTGAACTTTGCAAGAGCTCAATAAATGCCAAATCAAAAATCTACAATTAAAGCCCTGGGAGGAAAAGAGGAGTACTGAAAATCAGAGAATATATACAAAGTTTTGGTTTTGAAACAAGCCACACCTCAATTCCCAGGCTTCAAAGGTAAAAATCTTCTCTGTAACAACAATATGCAACAAATACAGAAGGCAAGAGGCAGCACATTCACACTCCCCATCATCATCTGTCAGGGAATAACCAATCCCCAATTCAGCGCAAGACTTGGGTGCTGCATAGAGAGTAAGGTGGTGGCTATACAGTGATATACACAAGAATGAAGAGAAAGCTGCTTTTCAATACCCATCATTTATATTCTACAAATAATGCAGGGATCCAGCTGAAATGCAGCCAGCAAGGAGGTGATGAAGGATATGCATCCACACAGGAGGTGAACAGAGATTTCAGTATCTTCTGTCTCCAGAGAAGTTTGAATTTTAATATTTATTAAGAATTGATTTTTCAAATTAAAGTAGATTTTCACATTTAACTGTGTGTAGATATGTATTTGAAGAAGTGATCCTTTTCAGTGAGATATGCATGGAGTAAATATACCAAGCAGTGGGCACAAAGACCAATGTGAGAATTGCCAAATTCAATTACTAAGTAAATTCTAATACATTAATTTTTCAATCCATTTAAATAAACATATTTGACAGTAAGCATCATTAAGCATGCTTCTGAAAGATCTTGCTGTCACAATGGTTTTAATTATGAAATCCATTTTCTCAGTTCTATTTAGAATTATGAAAATGATCTTCCTGGTGGGAGGTGTTGAACATTCATCACACTTGAAAAACAGGTACTTACGGAAGGATAAAGGAGAGCTAATTGTAGACTCCTCTTTCTTAAGTCTTCTTACACAGATTTTTGCTATCAAATGGGCATTGTAAACACCATGAATTCAAAAAGATCCAAAAAGAATGTCTATTATTCTGCACCTTTCTGAATTTTCTGCACCTTTCTGAATTTATTCTGCACCTTTCTGAATTTATTCTGCACCTTTCTGAATTTATTCTGCACCTTTCACAACAAATTCAGATTCCATTTCAAATATTTACAGAAGGGATGGATGCAAGGGAGGAAATTTTTTCCTTTTTGTGTCACCTCTTCTGTTTGGTTTTAAAGTTCTGCAGAAGTAACTGCTTAAGAAGAGTAGGAGGTGAAGTGTTGTTCTGTTCCAGGGACCTTTAAAGGAACTTCAGCTACTGGAAATACTGACCAGCAGCCTACCAAGAATGGTTTTAGCACATGGCACTCTGAGCTGGAAGGCTTCCCAAACAAGACAGGAACCTTTAAAACGTGATCTCTCTGTCAACACAACAGAAAATGGCAGATGTTCAACTGCAACTAGGTGGGGATACTAGGAAAAAAAAATCCATTTCCATTAAATATTTTTGTCTGTAGTAATTAAGAAGAACATATTTTCATTTTACCAAATCATCTATTTATGAAGGAAGGGAATTCAGGTTCATAGAATGAAGGAATGTAACAATAGTACCAACTTTATTCTACTCACTTAAACCCCAATGGAGCTGAAAATCCTGGGAAACCCAAAGAGAAAATGGATACAGACATACTTTCCAGGAAACAACTTTGAGAAGGTCCAAATATCCAGCTGCTCTAAGTCAGGTATTCCCAGAAGTGTGCAGAGAACACACAGGTAAGAACCCTGAGCTGTGTCTTCAGGTACTACCACAGAATTACAACATTGAAGAAGACAGTGAATTCAGAAAAACACACATTTGGTTTGCTACTCACCAGATCCGTGTGAACTTTAAGGTGTGCCTGGAGCTTGTATTTATCTGGAGTGGAGTAGTCACAATGTTCTGTTGGACATTTCAGCAAAATATTGCTGTGTTTCTGGATGACGTGACGCTTAAGGCAGTTCTTGGTGATGGAAGAATAATTGCACTGGGAGCAGTAATACAAATGTTCTCGAGTGTGTGTACGGACATGCATGTCATAGTGCACCTGGTACCAAAACAACTTGCCTGAAAATTAAATTAGACATGGAGAAAGTCATTCCTAAACAATTGATAGTGAAAATTCAAAGAAATAACTGATTTTCTTTCAGGACAAAACTGTTTAAATCTTGTCCCTTTTGTCTTTAATGAAAACTTGTCTAAAGACCCTTCGCTATTGAAACTACATTTACAAATCCACCTTTCACCAAAAAGATCATGTTATGCATCCTGAAACAGCCTAACAAGAGCAGCTTTAATATATATCAGTGATCTTTTTCCTAAAAAGTCCTTTTACATCTGTTCTCTTATACAAAGAATCTGAATGTAACTGTACTCTAGAAGAGACTGTCAAAATATTTTCTACTTTCTTTCATGTTACTCCTTCTTAAAAGCCTTTTTGGCATAATGGCACCAAAAAGCTCAGAGCAATTCATCTAAAGTATAATGTTAGAGTGTTTCAAAAACTTGTTTTTTCAGACTTCGATTCCTTTCCCTTTTCAAGAATGAAACCTACAAAATACATCCCAAACTTCTTCCTTTACAGTTATGTAAACACAAACATTTTCAGTTAGAATAAGTGGGAATGGTGAGTTATTCCCACTTCCATAAATTAAAATACCCAAACAATTACAATCAGCATAGTCTTGATCTGATACCATGTAATTAAAATTTTCATCCCAAAGAACCTGGTTCAAAACAAGACACAAAATTATGCCAGTATATATGTTTCTATTGTACAGAATGTGCATTACTATATATGCTCCCACACTATATGAAAAAACCTGAATTTTATACTAGGCTGATAATGAACCTCAAGCATTAAAGCATGGACTGAAGTAATGCTGATCACATGCCTAAATCTACTGTGCTTGGCCCCAGTGAAAGGTGTGACTTGGGGAGACACATGTGGACAGAAATAATCTAATTCTATCAAATTTCACATCAAAATTGAGCCTTGCAAAGCACTGCTTTGCTATATTCCTCTAGTGGGCTTTTTTGAGGAGATTTGACTCATTTCGCATTATTTGTACATCAGGAAGTAAATCCCACTGGATCCCGGAATCCATCCTGAACTACAAGATTAACACTGCTACAAAGACACACAAATATATCAAACACTAAACCAGAGAAGCAGGAAAAAGCTCACTGCATAAGATTTTAAAAAGCCCCAAACATAATTCCACTGCTCCTCACCACAGTATTCACATTCCAAGTCTCCATAAACCTTCCTTATCCTGTCACGCAACTCAGTGTTCATTTGTCTCTTCTGCAAGCTGTCCAAGATCTGCATGAAGGCGACGGATCCACTCCCCCCGTTGGCTGTAGCTGTGTTAGAAGAGGCTGCCCCTGAGCTGGTGGCTGCACCAGCTTCTGCTGCTGCCAAGGGGTCTGTGGGTTCTGCCGAATTTTGAACGGGTGGATTGCTTGTTTCTGATTCACCAGGAGGAACAGACTGGATTCTCTCTTCAAGGACAGGAAGGTTCTCAGTCATTGTGTTGTTCTGACTCACATTTAAAATCTTGTCTTCAGATAGTAGAAGATGAATTTCTTCACCCTGCTCATTTACAGAATGGCATTGATTAACTTCCTCTTCATTTGGAGGAGAACCTTTTAACTCCTCAGGGCCAGCAGTACCATTTTTCAGCAGGAAGCAATCTGATGCTGCACAGGGCTGAATGTCTGGGACTGCTACGTCTGTTGTCTGACACAGCGTCTCTGCTGCATTCTTCACCAGAGGATTTTCCAATTCTAAGGAAAGAACTGCATCAATCTTTACATCACCATTATGCTGACCATCATGGTTTACATCTGCAGCTGCTGATTCACCTTTAGAAGCAGATGGCTGGGGGGTGTTAACAGAATCAGGACTCGTGTTATCTGCAGTTTGTGTCTGCTGTTCACCAAGGGCTTCTGGCTGGATGTCACCTCCTGGCTCAAGCAGGCAGAAGCTCTGGTTGATAGAACTGTTAAAAACAGAATCCTCCTGCAGATCTGCGTGCACGTCTTTGATGTGAGCACGGAGCCTCACAGAACTGACAAACTTCTTCAGGCACACAGAACACACGTATACAAAAGGGTGCTTTCGAACGTGAAGCTCAAGGGCTTGGTATTTAGTGGCTCCATGACCACAGAGCTCACAAGCAAAGGGTCTCTCGTCACCATGGACAAGCATGTGACGGTCCCGGTCCAGTTCATTTTTGAATTTGCGCTCACAGATATGGCAGTCATAGAGAAGTTGTCTCTTCCCCTCCCGTGTCATCAAGCGAAGCTCATCAAAGACATCTTTCACCTTTTTATCTTGAAGGTCGTGAGTTTCCTTCATATGCTTGATCAAATTTTTAACATCTGAGTATTTTTTTTTGCAGAAACGACAGTGCTGCTTAATTTTCTTATGAACCCTTTCGATGTGGACTTTGAGGTGGCCTTTGCTGAGACAAGTGAAGGTACAGTAATCGCAGCTGAACTTCTCCCCAGTGTGCTTCCGCAGGTGAACGTTCAGGTTGGCTTTGATGGCACTGGCATAACTGCAGTAGGAACACTTGTAAGGTTTCTCATTTGTATGAATCCTCAGATGTGCTTGGAGGGAGTGTTTAAATTTGAACACTTTGTTACAGTATTCACATGTAAAAATCTTCAGCTGAGTTGGACCCAACCTAAAAAAACCCAAACAAACAGTTATATTCACAGTGGTGAACCTTGGTAACATAACGTGTCAAAATTTCCCTAGACATTCAAAATGGACAGAAATGCTTAGTTTTTTTAAAAAAATGTATTCTCCAAAGGCATTTTAAATTATACAACTTATTCATAGCTGATTTTCAGTTGTTCCTTTATTTAAAGGTCTCATAAAAATACCCCAGTTTCATGAAAATGGATGGGGACACACTTCATTCATCTTCTGCATGAACAAAAATATAAGTACTTCAAAGTTACCTGCTTGTTTTCATTGCCTGTTCATATGGAGTTTGCTGAATGGCATATTCTTGATATCCTTTTCGTTGTGATGGGTCTTGGACTGTTGTGTCTGGAGTTGTGGGTTCACTTTCATGAGGAGAAGCCTCAAGAGGAACAATTTTTCTGGCTCCTAAAGGAAGAATGAAAAGAATGCTCATTAAAAATCTCATACTAGAAATGTGCATTGTCTATAATATAAAAGTGTAAATTAAACAATAAACTCCGTAATCATTAATGTGACTGTTTTAGTTCCTGTTGTTAATGATGGATACACTTCCAGAAACTATCAGTACTTACACCACAGTTCTGCTTAAATAACTTGCCAGGACTGATAGTTCAGAGCATTATTCATGGTGCTTGATGTCTGCTACAAGGAGATCCTACATCCAAATATTTCCACCTTTAAAAGATTGTAAATCTTCTAAATAAAATTTGAATCTTTCTGTTTCTGCTTCATACCACCTCCTTTTGAAAAATTACGCCAAGCTGTTTAATCAGTTGCACAAATAAGGCTGGAGAAAAGTTTAGTCTAAAAGACAGTTTAGTCTATATTTAAAACACTGTACATCTTTTCCTTAAACTCCTTATATTTTAGGGCATTTTGCCATCCCTCAGAATAAAAGAGTATGTTTGGAACAGACTTCCCAGGGCAGTGGTCACAGCTCCAAGCCTGACAGAGATGAAAAAATCTTTGGACAATGCTCTCAGGCACACGGTGTGATTCTTGGGGCTGTCCTGTGCTGGGCCAGTAGCTGGACTCAATCTTTGTGGAGCCTTTCCCACTCAGGATATTCTGATTCCATGTTCCATGTGCACTTCTCAATCTCCACTGGGAGCAGAAGGGGCTGTACTGAATGCATTAAGCTCAGATTCCTGAAGACATTATTTATAAAATATAGGCAGTATTTACATAAAGTCTCTGAGACCAGGGTGGGGGTTACCCAATAACATGTGTGGAAGACTTAGTGACATTACATGGAGGAAAAAAGTGCTGTAGACAACAAGGAGAAAAACTGAGATTCTGTGGCTCCTTCTGAGTGACTGTAAATGGGAAATTGAGATATTTTGAGAAGAGGCCATTTGGGAGTATGTAGAGCTATTGAAGCTTTTTCTATCAGACTGGAGATCAGCCAACTCTAAACAGAATAACTCAACTGTAATAGCTCTGTTGTTCACTAAACTGGCTGCATCTAAAACCAGCTTTTTTGGACTACTGTTTCTTAATAATGCTTTCAGTTCTGTACTAAAGATTCTGCAGATTCAACAGAACTGATTCCAAGTTTTCATCCTAAATGTTACTAGAACATTACAACTTCTATTCTTCCTGTTCCTCCCTCTCCCACAAATGTCTGGTAGTCCACAGGATTGCATCTCCCAGATTGCACTGTGGTAGTTGAGTGAGACGGGACCTTGTCATTACAGCACAGGAGCCATGGTTCAGTCTGTGGGTTTGGTACAAAGGTAATAGAATAGACATTCGACCCCAGAAAAGTGTTCCAATAATTCAGTACTTAAAATAGAAGTAAATTCTATATTTAGAATGATTCAGTTTAAAGAAAATAGGTCTTAAACTGTTTTATATGCATGATTGCCTCTTCCAGACCTCCTGTTTCCTGACCGTGAGACAAAAATCCTCATTAAATGCTCCACACTAACTCTCCTCTGTGCCCTTCTGCATTTCAGGATGTTTGAGCATTTCCTAAAAGGACTGCTGAACTGTTTAATAGACTGTCATACAACCACTATAAAAATTTAATCACCTAAATTGGGTGAACTAAATACATACTCTCTAGACAAATACTAACTCACCAGTATTTTGCATACTTCAAGTGGGCAGAATGCTCCAAGGTTATCCTTGTGTTACTGCCTCTAAATTACCTATGCAGTTCACAGACAGACAAAGGTCTTTAAAAACTTCAAGAGGGAGATTCAGATTTTCAGACACGCTGATGAAGTATCTGCTTACAAAAAGCAATCATGTCCCCTAGTGGGAGGTTGCTACTTCCCACCCTTAGAAGATAGGGAAGCATTAAGAAACATTAGATGTCTCCATCCACTTGGGATGCTGACTGAGGTGCCAACAGACCAGCAGGCACAGCCATCACCACAAACTAATGACTGCAGCACATGCCCTGGAAGTGAGAAAATTGGTTTCTAGGCTCTACCAAGCCTAGTCCCCACATGCCCCAAATCCCAAAAGAATGCCCTCAATATTCAGGCTAGGGAAATGGCTAAGAAAAAGGCAAATACATACAAGGTCTTATTTTCATTAAAAACATCATATGCCAATAAAGAAGATAAAGGTTCTCCTGTTTCCCTAGGCAATCATTTCAAGAAGTCAAGGCATATAAATATCAGGGGGGAAAAAAGAAGAAGTTTACTGTACTGATCATTTCTTTCAGAAAAATCCTTCCTCCAGCACTATCACATCTCTATTTTAAAGGCAGAATTGACTTTAGTTTACTAGACTTTATTTATGCCTTTTGCTTTCCTCTTTTCAGTCAATATCACCTAAGTAAATCTGCCTTCAGAAGAATAAGATTTGAGTTTCTCATGACACTCTGACAGCAGCTTCTACAGATAAGCATTACCCAGTGAGCCTCATCTCTGGCTCAAACTCAGAGATGGCCTCCAGCCTCTTCCAGTCTGTCCCTTAGAAAAGCAGCCTGTCCTTCACTACACAGTTCTCCAATACTTATCAACAGTCTGAAGGGTAATAGAATTATTAGGAACGGATCAGAAATAAACCAGGAAAGAACATCAACCTAATTCCTATTAATTCAACTAAATTCTGCAAATGTCCTAAAGCTTCAAGTACGGATCACAAAAACAGATAAAGAAGAAGCAGAAAGCAGTAACAAAGACAAAAATGAGAAGTATTTTGTTTGGGAAAGGGATACAGAATTTGGAGACCTTCAACTTGGAAACAAGGTACCTGAAAGTGAAATATCAGAAAAAAATGGGTAATTAGAAATACTGTGAAAAAAAAAGTGTGAATAATCATTATCTCACAATCCACAAAAAAACAGTTCAATAGAGACTTAAAACAAAATAAAGGAATATGCATTTTCGCCCCACATATAATTATGTTATGGAACAATTACTGCATAATGTCACAGAGACTGAAAATATAAATGCATTCAAGATGGGATTTAGACAAATTAATTGATACATATTAAATATGATAATCTAGATGCAAACACCAGCTCAACAACTGTCAGAATCCATGAGACTTTACACAAGTGTCTTTTTTCCTTACTATAGAGATGCTATATAAAGGACTTTAGCTGAAGTATAAAAAAAAGTCCTCATAATGTAGGTACTCCTGTTTGCAGTTAAAGTCATGTGCTATGGATATGAAGTGAATATTTGTTTCTTACAATCTCTTTTTGAAATAATGTGTTTTTCAGGTTTCCACAATATCCTGTGAAATGTGCTCCAAATGTGTGTGATCCATAGTAAGCCAGTTCTGAAAGTCAAATCATCAGAAACCAACCCTACCCATAATTCCAAAGCTCTTCATGCAACATTATTTCTCACCCTCAAAATAAAGCCAAAAAAGTGCAAAAGGACCATTTAATATTTGTGTAGGTTAGGTCACCCTGAGGTTGAACACATTTTATTTCAGAACAAAAACAGAAACACAGACCCACGTATGGGAGGATGAAGATTCCCCCTTTCACCAGAGCTGGACATTAGATTGGCTGAACTAAATCAGTCTGGAAACCCATGATAACACAAACACCTGCTCACATTCAGAGAGAAAAGGTTTCATTTTCCTAACCTTATCTAATTCAACATTTGCTTTAAGTCAGCATAAAGATAGCATCTTTGCTCTGGCCCTCCATTCAACTACCAGTTGGTGATGCCTGAGAAGTACCAGCACAGGGGTTCATGAAGAGGATCAGAGACAGGATCTGCCTAAAATCTACAGCATATCTCTCCTTCTGCAAATATTTAATTATTATTTTTCTAATTTGTTTTACTACAGAAGTGCATCAACAGGCACAATGATCTGAAGGACAGAAAGCTGGGGTTGGAGAACAGCACTTGCTTGTGCCAGCACTCTGCACTTACTACCACGATACTTTGAAAAGGGATAGTCCCAATCCTCTTCCTTTCCCCAGGAAGCTCATTTTGCCTGACACTGAACTCATTCAGATGTGTCATAAACCCACAGCCATCATTCCATGAGCTACAGAACAGAAACATCTTAAACAAAAAAGACTGTTATCAGCTAAAAAGACTGCCACCAGTTAAACTAAGTCCCAGAATAGCAAGTAACATAACAAGTAACATAACATTCTTTCACTTCTTCCCCACTGCCAAAAAATTTTAATGAAAGAAGGAACTAAGTGTTCATAGATTACAGACAGAATCCTCTCACACAGTAGCACAAGAACTCGGCTGGACTGCCATGGACAGTGGAAATCAGGGAAAGAAAAGCCTTCATAGTTTTGTATTAAGAATTTGTAGTTGAAAAAAATTCCAACTCCTTTAGAAAACAAAAATAATCATTCTCAAAAAACTGAATACTTCATGATATTTCTGTATTTCTTGAAAACAAACAAACAAACAAATAATCTACCACTGACCATCTTCACAGGAACCTAAAATGAATCTCCTAGTAACAAGCTAAGTCTTTAAAATATTACAGAATTTACATAAAACAATAATTTAAATGTTCACATCTCTCCTGAATCAAACTAACCAAGCGTGAATAATAAATTGGTTTTAGACATCTTGATAATTTACAGAATTTAAACATGGGGGGAAAAAAACCATTACAAACATTAATAAGATGGAATACTTGGCTGAATTTACTCACTTGTTCTTGAAAACAAACTATAAAAAAAAGGGTCTGCCATTCAAAACAGTTTTCAGAAGCGCACATAATTGTAGTTATTCCCTCTCTTAATTGTAATGATTAGGAAAAACTGTCTTGTGTTTCAGCTGATACCTTGGTGTGCCCATGAACTCTGCACTCCTTCTCTTCAAGGTCTCCAAACCCTCCAGTCACAGAATCATGGAATGGTTTGGGTAGGAAGGGACCTTAAAGGTCATCTAATTCCAACCTGTCTGCTGTGAGCAGAGCCACCTTCCACTAGACCAGACTGCTCAGAGCCCCATCCAACCTGGCCTTGAACACTTCCAGGGATGGGGCATCCACAAATTCACTGAGCAAACATTTCCCTGCCTTACCATCCTCACAGTGAAGAAATTCTTCCTACAAACTCATCTCAAACCCTTTTTCAGTTTGAAGTTATTTCCCTTTATTCCACCACTCCATGTCCAGGTGCAGGACCCTCTGCTTGGCCTTGCCCTGCAAGAGCTTTGCCCAGGCTCACCGCTCAAGCCTATCAAGAAACTTCAAGGCCTGCACTAAAAAAAATCTACAATTTTTATTCAAACTCTATTTACTCTGTGGGTTAATGCCAGCTTTCAGATTTCTATAGCTGTAAATCTATTACCTTTCATATGCCTCCCAAGAAAACATTACAGAAAAGGAACACCGGGGAAAATCAAAGTCGCCGAAATGCCCTTTCTGGGAAGTTAAAAACTGACTGATCCTGTTTCTTCAAAGGGATTTTGAAGACATCAATTTAGTCATAATCTAAATGATATAAAGCATTATAAATCTCATTAGTGTTTAGCAAAGTTACAGCAAAGCGTAAATGCAACACTTCTAAAAGAATCTTTTATTTAATAGGTGAAAAATAGTCTGAGTAGTTCCTTAATACTTGGAATAAAATACCGCTAATTCTTAAGGCCATCTCGATTTTTCTAATTGTCATCTGAAATCTTTCAACAGGATTTTTACTGCAACGGACACAAAACATTTCCATGCACCCTCAAAACTAGGTAACAGGTGGCTACAGATTGTCAATGCTTGCAGAGAAAGGACTAAGTTTAGATAGTGCTTAAGGAATTTTTAAAGTTGAAACTTTATTTTCAACTTAACTTTACAGATGGTCTAGTACACAGAAAGCAGAAGAGAAGAGAGAACTATTTTATCTATTTACATTCTTCAACAGCAGTCTACAGCAGTAACTCATTTCTTCAGCACATGATAAATCTCCAGAAAAATGACTGTGAAAAAGACTGTGAAAGATCCTTATTAAAAACTCCAGACATTTAAGTATTACTGAGAAAGGGGAACTGTATAAGAATTGCTAGTGACATTAAGATATAGTTAGACTGTGGAAATTAATGGAAAAAAACAGCAGAAAAATCAATGAAAAAATAAATTAAACCATGATTGCACTAAATGAAATATTTTTCCTTTGAATCTTTAGAGTTAATCACTTCTATCTTATCTTCTAGAATTTCAAAATTCTGAAAAGTTGGGCGACAATTTATAACTTTTTGAAGAGTACTGACTTTTTTATTACACATAATTTAGCTGGAAACTTGAATGCAGTAAGATTATTAATTGTCAGTCAAATAGATGAGAGGACCTTTAAAAACTCCTGCAGGTTCATACTTGACCATAAATCCTTCTGGCTCATTAAAGCTTTCTGAATGTTTGAATGTACAATGCCCAAGTACCTCCAAAGTTTAAGTTAATTTACTCTTTTGAGTACCTCAAAAAACATACATGCAAGAAAGCCAAAAATTTTGGTTGTCCAAAGAAACATTTCACCAGGCAGTAATTAAGGCAACAATATCCACTAGATTTAAATTTCCTTTCCTACATCCCATACTTCCTACATTTGCTTCATTATCTATATTTACTATTATTTCATTTGCCTTTTTAGGTCAGTTTTGTAAGCAAATGGATCTCGGATTGCATTATCCACCATGTCTTTCCTTCCCCTCTTGGAAATTCTTCTAGTCCCTGCTAGAAATGTAAAGGTCTAAGATAAAAACTCTTACAAGGTGCATAAAATTTAGCACCAGGGGAGGGGGATCTCCAGTTATGGCTCTTTCCAAAAGCCCTGAGGAAGGGAGGTTTGTCTACATTCATACAGTAACACCTAAAGGACTCCACTTACACCACCATGAGCCCCTGAACCAGCACATCACAGATCGCAATATCAAAAGATATTAACAACACAGAGAATCCTGCTAGGCTTCCAACCCACAACAACAAAATGAAGACCTTAAAGTTGTTCTGATAGTTACAAGCAAAACAAACACTCAGAAATGTCAGCAGTAACGAAAAGGGGAACAATAAAACTACAAAGCTGAAAATAATGCAGAAAAATTTAAAAAGGGATTCTGACAGTCAGTCAGAATGGTTAATGGTTTATAACCAGTTAATGGTTTATATAAACAGTCAAATGCAAATCCAGTTTTAACTAAATTGTTTGAAACCTCTAATCATTATGTAGAGCTTGATTTTCAAATATATAACCACTTTTCTGTTCTCTGGTCAGGGTTCTATCATTTTCTACTTTAAAACTATTCACAGACTAAACATAACTGATGCTAATGCACTAACTGAGGTTAACTACAGCCAGGTCCAGCATTTCTTGTACCTGTGTAGAAATGTAACTGAAGTTCTACAATTATGTAGCTGTCAGATGCAGAGATTCTGTATCAAGATAATCAAATAATGCTAAACATTTTTCATAAACTAAAAGTTCTAAGCAATTTGGTCTCAGACCAATGAGTATTTTATACAGTGTCAGCATAATTTAAAAAAATTATTCTATAATTGGTGATTTTGATTACCTGGAATAGTTTCATGGGCTGTCAAAACCACACTTATAATAGGATTTTTAGCTCCTGAAACCTGTTCAGTCTCCTTAGTTGATGCTGTTTTCTCTGTTTTCTGAACTCTGGGCCTCTTGGGAGTTTTTTCTCGCTCATCTTCCTTCCTGTCAAGGTCAACGTCAGAATCATTACCTAAAGAGCAAACATCAAAAAGAAGGTAACTATGTACAAAAGCAATGCAGGTAACACCATCACTAACACTGCAAGAACAAATGGGGAGAAAATTTATGCTACAACAGAAAGAAAGACATTATCAAAACAAGATGTGCTGCATGATCCCTAAAGGGGAACTTTTTCCCCCTCTATTTAATATATCTAGTATGATACTTATACAAACAAAGAAAATAAGAGAGAAAAAAATCAATATTTAAAAAACGAACTTTCAGAAACGTGTTTCTAAATTCATTCATATTATTGTGGATTTCTGTGAAAATGCTACAAACTTTGTCGAAGTTCTCATGATCTTGCAATGAATGAGCAATTTATTTTTCTCTTTTCCATATTTAATTGTTCTGACAATCTTAGGATTGTTTTCTTCAGTACTGGCTTCATTATCAATCTTATTTAATGGGAAGTCTTTTGACAATCTCTTTGGATTAGACCTTCTTCCTCTCCTGTTATTATAAACCAACAGCCAGAAAAATAGTTTTCTTTTTAGTGTTGATTCAAGAATAATTAGGGTTAAAAATAGTTCCTTGGTTCAACCTAACTCCTGACATGTAACTCCTCATTTTGAAGGCCTGCACTTCCAAATCATTCCCTGTTGCTGTTCAGAATGTCTTCAACCTCCTTAATTGGATAAGTTTTCAACCTGTTAACTAGAAAGTCACACAACAGTTGTATGCAAAACAGTCTTGTGAGATAAAAAATGAATAGCCAGTAATCAGCTGATTTCTTTCTTAAGGCAAATGAGGAATTCCTTTACTGAATTTCTAAAAAATAAAAATAAAAGTTAAAAAACCAAACTAACAAGAAAACCCCACCCAACAGTCTCTTTACAGATAATTAATTAGCAGCATAGATTAAAAAGAACAGAGAACTATTAAGTGTATACCAATAAAATTTCTTATATGAGATGAAGTAGTAGAAGATGCAGACAAGAAAAAACAGTTAGCAAATTAAGGCATTATGCAAATGTTCCAGAGGCAATGAACAAGGAAAGAAGAATCTAATGGAAGGAAATTATAAGTAAACTCAGCAAACTTTTCTTTTTTTTTCCTCTCTCAACCTACATCAGCCAACTCAATCTCCAGAGTAGTAATTCCATGTATATACAAAATATGCTGTAGCTGCTGTAATGAGATAGGGAAACAAAATATAAATAAAAAACCAGTAAGAGCCACTCTGTAGTGTGTCCAGAGTTGTTTCTGACACGCAACCAGCAGAAGGAGTGAAAAGATATACAACATGGAAATTGCAGCAACATTTTGTAAATACTCAGCTGAGATTGAAACAAAGACTGTCTCTGTGACCTGACTGCAATGGAGCAAAGGTTTAAAGTGTCCTGACTGTTCCTTTCAAAGATGAAGGACTCAAGCAGCACAGGTAGGGCTGATCACATAACCTGTATAAACCACAATTTCTTCAGTAGACACAGAACCAGAAGGAAACAAGGTGTGCAGGAAGAAGTTTCGCTTTCTCAGGCATCCTGAGACAGAAATCTGTATGCTGACAACTGGCAGTGATTTAATATTAAACTGTAAGCCTGAAATTCATATTTAGAATCTCCAGAATGAAGAACAACCACAAAGCAAACTGAATTCCAACACAGCCAGTCATAATTCTGCCCAGCTTCCAGCTCTTCTGCCTGGAGAGCTCCCATCTTTTCAGCACCTACTAATGATTTCTTCAATTTCGTTACAAAAATTCCTTGATCTATGCCTCTTCTCAATTAGGTTTTTCTCTGTGGACTTCTGTGATTTTGGAAAATATTGCTGTTTTATAGGTATGAAGAGTTTTATAATGTCCCCATTTAACTCCTTAATATAGTTGTAAATTATTCATTTATACTAAAAGGACAGAGTTCTAACACTGCTATTTTTCTGCAATACTTCAAAGGCATATATGAAGGTAAAGAAAAATCCCCTTCAAAGAGAACCTGCTTGTGTAGTAGTTCCTTTTGGTGTGCTGAGCAGAGGTGGAAGGAAAAAGTTGGACTCTATCTTACAGGTCTTTTCCCACCTTGGTGATTCTATGAAACAAACACCCATTGTCACATTTTCTTCATTAAACAGCCACTGTTAGTTTATTAGCAAGAATAAAATGAATCCTCACAAATTTCTCAGCAGGACTGAGCTACCAACACAAGAAAGTCTTCTCACAAAGAATCAGAATTCACAGAATCACAGAATAAACTGAATTGGAAGTGACCCACAAGGATCATGGAGTCCAACTCCTGGCCCTGCACAGGACTGTCCCCAAGAGCCACACCATGTGCCTTAGAATGTAATCTGCTTATTGAATTGTTTCCCTGAGGGTACTTCACATAGTGGGCTCATTACTCTGCTTTCGTTCAGTGGGCAGTAAACAAAACTGAAAAGCATCAGGAAAAAAACCCAAAAGATTTTATACACCTATGGACAAAATAGGCTTTAGCTAAAAGAAATCAAGAACCATGCATTGGAATGAAAGCTCTGATGAAGAGAACAGAATTTTCTCCACTTTGCTAGGGAACATGTAATTCCGAGTAGTTACACAAACAGAATCCAAGCACCTTACTCCTAAGCTCTCCTTTCTAACCATTAGAAAGATTCTAACCATTAATCAGTTTAACGAGGAAGTAAAGTGGCTGAAGACAAATAACAGTACCATTTATTACCTTTTAATGTTAATATGCAACTCTATTAACTTTTGAGTATTGGAATTCTACTAAAAAAAGGAGAACCACACATTTGAGTTTGTCTGGGATCCATGTTAGTGAATAACCACCACCACAATAAGCCAACAAATGTTTCACACTGTTTTTCCTTCCTGATGTGCCTCTGTCAGGCACATCAGTCTGGCAGTTCTTTCAGTCCAACAAAGGGTCAAGGTGAAGAGATGTGTTACAATAAATATTGCTGACTGTCTCCCTGCTTTCAAAACAGACCACAAATACTATTTTAAAAGACTTAAAAACAACATACAGAATTGCAAAATAAAAATATCTCTTTGTTAAAATGGTGCTGGAATATTGGTGCACGCATGCTGAGGACTAAAAACTATGGCCATACAAAAAAATTTTCATACAAAACCCAAAACTGGTAAGTACTTCAAACAAAGAATCTCAACTTCCTACATGACTACAATATCTCAACTTTCTCCATATGAGCTGAGAACACCCAGCCCCTAAAAGGGAGGATTATATCCAGTATGAGCGAAGGTGTGAGGAAGCTACTGAGTGCCATTCAATCACAGTTAACACAAAAAAATCCCACACGTAGATTGGTGAGAAACAGCAGTGAGAAAACTCCTGATCATACATCTGCTGCTAGTGCTGAGGATCTGTAAGAACATTCTCACCCTCACGATACCTGATCAAAAAAAAAAAAAAAAATCTCTCTACAGCTACTGAAAATCATCTCTCTGATACTTAAACATTAAAATTTATTCACTCATTTGATGCCTGTTGGTGGCAGTAGCCCTATTCTATCCCTGTCTGAGAGAAGAAACATTGTCTAGGAACAATTCCTTGATAAGGAGCTGGGGTGCACGCATTGCCAACACTTTTTGCTAGAAAGAGAACTATTCTGTGGTCTGTGTGTATCCTGAGACTTAAAAATCCTTCAAACCAGCACTCTCTATCAAATCACCAAATGAACAAACACCTTAACTCTCAAAGACAGCTGCTTAGTTCCTGAACTATCTCTACATGGAAGAAAAAAACAACCACGCTGAAGTGGAAAGTGTGCTTTAGGAAAGGATTAAAAGGGAGACAAAAGTATGTTTTTATGAAAAAGAGCTTCAACTTTGACCACAGGGTTCAAACAGCCTTTCTATAGTATGTGGCCATCTCATCAGTATTTAGTTGCCTTCCCGGAAAAAATTCCTTCACTGTTAGGATCATGGATTAGAGCATCAAATAAATGCCTTGTCCATCTCAACTAGGAGAGTTCTGCTGTATAATGGGTTATAAAGGAACACCCTTGGATGATTTTAAGATGATTTATGAGAAAATGGAGTATATGCCACTCGAATAGCTGAGCTTCTCCAGACAGTAAAAGCCTTTGCTTGCTCCTGAACAGGTTTCTTTAGACAAACTGTCTCACTCTGCAGCTCCCTTGCTAAGCAGTCAGCTGAGCACTTTGTCAGCCGGCACCTGGATCCAACAGACGGACGACGTGACCTCCCGTCCCCAGCGCCGGGCGTGTCAAACGCCGGCGTGTCTGTGCAGGAAACACAACGCTGAGGGGCTTCCAACACGGCTAAGAAATGGTCACGTCTGTTCATCAGCAAAGCTTCTGCCAGCTCTGAATTCATCAGCTTCCAGAGTCCCATCGAACTGCATCATTCATCAGTCCCATGATTCTGCTGGAGTCATTAATGGAGGGGACTGCTCTCAACATTTCTACTTGGATATACGACATTTCGCAGCCATAGCTACACAGCCTTAACTGGCATGCTTTTAAACTACTCTTCATTCAAATTACTAATTTTTAACCTCTAAAATGAGATATTTAATAGCAGCAGGAGAGCAGCTTGGAAAAAAGGAAGTGAACTGGCCACTTAAAATTAACACAGGCAATTGTTTCTTCTGCAGAAAATGACATCCTACTTGCAGGAAGAATTAATTTAAATTAGAACCCAGCTGATGGTAAAACCATTTTACACTAAGGCCAAAAGTGACATCTTTGAGACAGATGCAGTGTCCCACTTCAGTAGGATTGAATGACTCAGTCCAGAGAAGGGACAGAAATCTCTTCCACCCAAACGCCATTCTCTGGCCATTAATTGTCCTCTCTTGTATCCTGCCAGCCAGATCCAAATCCTTAGACAGAACTGTCCATTTTGTTTAACCAAAAAGAAACAGAAATAGGTGTACACACAGTTTAGTTTACAAAACAGCAACTTGCTTAGACAAATAAGCCCTCCATGAAAAAATATATTTATTAAGCATGCACCTGGGGAAATTGGAAATACAGTGGACATTTTTTAATCCTGTGCTGTATTGGCTTTGTGTGGCCATTGTTTTGGTAGCAGGGGGACAGGAGTTTGGTTTCTCTGATGGAGATTTGGGTTTATTCCTCATTATCCTGCTCTGATTTGATAGGTAATAAATTAGCTCCTCCAGGTTGTGTGTGTTTTTCCTGTGATGGTAACTGGTGAGCAATCTCTCCCCATAAGCCTTTTGCTTTATCCTCTCTTTCTAGTCCAGCTGAGGAGCTGCTTTTTGGGCACCCTGGAGTCCAGGCAGGGTCAAACCCCCCTTTTTTTTTTCTTTCTTGTCTTTTTTTGTTTGTTTGTGCGGGGTTTTTTTCTGTTTCAGAGAATGGGCCCACAAGGTGAAGGCAATCATTATGCTTTAAAGGAAATTAGATGCACAGAGGATGTCAGTAACCACTAAGGCCTGGTGATTCTGGGAAGAGCAGAACTATCAATGAGTCACAGATCTCAGAGATCAATACAGATCACTAACGACAGAAGCAAGGAACAGCAGAACACTGTTGTTCCAGTTGTCCGAGTATACCAGTTATTCCGCTGAGCAATACATGTGCAGTTTCAATGAAGTTTCAACTCCAGTTTCAACTTGAGCTTTTATTTATTTATTTATTTTAATGTCTGTTATGCTAGGGATTTCAACACTTTTCTTGTCGACCTATAAAAGACAGCAAAACATTTTATTACTTGGAAACTTCCATGAATATTTGAGCTGCACCTCAAAACATATATTAGATTTCTCTGAATAGAGACTATCATACAGAATAACTATATACATATATCTTATTCATATTTTCATGCTTAGCATGTTTTAGCAATAGCCAAAACATTATTTTGGTCACAAATATAAAATACTGCATCATATGAGCAGCAAAGTTAACTCTGTTGCAGCCAGAGAGTGCAAAGGGAAAACATTTGATTACTAACCAGCTGTCCATAGAGTGCTAAGCTTTGCAAGAAATTAAAAACACGAAAAAAGTGGTATAAACTTTAAAACTATAAAAACATCTCAGAAGCATCAAGGATAAAAGTAATTTCAAGTTAAAAAACACATGGATAAAAGAAAAAAACCCCAACCTGCATGTACTAGGTAAAATGTCAAAGATTAAGTGAAAAGAACCTGCAGCCAAAGGTCCTTGTGAATTTTAGCCATCTGTTTTGACCTGTCTCTGACATACAGAAGTAGATATTGTATTTCTGGAAGATTCAAAGACCTTCAATAAAATCTTCCATCCAGCTGTAGGAAAATTTGCAATGGTGGACACAAGAAAAAAGAAAATACTGATAAAATGATGGGTTCTAAATTGACTCAGAGTACAAGAAAGATCTGTCTGTATTTCTAAATATTTCCCTGAAAACGTAAGTTTAATAGTAAGCAGGAGTCAGAAAAATCAACCATAATATAAAGGAAACATTAAGAAAAGAGCAGAACAGCAAAAAAACCACCTCATGCTACAGTATGAACCAGGACTCTGCAGAGGGATCTGGACAGGCTGGATCAATGGACTGAGGCCAACTGTGTGAGGTTCAATAAGGCAAAGTGCCAGCTCCTGCCCTTGGGTGACAACCGCTCCATGCTGTGCTCCAGGCTGGGAGCAGAAGGGCTGGAAGACTGCCTGGCAGTACAGGACGTGGAGTCGTGGGTCACCAGTGGCTGAACATGAGCCAGCGTGTGCCCAGGTGGGCAAGAAGGCAAAGGGCACCTTGCCTTGTATCAAAAGCAATGTGGTCAGCAGAACCAGGGCAGGGACTGTACCCCTGTACTCAGCACTGGTGAGGTGACACCTCGAATCCTGCGCTCACCTTTGGGCCCTTCACTACAAGAAGGACATTGAGAGGCTGGAGCGGGTGCAGAGAAGGGCAATGGATCTGGGGAAAGGTCTAAAGCAGAAGTGTGATGAGGAGCAGCTGAAGGAGCTGGGAGCGTTCAGCCTGGAGAAAAGGAGGCTCAGGGGGATCTCATCACTCTCTACAGCCTGAAAGGAGGCTGTACTCAGGGGGGTCAGCCTGTTCTCCCAGGTAACAAGGGACAGGATAAGATTGTGCCAGAGGAGGTTTAGATGGGATATTAGGAAAAATGTCTTCATTGCAAAGGTGATCAACCATCAGAACAGGCTGTGCAAGGAAGTGGTGGACTCAGCATCCCTGAAGTGTTCACAGGCTCTGTGGATGTGACACCTGGGGACATGGTTTAGTGGTGAACACGGTCATGCTGAGTTAACAGTCGGACTCAATGACCTCAGATGTCTTTTCCAAACTTACTGATTGTGTGATTATGCAAAAGGTTATGAGGAATATTGTAGAGACTAATATAGAGAACCCTAGGCAGGGAACATACTGTTCTTGCCCATTCCACAGAGTTTTGAGCTACCGACTGTATTCAAACTTTCTCAGAGGAAAATAATAATGCACATACTACTTTATCTACATATTCAGAAACTGAAAAGTTGTCTCAAACCAGTTCATATGGTAAAACCAGAAGTGAAAAGTTTTGCTATGATGGGATAGTAATCAGTAGACAACTGAAGACTGAATTTTCCACATGTATTCCAAGGAAGAATTATGTCTTAAGGATAAAACCAGCCCCCAATACCTTCACAGTTTACAATCAAGATAGAAACCTTCCAAGAATTGGAACCCTTTGTTTTGGTGACCCCAAGTCATTTGTTGCTTGACTGTTTGACTTTGCCTGACTGTTTTGCCTTTACCAGGGAATAAACAAAAATTGTTTCATCTGCCCAAAACTGAGGCTATTTTCTTTACGAAGAAGGAAAAGGATGAGCAATTTAGTGTGGAAAATTTGCCAGTGTGTTTTGTAGAAAAACCAATGAAGATGGGATTTAGGAGCTTTAATGAGCTAACAGGTCAAGAACCGGTAATTTGAGTTTATACTTTGACCTGAGAGTTTATTTTAAAAGGACATTAGAAAGGGCGACATTTCTAAAATAATTCAAAAATTAACACTGGACCTAGCACATACAAACAGCAGAGGGCATGGACACTTGGGATGTCAGAGGTGAGACAGCTGGAGTAACTCTCATTTTGTGTAGTTGAAAAATTCTACCACTGATGACAGTAAAATATAACCAGGTACTTTACCACATCAAGAGTTTCTCTGCTTTATCAATATATTCTAAGCTTACTTTAATTAAGCTTTGCCACAGAAGTTAAACTCTACATATCAATGAAAGCGAAACAGTCATACTAGTTTTGTAAAATCATGACAGACTGGAAAGAGTAACAGGAAACTTGAAAAAATCAATGGCTAATTTTGTCTACAAGCAGAATCCACAATATCATACTGAGCAACTGTAGCAAAAGCAAAACCTGAGCTTTACAATCAACACAAAAGGTCAAGGAAATTGTTAAATTACCTGAATTTTACCATCAACAAAAGGTTAACCTCACATAAGGTTAAGGTAATTTGGACTAAGTCATTGCTCTCTATGTATGTGACATTCACCTTAGGGAAAAGTTAAATAGACAGGTAGAGGACATGATGACTGTACGTTCCTTCAACTACTCTACTCTGAACAAATATTCACTGTTGTCTTTTTAAACAGATTGGGGTTCAGTGCCCCAGGCCAAGGAGTGTTTCAGACACCATCTGGACAATGCCCTTAGCAGCAGCTTTAACTTCTGCTCAGCCCTGAATTGGACAGGCAGTTGGACGAGATGGTTATTGTAGGCTCCTTACAACTGAAAATAACTTCATTCTGCTCTGTTCTATACTAAAAATTTGAGAGGTTGAATATATCCAAATCAATCTTAAAGCTAAATTTAAACACTGGACTCTCCTATGCCAAAGACAATCATTCACATAAAGCTTTGTTTGAGTTTGACAATATTTTTTATGCAGTAAAAGAAGCCATCCAGAAAAGCAAACTCAATCAAAAGAAGAGAACAGAATTCAGGTTTTCCAAGTCAAAGGACAGAAACACCTGTACAGGACCATCCTTCCTCACCTATGTGTGATACTCACCTGCATGGCCTATACCAATTCTCACTGAAAAACTACAATCCACTTTGTGACAAACAGAACAGCTGCTAATAAAAACCAAGCATTTCAGGGAGTTGTAAGACAATCATTATTATAAAAAACATTTTGACCACTTGGAAAGAAGTTTAAATACCTTGTCTAAGTTCAGTTTTGCTTTTTTGTGCTTCAAGGAACAGACAACTCCACTCCATTTAAAGCCAGCAGTGGCTGAGGGATTCTGAGCCAGGCCTCATGGTAGGAAACACACTGTCCCACAACCTGCTTCAGATATTTATGTTGGGTGTTTTCTTACCTCCATCTCCTTCTTCTTCTCCTTCATTTAGAACAATAATGCAGATGTGTTTAGTCAGCTGGCGTGTGTTGCAGAATTTCCGATTGCATTTCCTGCATTCCAGGCTGCCTAGTGAGACTTCAGATGGCTCCGGGCCTTCTTCTGCCCCAGCTGGAGTCTCTTTGCTTGGAACAGGGTTATTTTCCGCCACATCTTCATCCACACAAAACTTCTTAGTGGATCCTTTTGGTCTGCCCCTTTTCCTCTTTGCTACGAGAAGCTCTAGAAAACAAATTAAAGTTTAAAGTAAATTAATTAAATTCCACAGCTAATTAGCTAATATCCCTCTGATCTTTGAAAACTAGGTGCCTTAGATGAAGTTTGAGGGGAGTTATCCCAAGAGCTGAAAAAAAGGTTAGCATCACACAAACTTATTTCAAGCAGTGGTATTTGCTGGCATTTCACACGCTGGCATTGTGTTATTGAGATCAGCAGATGTCAAAGTGCCAGTTTTACTTAATTACACTGCAAGCACTCTTCTAGACCACTTGAACTCTATCAGCATATGTGTTCTTCAAAATCGCTCTACTGTGTTTTAACACTACAAAAAGCCTATGAATTTAAATCATTTTCAAATAAATTATCTAGATATTGAGATGTAATCAGAATAAAACAATGTATGTTTAAGAAACAAAAATCTCATTGTCTTTTAAATAGAGTGAACAATAATTCCCTAATATTTTCTGTGGTTCTTGATTGTCAGCACTTTCTAGCCAAAAGCTGGCATAAAAAATTGTTGGTGATAAATAAATTCCCAAAATCATGCAAAAAAAATGTTTTCTTAATTAAAATCAGAAGTCATCCGCAACTCCTAATAAATACAATATAATTTTACATTTCTATATTTCTGTAAAGGAAATATTAATGAAATCCATGACATGCAGTGCACAGAAATGCATGACAATATAAATTGTATTTCCTGCTTAAAATTTCTCTCATCACTGCTGCAGAATCACAGATACTGATAAACTGAGACTGACAATGTAGAAGTCTGAAAAACCATGAAAAGAGAGAATATTTAAAAAACCCAAACCACAAAAATTTTTCAAGCACAGGTGCCAAAAGACCTGATTGAATTGGTTGATTTAGAAGATACAGAAAAATAAATGACTTAAGGAATCCTAAAGGAAGATGATGGAGAACAGGAGAAGGTAGCATCATGTTACTCATAACCTATTCAGCATTTCCCTAAAACATACCAGGCAAACAAAACCCCACATTCAGGGACCACAGCTCTGAGTTAACCATGTAATTACTATCAAAAGAAAAAGAAAGCATTCTGTCCACTTAGAGGAGTGGAATACCTGTCTGCTTAAATAAATGTAATAAAACTGCCACAAAACCTTACTATGAATGGAAAAAAAAAAAAAAACAAAACAACCGTTTCCCATAACTTTTTTCAACCCTTAGGCAGTGTCCTGAACTTTCATGCTACCCTAGCAAAAGTAATTTTGTCCATTTTCAGCCAAAAAGAAAGGGGTGATTTCAGTGCTCTCAAAACTTCTCTTTGCTATCATTCATGTTATTTTGATATCCATCCATCACAGCAATCACTATTTGAGTTGAAGAAATTAACAAAAAATTAAAACGAACACAACAACAATTATCTTTACATCACTCCATCAAAAGGCCATGGTTTGCTGACTGTCTAACATGAGGAATAGAGATGTGGATGCTGATCAGACTACTACAGAATAGTTAAATGCACAGACTGGAAGAATGAATGCAACCACCATATTCTCTGTGCATGATACTCTTTTCATTCCTTCCCAATACAATCATCAGATAACTCAACAAAAAGAAACTAAGAAAAATCAGGTCAAAAAGATGCTTCTTCCTGGCTGTTTTAGTGCAAATTTAATGAAAAATGTAACAACACTTTCACATTAAGAAAGAAATTGAAACAAAATCATGCATGCAAGTGGAAATGTGAAAACTGCTCCTTTAGATGGCTGGTGATAGAACCTCTGCTACGGCTTACAAAATTGCAATTCTTATCACTGGGACTACTAAATGTTTCTACCAGTAGAAGAATTTACAGCAGTTCTCAAGCATTTAAAAGGTTTGGTGGCAAGAGGCAGGCAGCAACAAACACAGGAACAGGAGGGCTCATGTGAGCAACTGATACATCACCAGGACTTCTGAGGCTTGTCACAGTCATTTCTTTTCCTTGCTCCTTGGTTTTCTTTTTCCAGGACAGAGCTTATCTCAAGCTAGAGTTAACAATGCCAGAATTAAATTTTTAATGAGGCACATAACCACAAATTCCAGCTGTCTCTCTACCCAGCTTGCCCCCAGTGAGCTCTTCACACTGCATTATACAAATTCCAGCTCAAACCACCCAAGATCAACAACACGCAGTAATTTAATAGCAGAACATTGTCATTCATCTGCCAGCACACAACCAAGTTAATCAAATACCGCTTATTAGAAATAAGAATCTGTTTAACTACTAAAACAAAAGCAGCAAATAAATAATAAAAACTCCTATCACTTATTTCAATGATGCTTAGTCATAAATAGAAGCTTTAAAATGGTCATTAGAAAGATTCTGAATTTAGATCCTGTTCCCTGAAGAACAACTTAGTTGTTTCTGGGGATTTTGCACTCATTACAGACTGACTGAAACCAATTTTTATGCTGACTGCTATTGGATGAGCAATGGCAATATCCAGGGAAAACATTCTGTGCTATGCTGTACAATTATGTACTCAAAGACATAAAAAAGACACTTCAAAAAGAGAGAAATGAAATAAACTGTGTGTCTATTTTTATACTGTTCCTTCATAGGATTTGTTCACATAAGCTTCTCCAAATCAATCTATTTAATACAAAATATTTGTCAGAAGTCACAAAACGCTTGTGCAAATGTTATTTAAACCTCCTGACCATATTTTAACAGGTTGATGCATTATGCAACATGAATCCTTCCTCAAATGTCAGTATAAAAAGCTTACATTTCATCAGCTGCAACAGCACACGGCCGTATTCAGAATCTTGTGCACAGGACGTCACCCAAATGCATGCATACAAATCTCACCCCCAGCCTTGTTTTGTTACTGCTCCGTGCTTGTATCACGGCACCTGCAGCACCTCCTGTCCCTCAGTGTGAATGCAGGCTCTGCCTGCATCCTGTGCTCAGGCAAGGATGAGGCTGATGAACTCATGGTTTTAAGTGACTTTAATGAGCTGCACTCCTCAGAGGAAATTACAATACTCAGACTGCAACTTTCCTCGAGGTTTCATAACCAACAGAGCCACGCATCCCATAATTCAGTATAACCCAAAACAACCAACAATCCATCAGGCAGTAACAGTATCAATAGATGAAGCCAGGGCCATTGATGCTGTCCCACAAATCCTCACCAATCTGACTAAACAGAAGCAAAAGAAAGCCAAGTTTTGACAAGCACTTTGAAGGAAATGGAGATCATTGTGAAGAATTATAAAAAGGCCAAGGTTAAACTGAGTATGAATGACTACAATTACCAGGTAAATACCTGTCATTTCCCAAAGAAAGATGTCACACTCCAGGGCTGGACAAGATGTGACCTGTGCACAGATGTATAACACCAACATCTCCTTGGTACTCTTGGTCTCATTTGATAAAAAAACTTTAATATGGTCGTACCAAAATGTTTAGGACAAATCAACTCTAAATAGATCATGGCTTAATAATGGGAAAGTGACATGACTACATAAAATTCAGCAGAGAGCACTGTAAATAAAATAACAGTACAGTAATAAACAATATTACATGCCTAGCACTCTCCTTGTCCCCAGTACTTATAAAATCATTAATTTATTACTCAGGCAGAACAAAGAGCTCCATTAGCAATTTAGCATTTACTCTTCTATACCAATTGTAGGGTAGCTACAATGTTTACCAATACTTGGAAGAGAAATTACACTTTCAAAGGACAAAAAGATGTTCATCTACAAGCCACCAAGTCCTAAAAGTTGTAATTTCTAAGACTGTCATTCACCAATTACCTCTCCTTTCAGTGACAATACTGAACTACTACAAAGACTGGTTCACTGAAAAATAATTATATACTATAAACTTTCTAAGTTTCATCTGCTGCAGATTCCATAGCAGGAGGCAATTGCATAATTGATGCTTTGAAAGAATTCTTTCCAAATCTTATGTTCAACCGTAGAATACCATTTTTTTTTTAAACAGAACACAGAAAAGAATTCAACAGGACTTCAGAACCCTCTTCTCCAATCAATCTGTCTGATGGGAAAGGAAAAATGCTAAAGAATGCCTAGAATATGACTTGAAAACTACGGAAAAATAATTTACCTTGACATTTTCACTGACAGCAGATGGCAAAGAGTTGGGCTACATAACCTGAAAAGGTAGCACCATATGAACACGTGAGATGAATAAAAATATTCACTAATAATAATGAGAAAGGTAAATTATGAAGATATAGCTTAAGAAGGTTATATTTTACATAAGATTTGCAGAGTTGTTTTCCTAAAAGCTATTTATGTCTAATTTCTGTTGCTTCAGATCATAATGGTAATTACAAAATATCCTCATAAATGTACAATGCTGCTGAACACAATACTGAAAGTGCAGATACTCCTAACAAAAATGCAAGGGAAGTTTACAGAAAAGTCTTTTTACTAAAATGAATAAGAATATGACCAGTCTCGTGCTCAGAAACATACATAGTGAAGGGATAAGAGGAAACCAAGATCTGAGAAAGGAAAATGCATTCTGCATGCCCAAAGAATTAATTCTGTGCTACAAAAATAAAATTAAAATGACATTGTGAAAACTGATTTGAAATTTATTCATCATCTTCTGATACATTGGTAATTTTGGGCATTGCGTGAAATAATATTCTGGGGAGATTTTGCCACTCCAACTACCTGAGGAGACAGCAGCTCTAGTGAAATACTACATGACCATTATTGGAAATATCTTCTTACATTGATGAAGTTATATAACTACTGAATAACTGCAGGTAAATAAGCAAAGAAACGTCACATACATATCTTAACACCAAAAAAATTCTTACAGGTATGATATTAGAGACCAGTTGAACCATAAGCCCATAGTTTTTAAAATCTAGAAATGATAATAATAGAAAAATCCTAGTATTTGGGTTAAGTAGGAGGTTTGGCAACAATATAAATCTATTACTCAGTAAGGGCATAAAAGAAGATAAAAAGTCTGAATTCTTTTTAACCCATTGCTATTACTCCAAAGAATGGCAATTATGATCAGTTAAAATGGAACGGAATGAATGTAACTTCTCCCACTGCACAGTAAAATTTTTACGTGTAACTAATTCAACCTCCAATTGCTTTATTTACCAGCATCATTATCAAAACACAGTTATAAATTATGAATTGTACCACTTCCTTTTTGGAATAGAACTTTTCACACTACCTGAATCACAACAAACAAGTTAGACAACTCAAAAAGGACACCTAAGCCTCTAGACACACTCTCACCCACGGTGCCCTGATTGCTTTTCACTGCTGCCACACAATCTTCCCACTGCTACTGCAGTGCTCAAATTAAAGCTGTAGGAAGCAAACTTTGCTATACTTGACACTGAAAAATAATGAACCAATGTCATCATCCCCCAAAATATGTTAGTTTACTCATATCTGTCACGAGATCTATTCTGTGCTGAATGAAATTTGGGGTGGCAGTTGTACAGCACTTATTATGAAAATAAACTATGGAAACCATTCCGTGCACAAGGCAGAGTCAGCACACCACAGGTTTTATTAAAGAAATATGCAACATTGAAAATCACGTTCCTCTCAATTTATGAACTGAATTACCTTCTCCTTCTTTGCTTGTGTTTGTGGGCACTGTTAGAGGCTGGAGAGGAATAACAATGTCATCCACACTGGTCCCTTCTTCTGTGTGTTTCTCGGAGACATGAGACAACAGCTCCGACTTGTTCGGTGAAAATAAGTTACAGAGCTTACACATGAAGATGGAATTGATCCCTGAAAAAAACAAGTTTAAAAATAAGGAATCAGTGTTTTCAAATGTAAGTTATTTATGTTACCATGAGTTACTGGGATTTTGGTTCAGTCAACCTGGTAACTATAATTTACTTAAGACACATAATAGGCAGCAGCGAGGTGGAATGACGAATGTTATATCACTAAATTAACATTTTCATAATACATTCCCAAATGAATTAATTTAAGAAATGGGTAAACTCTTAGCTAGGAAAAAAGCTTCTTCTGGCTGAAATCTTAGAAATGTTTTAAAATGACACAGAAGGAAGAAGAACAAATTAAGACCTTTTCCCCTTCCAGCCTTTAACATCATTATAATTTTACATGTTTTCAAATACATGGTAAAATTATTTGCAAGACATGAC
>VZDJ01000346.1:23244221-23430400 GCA_008694505.1 Cyanoderma ruficeps
AAAAAAAAAAAAAAAAACAACCTCAAAAATTTTGGCCAGAGAAATTCAGAGGACTTTGTTTTCTAACACTGCAGTCTTTTGGCTTAATGGTTGATTTCTGAAGAGTCCCTACTCCCTTTCAGGTCCAATGAAACAAAAAAAACCCAGGAACCAATTTTAACAGAACACTTGTTCTCCAGCTACCTGTATGACATTCTGGCCCAGAGATTGGTCTCAATTGCTACTCTCCCTCCACCTCCCTATGGAAAATTCAGGACATAAACCCACTGAAGTCAAAGTAGAATAAGCAGCACTTCTAAAGGTACAAGTCAAACCGGAGATCACTGGGTAAGTACAGAAATAAAGTGATAGTTTGTGATCTTTGGGATGAATCTGGGGATAAGAGGCAAGCTGTATTTTGGGAACTATTTTTAAAACAAACTTAAGCACTCTCCTACTGAACATTATTCCACTTCCTTCAAGACACACTAATTACACAGTTCAGCCCACTCAAAAAAATCTTTATTTAAGGTGTCTCTTTTACAGGTATTTGCACTTGAAATGTAACAAAAGCAGAGCTCAAAACTAACAGGCAGGCTACGTCTTCATCTCTTTCAAAACATCTCTGAAAAAACAACTCCAATACAGCTCCTGTTGTTTGAAACAGCCTCTTACTCCACATGACAGGCTCTGTAAGTGCAGGGTACAATCAGTGTGTTCTTAGGAGCTCGGCTGGATTCCTTCTCAGGCAGTCTGCTGTCTTAAGCACACAGGTATTTCTGTTTTGATTGCAGTATGTTGAAATGTTCCTTTGAACTAGCTCTGCTCTAGTTAGCATTATTCCTCTTTTTTGAAGCCCGTTATTGACCCAGCAGATAACAACTCTTTAAATGTGAACACAAAATAAAACTTATGAACATTTACCTAAACACTTAACCAATTGAAATTCCACTATTTAGCTGACATTTCTGGTTTGAAGTTTTATTTGTCACTGTTCCTGCTTCCTGACCTGCTGGCTGCTTTCCCTAGAAGTTCAGGCTCGGTGCTTTGTCTCTTGTCTCCTCCTTCAACAGCTGCAATGGTACCCACATACCACTTTATCTCTCACTCCTCGCAGTGAGGACTTGGGGAGGGGCAGAAGAGCAAGAAGAATCCCCAGAAGCCTCTGTGGGTGTTTGATGTCTTTGATTACCAAGGCCAGGAGCGAAGAGCACAGGTGGCAGAGCACAGAGAGTGTCAGTGAAGGTGCAGGAAGCACCAGGACAACACACAGAAGATGCATGAGCTTTACAGAGAGGTGAGATGGAAACCAGAGTAAAGAAATTATTTTAGGAAGAATGACTGGAAAAGGAGGTCAGAGAGCAGAGGATAAACTCTGCTGTTCACCAAACTAAACAAGTATGGAGTAAGCAAACAATAATTGATTATGCAGTTGCTAATTAGGCAGTGTAGCAATAAAGCAATGAATTATAGTCAATTAAGTGTAAAAATCAAATAAGGAATAAGTTAATTAACTATGCATGGAATCAATGACTAATTAGTGAATAATTAATTATGTAGGAAATCAACGGAGCAATTAATTAGGCACCAATTAAATATGTGAATAAAGAAAGGAACAGTAATCAAGTATGCAGGTACACAAACATCAGGAAATTCAGCCAAAACCAATCTGGGACATTCTGTTCACTAAACATGTTTGTGGTAATTCATTATCTTCAGTTTGCCCCTATAAATTGTGCTAAATATACACTGAAATAAATAATACCAATAATTTTCTTCTTAATTGACTATGTGGAAAATTGAGCTATAACATAAGCAAAGCCTTTTTTTCTAATTCCTCCAAAACCCTCAGCACATTGCTTAATTAGTAGGGTTTTTTTCTTCACACTAAGCATATCTACAGCAAAGGGAGTTTCACAAATGGATTACTAAAAACAAAGAGCAGGCTGCAGATCAGGAAGCAGATTCCCTGATGCCCAATCCCCTTCACAAAGCATAAACCAGAAGGGGCAAGAAAGAAGCACTTTTCTTGGTAAGATCACTGAAATTAACAGTACCTTAAGGGAATCAAGGAATATATTACTGTCAGATTTCAACCATTGTATGACAAAACCTAGCACAGGTAACCAAAAATTTTAACTTTGCATAAAAGGAAGGCTCAGCATTGTGTATTGTTTTGTTTTATTTTTAATAACTACTCTTACAAGGCACACAGAGCAAGGACACAAATCCGGATTTATATATATATACCCTAAATCATTCTAATGGATCCAAAAATTTTCACTTTTCCTTTCAAAGCAGGCAAGAATTAACTTCTGTAAGTGCCTTTGAAGTTCTGCAGCTGTTAAAAGGATTAGAACTCCACAATTAAATACAAAAATAAAAAGTCACTAGGTATTTTTTGGCCCCTGGAAAAAGTTGATAGGATCAATAATCATGCGTCTGGTCAACCTTCCTAAAATATGCAGCAGTAAAGCTCAGAATACAAATAATTACTTATTTCCTTCTAAACTTACTACAGAGCTAAAACAAACTTTGTTGCTTCATCATCATCACATTCTTAACAGGAACTTTCTGCAATTAAACATCTTATCAGACTAGAACTTGGTCTTGTTGAGCTTTGTGTTTTGGGTTTTTTTCCTCTTTCTGCTGTCTCTGTACAGATATCAAGTACAATAAAAAGTGGGCACAACTATTCCATTGTTGAACATGTAAGATACTGAAGTATCTAAGAATAATAAACAAGACTTTTTCTGTTTAGGTGGAAGCAATGAAATGTGAGGTAACAGTTAATATGAAAGCAGCACGTAAAAAGCCAATAACTTTTGTTTAAGACAAGCAACACTATTTCTTAGCAATAAAACGGTTTCAGCTGAACATAAAGAATGAGCAAATACAGTACAAGAAAGTATGATATCCTGTACTACTGTCAAATACTTTAAAAATACTTTTCTTATCAGTTTTTACTCCTCTGAGCACATTAGAGACTTTTCATTTTCAAAGCCATCTCAAACATCCAAAATTTTTACGAAGTGTAGTGATGTGTTTTTTGGTTTTATCAGTTTTCTGTATGTATTTATTCCTTGTTTTATACTGTTTTATATAAGTTATAATGGTTTGTCCCATGTACCCCATGTTTTACCCCATTATGGTTTACCCCAGTAATTATTATCAATCAATCATAATTATGGGTCCAGTCCGTCACCTCGAAGCCTCACGCTGATGTCTAGAAAGTTCTAGGGAGGGCGTCGAGTGATTGGGCAGGATCCCGGTTGTCCCCTCCCTTGTGTCATTGGTTTGTTATAATATTTGTCATTTATGTGCAGAGTCACACCCTTCTCACCCTGGATTGGTTCCAAGCTGTACCCCACCCCCTGCTCCTCCCCTGTTTATAGGGTGCTGTACAGCGAGGAACCCCGCTCTCGTGGGCGACTGCCTGGTGGACACACGGTCCCGTGTGGGCCTCAATAAACTCCAGCAGAAGTTCCCCATCAGAGCCCTTCCTTTATTCCCCGCCATTGCTCACGCTGCTGCTGCCCAAGGCCCCACGGGCTGGGGGAAGTGTCTCAGGACAGCGAACGGAACCTTCACTGCGGGCGGGGTCAGGGCTGGCCGGGCAACGCGGGACAGGGCCCGACACACACCGGACCACTGCAACAAACACGTGTGTCTCTGATTTCTATCGCTTCACCTCCGGGAAACTTGTTTGTTGGTTTTGTGATTTTTTGTAGAGGGTTTGTTTTTTTTTTTTGCTGCGTTGTTGTTGTTTTACTTAAAATGTACTTTCTATAGACCACATAACATTTTAACCATTATTTTAATAAAGATGCTGGCATAAACTAATTTTTTTCCGCTAATTTCTTAAACAACAAAATTAAATAAATCAATACTGGTTTCCACCTATTTTCTCTATTTTGATTCATCAAGAAATTATTACCCGGTATTATAGCACATCTCTGAATCAAAAGTATTATCCTTGGTAAGTGTTAAAGAAAAAAGAAGTATATAAAGTCTATAAAACAAACTATTTGCTACCATTAAAACAGCAGCACCCCAAGAAGCCTGTGCTGAAAACTAACCAATTAACCATACAAGAAGCAGCAGGCAGGGAATCCAAAGATATTTTAGGGGTTCCTTCATCTGAATTTGGGCCATTTTAAACAGTAAGCAACAGTTTCTTAATTCACCAGCACATAATGACTGCCAAAACCAAACAAAACCAACCCTGCAGAAAGCATTCAATCAAAGAAAAGGTGCCCCTGACCATGACTGTTCTCAATTGTCAGACTGTTCTCTGCTAACTAAAATCAAGGCAATTTAATTATCATAAGTTAAGTGCCATAAACTTTATATTAACGTTAAGGAAGACTGCTACAGCAATGTCAGCACAGAATGCATTCCTACAAATATTAAAAGATGATGCTAAAATCAATACAATATACTATGGTTTTATGCAAAACCCAGTCATATACATTCACCATTTTTCCTATCCAGGCCATAAGTGAGGTTTACTCAATAACCTACATCTGTAGAGGCTCTCAGACATTGCATACAAGACTAAATTACACTGAAATTTTTGAATGTTTATGATTAAGAAATAATATAGTTTAAAATGTCTACGCTTCCTGTGAGGGTGGTGAGGCACTGGCACAGGTTCCCCAGAGAAGCTGTGGATGCCCCATCCCTGGAAGTCTTCAAGGCCAGGCTGGATGGGACCCTGAGCAGCCTGGTCTGGTGGAAGGTGCCCCTGCCCAAGGCAGGGTGGTGGAACTGCGTGATCTTTAAGGTCCCTTCCAACCCAAACTATTCTGACATTCCATGATCTATACAATAAAAATATATTAGGACTGAGGGAAAAAAAACCAAACTGCACTAGTTAAAGTGCCTGGGATATGAATTCAACAAAGTGCCATTGTGAGCAAAACTAAGCTGGCAGCTCTGTATATAACTAAGTGAAAATTACAAGTTGAGAAATAAAAACAGAGGAGCATCAGGCTTTACCCAAGCAAAAATTTAAGGGAGTATGAAAATGATTTTAAATTAAGACTGAAGGGTAGGTAACAAGTGCAAAAGACCACAAAGATAAAGGTGATTCACCTTGCAGCAGTAAAAATCAGACTACTTTCAAATGAAGGATGACATAGAAATTACTACATTTTTTACAGGAAAGAACAAAACAGTTTCTTAGGTTTGTTTTTGTAATTGCTTTTTAAAACAAATCCAACTACTACTACAGTAATGCAAGAAGCCTAATAAAATGGCAGAGTTGGAATGCCTGGCTGTAAATAAGAATTACTGACATTCATGCATTCAAATAAGCTTCTGACACACATTGTTGTAATGCCAGTGGGTCGCTACCACTACCAAAGTATTGAGGACTAAGTAGGATGCATTATTTTAAAAAAATAAGGTATTTTAGAAGCAGCTTAGGGTCAAATTTGATCAACAGGTTATTTTAACATGTAACAAAATTCCTGAGGAGTTTAAATACAGTGCACAGAAAAGTACAGTGTAAGGACTCCACAGGAGGAACAACCTGACCACACGGATACCAATGGCCGTGGCACACTGGAAGGAATAAAAGAGGTTACAAAGACAGAAACAATATTCTGTAGGCTTTAAATAACCTTCTGCAGAGTGGTTAAATGTTAGGCCAGGACAGGATGCCAAAATTAAATGTTTAGACACCATTAATGACTGTTTCACCCAGCAAGCAGACAGGAGAACCACGTGAGGAGAAATAGTTCTTGACTTTATCAGAAGTAAAACAGGATCCTTTTCAAAGTGACATTATTTGAGAGTTACTCTGTAACCATGATTAAAGTACTACTCAAAAGCCCTCTTTAAAGAGTAATAAAGAGCCAAATGTTTGTTTCACTTCAACACAGCAAACTATATAAAGATAAAAAGCATCTTTAACAAAACAAACCACAAAAAGGACTAAAAAAGTTCCAAGACAAGTTAAATCCTTGAAAGCAGCATGAAGACTATTTAAAAGCATCATATTTGATGCTAAATATCATAAAAGGTTTTAGAAATGGGAAGGAAAAATCTAGCAAAGCTAAACAGCAGTGAAATGAACATTCGGTAGAAGAAAACATCTTCATAGAAGTTTTGTAAAATGAGGAAAGCAAAAGAAGATATAAATTGTGACAAATTTAATGTAAAAACACAGTGAGGCAGGTCATTAAGGGTAATTTTATCAACTTAAAAAATAAAAAGCAGAATGCAGCAATATTTTAAAAACATCTCAACAGGCCTGCCCAAGAGCCTGTGCAATGAAAAGTAATCAGTATAGGAAAAACACCCTTCACAAAAGGTGAGCCCATAGCAAAATAAGTTTTTCAATTTGCTGTCATTTTATAAGGGTTTGGAGAAGTTTTCTGTGAAAAATCTCTCAATTACAGCAAACACTTTAAAGAGAGTCTCAAAACAAGGCTAGGAACTGCACTCCTCCGAAACAAAACCTGAGAGCTAAAACAAACAGATCTATAAAAGACACGGTCCTACAATAAAAAGACCTGTTCAAACCAGAAAATATCCATACTGGGCTTACAACTTTGGATATTGTTCCTCTACTGAAATAATAATAATCATAATCATCATCCTTAAAAGGTACAGAAATAAGGAAGATCACAACACAGCACAGATCCATATATAAACAGTTAAATAAATTTGATTTTTTTTTTTCCCCTAGAAGGATGTTACTGAAGACTGGAGAAAAGGCAAGGTGTAAAATGAAGAACTGCAAAACCACCTCTCATGAAGGACATGATCCTTCTGAAACTACCACCTGCCTTGCAGCTGATCTCTCCCTGGTGCTGCAACTCCCAGGTGGGTACACATCCACTCGGTGTCCAGAATTCTTAGAAGCTGACCAGGAAGCACCAAGTCGATAGAGACTGGCTGGGGCTCAGCAAAGCCCATAAGAAGGTCTAAGTCCACATTCTGGACAAGAATCACTGTCTCCTTGCCCTGTTCTTACACTTCTCTATTTAAACAGCCATTGTGTGCTGTTAGGCACATGAAATTTCAGGAGTGAAACAAAATTAAGATCCAAATAATTCAATACTTTCTGACATTATATTTTGCACATCACAATAAGAACACTGCATAACGTAAACTTTAACATAACTCAGTTGTTCCAGCATCCCAACAGCATCCTTCCCATGTCTGGGGTCCCAGAGGTGGGCATTGCAGGTGGGGTCTCACCAGGGCAGAGGGGCAGAATCCCCTCTCTCCACCTGCTTTGGATGCAGCCCAGGACACATTTGGTTTCTGGGCTGCCAGAGCACATTGCTGGGTCATGTCCAGCTCCTCATCCACCTCAAGTCCTCATCAGGGCTGCTCCAATCCATCCCCTACCCAGTCTGTGTTTGTGCTTGGCATTGCCCCAACCCAGGCTCAGGACCAGGAATTTGGACAAATTTCAGCCAGGCCCAGCCGTGGCACTCTCACCTAAACCAAACACATTGTATTTAACCAGACTGATACTGTATTTGTGAAAAGAAACTTGCATTTGAAACTACTGGAGTTTAACTGATGATGGCAAATAAAAGCACATGTATTTTTCTGTTTTACACACACCATCTTCACAAATGCCCCTGGAAAAAAGTTAAATAAAGTTCTTTAAAAGAAGACAACTGTCTCCACATATTCAGGTTGGCTAAAATATATAAAATTCATTACCTGGATATAATGTGGATTTAATAGGATATTCAAATAACTAGGAAATTACTTTCAGTTTAGAATATTCACTTTATCAAACATAGAAACAGGATAGCTTTTCCAACATTAAGGAAAAAAAAAGCTGTGGTAGATGTTTATAGCAAGACATTTTTATTTTCACGTTCTAAGATCTCCCTCATGTGGCTAAACACAAGACTGCTTAAGGTCCACTGAAATACACTAATGCACAATATCAAAATGTCTAAGGTGCACTACCAGACACCAGAATCACTCAGAACCTCTCAAAGCAGAAGCACAAACTACGTGATCAGTCATCGACTTCAGGATGCACTGTATGAAACACTCTGAGCCTGATTTTTGGAAGCAGCCATAATGGAAATCTGAGGTCAGATACACCTCAGCAGCAGCAATATCACAACTACTGAACACTCACGACAGTTCTGAGTTCAACCACACTCAGAAAACTTTTTATTAAGACAAATGTGCTTGAATAAATGTGAATTTATTAGTAGTAAGAGAATTATTTCTCACTGAAAGCTGGATCCCAGAATATAAAGCAGTCCTGGAATGTTTTAACAATAGTCCATAAGTAACACAGCACCTGTCAGCTATTCTGCTACTCAGTTACTCTCCTGATAGTGCGATTCTCCTTGGCATAAAATCCTGTTTCACAGAATCAGAGAGTAGATAGGGCTGGATGGGACTTTTGGAGATCATCTAGTCCAACCCTCCTGCCAAAGCTGGATGACCTAGAGCAGGTGACACAGGAATACATCCAGGTGGGTTTTGAATGTCTGAGAAAAGGAGACTCCACAACCTCCCTGGGCAGCCTGTTCCAGCACCATCCTCAGCATAAAGAGGTTCTTCTTCATGATGCAGTCGAACTTTCTGAGTTTTACAGTATGGCTATTACCCTTAGTGGTGGTTTGAGTCATAAACTATCCATCAATACTTCATAGGACAGGTGAAAATAACTCAGGATTCTAAAAATTAAGACGTCAGCTTGGGGAATGAGAACCAGAAGCCAAATGTGAGTATGCAGGGTAATCAACAGGCATTACATTATTGCGACATCACTTCACAAACTCGTATTGCAACAGCACACGGGGACTGTAAAGACAGAAAGCACATACACAGCACTCCTAAAGCTGCCACCTCTGTGTAATTTTATTCACTGCTTGAATGAAAGCCAGGCCAATAGAAGGCACATGAAGGCCTGAGATGACAGTGCAGTGGAAAAATCTTTAACACGTCTTAAACATCTGCCTTCTGCAGCTGAACTGTGGGGACCTTGAGCTGTTAACAATATTTAGAGCGGCTGCCAGAGGAGCTCACGAGTGTGTCAAACCCAGGTGAGCACAGAATCATGGAATCAGAGGATGGAAAGGCGTGGGACCAGACCGCAAAGATCATCCAGTCCCAACCTCCCTGCCATGGACAGGGACGCTCCCACTAGACCAGGTTGCTCAAGGCTTTATCCAGCTTGGCGTTGAACACTGCCAGGCTTGGGGCAGCCACAACTTTCTTCATCATCCTGTTCCAGCGTCTCACCACCCTCACAGTAAAGAATTTCTTCCTAATATCCAGACTAAACCCCTCTTTCAGTTCGTACCCATTACTCCCAATCTTATCACTACAGTTCCTGACGAAGAGCCCCTCTCCGGCTTCCCTGCAGGCCTCATTCGCACCCTGTAAGGTTGCTATGGGGTCCCCACGCTTCAGTTCGGCACCAGCAGCAGCTCCAGCGGCTGCTCGTTCCCAGCTGTTCCGGGTCTGCTGCTAAGCGGCAGCCTCAGGAATAGCAGCCGGGGCACAGCAGGACTCCCAGGCTCGGGTCGTCCAAGTCCTCCGAGGGCCCCCGGCTCCACAGCCCCCCAGGCCACTGGGCAGCGCGGGACGATGGGTGCAGGGACGGCCGCCACTGTGGGAACTACTTGTCGTGCGGAAGGCGCGGCACGACAGCGCCGCCGGAACTACTTCCCCGCCCCCCGCGCGGGGATCCGTGCGCGCTCCCCCGCCCGCCCGGCCCGGCCCCGCTCACCTGCAGCCGCCGCCTCCATCGCCGCGGGGGCTCAGCGGGACAGCGCGCCGGCGGCCGAGCGCGGCCCGCTTGGAAAACAGAGTGAGGGAAAATGGGGAAAAAAAAAAACAAAACCACCGAAAATCGGGTCCCCGTGCGGCGCCTTATGGCGAATCTGCCGCGGCCGACATGGCAGTGGCGGCCCGGCTCGGCGGGGCGGGGCGGGGCGGCGCCTGCGCAGCGGCGGTCGCGCGGGGCCGCGTCCCCTGAGGCGCCGCCCGCGGGCTGAGGGAGCGGCGGGCGGAGGATGAGGGGCTGACAGGGCGGGAGGCGCCCATCATAGCCATGACGCTCCGCCGTCATCTCCCCGTGCCCCTCTGAGCACCCGCCGCCCACCCCAGGAAGCCGGGGCTGCACGGTTCAGGCTGACACAGCCCCGGGATGCCAGAGGCGTTTTAATTTACCACCTTTGTGTAAAATGTATTTTAATGAGCGTGGTACTTTAGGACATATATACGAGGTAGTCATAGAATGGACTGGGTGGAAAGGACCATAAAGACCATCTCATTCCAACCCCTCTGCCATGGGCAGGGAGATCTTCCACTAAACCAGATTGTTCCAAGCCCCGTCCTGCCTGGCCTTGAACACTTCCAGGAATGGGACATCCACAGCTTCCCTGTGACTCTTGAGTATGATTGACTCAAGAACCTTCAGAGTCTTGCCACCCTCACAGTAAAAGATTTCTTCCTAATTTAAACCTACCCTCTGAGGTAAGAGCTGAGATCATGGGGACCGAGGGTGTTATGTCCTTTGTCCTCTGTGTCACCACAGAAGTTTGTTCAGAAGTATCTGAACAAACACCCTTAGTGCTTATGGGCATGAAGAGGTGAGTGTGAGGGAGCAGGGTCATTTGTGTGTAGAAGTCACCTCAATGGTGTCACAACTTCCACCAGCCTTACACAAAGCTCTGCTCCATCAGTCCCTACAGGTACAGGAAGGGCTGGTGAGGGCCAGACTGGGCCTTAGCCTCCTGCAGACAGACTGGGCAGCTGTACTTTACCAGTGTTCACCCCATCAATGCTCCTCTTACTCAGAATGACCTAGGTGAGATAGCTCCTATGAAAACATGTTCTTTAGAATTTAGTTAGAGACCCAAGTAGAAGGCAAAGGGAAAGACCAGACCTTTCCAGAGGCTGGGGTTGCTTCTCTGAAAACTTTTTGTCTCCTCTGACCAGATGCAAATAATAAAGCAATATTATAGCAGAGTCATTACTGGGTGTTCTGACCTGATGAGAAGCAACACCGGGAACTTGTCTTTAGCCTGCTGCCTTGACCTGCCCTCTTCATCTTCTAGACTTCTTGTGCCCATTTCTGCACCTCTTCCCACCCACTGCACATATCTTCCAGAGAACTTTTCATACTTCTAAGAGCAATAAAGATGAAAGTACACTTGTGCTCAAGCACACACTGCCCATGAAAGGAAGGGACTGTGCTCTTTTTTGGACATGAATGATATTCATCCTTACCTTGGCATTGAAAGAACATTCTCTGGTCCTTGAGTCACTGAGCCTCACTACAGCAAGTGGAGTGGATTGTCCTGCCAAGAAAAGCATTGTCTTCACACAGAACCACTGGCTGATCGTCCACATGCCACACGGTTTACTTTTTACATACACATATTGCATACAGTTCAGCTTTGCACCATCACAAGCCTGTTTAAAAGACCACATTAATAAAGGCTTGTTGTTTACCTAAGACAACAAATCAGAGTTGGAATTGCTGAGATTTGCTGCCTGGCCTAGTCAAAATATTTGGGGGGGTTTGTCCATTGAATGTCAGAAAAGAAAGAGAGAAGCTATCACTGTTGGAGTGTCTGGCCAGATCATAGAGCCTCACAAAGCAAAGTTTCTGCAGCTCTGAATCAACAGTTTCACAGCTTGAACAAAAATATCCTCAAGTTCTTCAAAGTGGCATGATATTAAAAGCCACATAACTTGTCACTAGCTAAGTTCAGCTGCACCACACACAACACGGATCCAGGCACTAGGATCACCAGCATCAATTGTGAGGCCCTCTCAACACAAACAGTGTTGATTCCTGGGGCTGTCCTGGACTTCAGCGATCCTTGATGGTCCCTTCCAACTCAGGATATTCTGTGATTCTATGAACAGATCCCATCTCAAGGGAGAGCCTGATCCCAGTCTGTTCATCTCATTCTGTCACAGTTTTCTCATTGATAAAACTCAAGCCCCACACCACCCATGCTTTCCCTGTCCCTACTGCACATCCCTTTGTCTGACCTCTTTTGTTGTTTTTCAGGTCCCAGTCCCAGTTTTCACTCTTTCATTCAGGAATATCTTTCCTGTTTCTCTCCAGTGCTCTTTCCAGATGCTTTCTGCACTTTCTCTCTCACTCCTGACACCTCTCTAGCCACTTGCAGATAGGCTCCTGCACACACAAGCCTTTATCAAATACAGTTCCCAGTTCCTTCTCTTCTGCCCACTGAGTAGCTCCTTCTCATAGCCTCCATGCCTGGCTGGTATGAGTTCACTTCTCCTGAACCAGCTCTTGCAGAATAATAATAATAATCATCATCATCACCATCACCATCACCATCATCATCATCACCTCTACAAAGTGCTAGAGAGTGCAGAGTTCACATATAGAGCAAGTTCAGTATTGCACAGGTCTTCAGCCTGCATCTGGAGCTGGAATCCATTAATGGAGTGTGGATGCCCTTATTGAGGGCACAACAGATGCTGACTTCTTTTCCCAGTTATATGGTTTGGCTTTATTCACAAATAGGAAAAGCAGTTCACTGAGGATGTACATTCCCAAGTGTGAAATGAGAGTGCAGCTTGCTTGGCTGTTCCATACGAGCAGCCCCATGGAATTAAGGTGGTAAAATCAATCAAAAGTTAGAACTGGTAGTGCTTTTTACAGCTTTCATTTCCATTTGCATAAGCTATTTCTGGGAATCTTTTACATCCCCCAGTCATACACTGCATTTGTTCAGAATCTCTGACTCATTCAGTGTTGCTGACGTACCTGACCTAGATATGAATGAGGGCTACACAGCACAGGGGCTCATCTGTAACACAAGACTCTGCCTCATTTGTTAGAGAAGCTGGAAAATGTTGAGAAGTAAACATGAGGTTTTATGAAGGGAAATTAGAAACAGATTTTTCTCACAGAGTTCATTTATGATATAAAACAATGTTCATTAATTGTTTCTTCCTCCTTTCCTGCTTTCTCACTGTGGCATTTACAATGTGCTTTGAAAAGCTTTATGTATTTCTATAGCTGAAAATTTTAGCATCTGTGCTTCAATGTGATAATTCCTTTTAAACCCCCTTACCCTAGATGTCTTACATTGAAGATATCCAGTTAGGGAAACTTAACCCTAAACTTCAGTGTGTCACTTTCCTTTTTTTCCCCCATGAGCATTTTGAGAAAATGAAGTCATTTCTGTTGAAATAGCAAATCAATGAATGTCCCATAAGCACCCAAATGAAGCAAAGCTCTGTAGAGGGAAGACACAATAATTGCCTAAATGAGGCAGTTGTCTGGTGAGAGAAAGCAGTAAATTATGTGATTGCGACCTCAGGATCTGCAACAAAAAATACCAGCAGAGGATGAAAGCAGACATACGCAGACAGCCTTGATTTAGACACTTAATGACCTTCCAGTGCTTGAATTTCCAACCTGATTTTTATTATAATACCAATATTTTATGACAAAAATACTTTAGTATTTTATGAAGTAGCATGCATAAAACATTCCAACAGGAGAACAGAACTCATAACAAGCTAAATATTGTAAGAAGTAGTGTAAAATAAAAGATCTTCAACTTTGTGTGCACTTGCTGTAGAATGGATAAAACCCCCAAACATCAGTCTGGGTTTTTTATTAATCACACAGTACACATACACATGAATTTGAGTTCCCTGTACTTTGTTGCAAACAATTCCCTAGGCAACTTGTTTCAACCCCTGACAACCCTTCTGTGAATATCCAATAAAATCTAACTTAAACTTTCCCTGGTGCAACTTGAGGCCTTTACCTCCTGTCACTTGTTACTTGGGAGAAGAGGCCAACTCCCATCTGGATACACCCTCCTTTCAGGTACCTGTAGAGGGCACCCAAGCCTCCTTTATTCCAGGCTGAACACCCCCAGCTCCCTCTGCTGCTCCTCCTCAGACGTGTGCTCCAGACCCTACCCCAGCTCCACTGCTCTTATCTGGGAACACTCCTGCACCTCAGTCTCTCTCCTGTAGTGAGGGACCCAGAACTGGACACGTCACTTGAGGTGTGTCCTCACCAGTGCCAATACAGGGGGACAGTCAGTGCCCTGGTCTGTCCTGCTGGCCACACCATTGCTGACACAGAAGGCCAGGAGGCCATTGGCCTCCTTTCCCACCTGGGCACACACCAGCTCACGTTTGGCCACTGTTGGCCAGCACACCAGGGCCTTTCCCACTGGGCAGCTTTCCTGTCACTCTGCCCCCAGCCTGGAGCACTACAGGACCTTGCTGGGGCACGAGGGCAGGAGCCATCACTTGGCCTTATTGAACTGCATACAATTGGTCTGGGTCTGTCAATCCTGCCTGTCCAGATCCCTCTGCAAAACCTTCCTACCCTCCAGCAGACCAACACTCCCTCTCAGCTTGGTGCCATCTGCAAATTTAATGAAGGTACACTCGAGCCCCACACCCAGGTCATCTCTAAAGATCTTAATCAGGGCTGGACCAAGAACTGAGCCCTGGGAAACACCACTAGTGACCGGCCACCAACTGGATGTGTCACAATTCACCACCACTCTCTGGGCTCAGCCATTCAGCCAGTTTTTAACCCAGCAAAGAGTGCACCAGCCCAAGTTTCTCCAGGAGAATGCTGTGGGAAGAGGTGTCCAAGGCTTTGGTAAAGTCCAGGTAGACAATATCCACAGCCTTTCCCTCACCCACTACATTGTCACCTGGTCACAGAAGGTCAGGTTGGCCAAGCAAGACCTCCCTTTCATGACCCCATGCTGCCTGGGCCTGATCCCCTGGTTGTTCTGTATGTGGTGATGACTTCCCCTGGCACCATGGTCAGGCTGTAGTTCCACATCCTCCTTCCAGCCCTTCATGTAGGTGGATGTTGCATTTGCCAATCTCAAGTCATCTGGGACCTCCCCAGTTAGCCAGGACTGCTGATACACGACGGAGAGTGGCAGGACGAGCTCTTCCACCATTCCGTCACTACCCTGGGGTGGATCCCATCCGGCCCCATGGATGTGTTGCATTATTTTTAAAAGAAAAGGAACCATTGTTTAGTGAGAGCAAAGACTAAACTTTGTAAAGTAATTAAGCAGTTCTTCCTGGGTTTTGTAAACTGTTTTTCCACTAAGGAAAAGCTTGAGCCATATTTGCAGCTGTGGAGGTAATCAGCAGTATCCATTTAATATAGATTCTGGGGGAGGACACAGAAGAGAGCATTCTCAAAAGTTACACAGGTTTAAGAGAATTTTTTAAGTTAATTAGCACATATATTTTTATCACATTTTTATTTTTCTCATTGATTTCAAAGGGAAAACAATTTGACCTTATGCTCTGCACTTTTGGAAGTTCTACTTGAAAATGCAAAGATGAACACTCAGAAATTATAGGGGGTTGTTTGGCAACCAGCCTTATGCTTAAGGAAGAAAAGTTGCCATTGCCTTCCTGTAAATGCTACATTATTTCTTTTCCACATTATCTGTCTGCAGTAACTGTATCTGCTTGTTATTTTTATCTGCCATGTTTAATGTTGAGTTCTTGTTTAGGACTGCATAATTGCTGTTTTCTTGTTACAGAACATTAACTTTATGCTTCCAGTAACAACTTTATAATGAAAATGCTAATAAAAATGGGGCAGTGGAAACTACACAGTTACAAATCTCTCCAGAGCTTAGTATAAGGCTTATCATAATTCTTGACATCTCAGGATTGTATAGTCTAGTGATACTGATTACACTGCACAGTTAATTTAAAAATTATCTCCCGCAGGCCTGAGAGAAAGACAACAATTATAAATAACTTCAGAAAAATATATACATACTGAAAATGCTTCTAATAAACATTCTAGTTTTCTCAGTGTAGCAATATAGTCACTGCAGGACTCAGAAATACCCTGAATTAATCACATTTCTGCTTGCAGGTTTATACTGTTTAATCCTATTACAACTGAACAGCATGTTTTTCCTTTGGTAGGTGATGTCAGACTAGCTGGAGACAGCAGCACAGGCTGGAACACCGTGCAGGTTTAAATGGCAATTTTTCTTGGTTTTTTTAAGTACTTTTGGATGGGGGTTGTTTTCTTACACAGAGAACTATAAGACAAGACATTATATTAGAAAAATGAAAGTTAAGAAATGCTATTATGCGCTGTTTCTTCAGTCTAGTACAAAATGAACACTGTGCAGCTGGACTGAGAAAGAAATTCATGTGAGAAAGCAAACTTTGCCTTAAGCTTTTCAATGTAGCACTGTCAAAATAGAAGATTATTTGTATTTATGATTATGTATAAAAAGTGCAGCACAATATCCAAACAGCACCTTGATTTCATTCTCTTCATCTTTACTATAATTCAGGGTAAGAGGAAATATATATGCACAGCAAATAAAAAAGGTAAAATCATAGTACAAATAGCATACTCTCCACACCACTAAGTGGTACTGAAAAAGGCACAAAGAGAAGTATAGAAGGTAGACATCTTTGTTATCATATTCCTGTGGGAAAGTTGCCACTGCTCTCATGGAACAGGGAGCTATTTATAGGACAGTGGAACAGAGAGGAAAAACAGCACCAATCATGCTGGGTTTAATTTATTAACTCTACAGGAGGAATTTGACAACCATGATATGCTCAAATGATACAAATCTGACAGTTCCTCCATGATTTATATGATGGTAATTTGATTAGACATTGCATCATATGTTTGACTTCAGCAGGTTGCTGTACAATTCTCAATCTTCATCAGTTTTCTGCAAGATTATCATGTCCTTAAAATACTTCATACCTTAAGTTCCCTCCCAGGAAAATGAGAATGACCACAACTACCTACTGACATTGCTTACCTGGACTTATGGAAAGCATTTGAGACTGTCCCACACAACATCTTTGTCTCCAAATTGGAGACACATGGATTGGATGGATGGAGGGATGGATGGATTGGATAAAAACAGGAGGCTTGGAACTAGGTGACCTTGAAGGTCCCTTCCAACCCAAACCCGTGATGCCACGATCTAGGCCAATACCTTCCAGAGGGCCTCAGAAGCATCTAGAATTCCCCAGTGCCTACAGGAGGAGGTTGATGGGACCACTGTGACCATATAAATGAGACTCTAAAGGAGCACATTCCTACTGATGAAAAAACCTAAGGGATCTGTGTCATATCAATACCATTGAATTCCACATTAGTCTTTTCATCTTCCACAGCCCAATACTTCCCTCTTTGACATAATAAAAAGTGATGATAGAAGGAAAATCCATTAACAGGGAAAAGCTGTAAATATGTCCTTTTTCAGAGTAATATTGCTTGACTGACAAAAAGTCCAGTCATCACCTATTCATTCTTTGCTCCTTACAAGGAAGAAAACACATGCACTGCACAGTGTTTGTGGGTATTTTAATCAACCCCTCATTCCCCTCTCTCTTACAGAGGAATTTTGAAAGTAGTATAGAGATTATGCCACAAAATGTTTTAAGAAACTTTTACAGTTTTGCAGTTTTCCTAAAAATCACTAATACTGCTCATCTTTTGAATAATCCAGCTACTGAAATGTGATGACAACAACACTGAATTGTATAGTCTACAGACAGTCTGTGTGAGAGAAGGTGGCTTCATCTCTATAAATACCATTTACTAGGGCTGACAGACGCTCCAGTTATACTCCTTAATTGGAATAAGCTGTTTGAATTTCTTTATTACTCCTCCAGTGCAAGCTCTTCAGGTTTCATTGGGCAGTATCTCAAACCCAAGCAACTCTGTACTCTGTCTGGCATTGTTCTCTTGGCCATGCTACAAGGTTTTTCCTCATTCAAGAACGATTTATTATTCCTTTTTCCTTCCTTTTTGATAAAGACATGTTGAGTGTGCGTAATTTGTAATTCAGCTGCTCTAATGAGATAATTGTTCAAATTGGAGGGTAAAAGCAAATAAATTTTGTAGCTTGCACACCTGAATGCTTTCTATTTTTGGAGCTTTCTTCTGTCATTTTCTGTGTTAACAATTAGTGAAAGTTTAAGCATTAAAGGTTTAGGTAGACTTCTTTCTGCTCCACTTCTCTTTCTCTGGAAGAACAGCACAGTTGCATAACACGTGAAGTGCAGTCCCTAAAAACCATCTGCTCAGTCTCCTTTCGTTAATACACCATGGCAAGGGTTTGGGTTTGGTTATTTTTGTAACGCAGACACCACTACTTAAACATCCAATAAAACTATATGAGTTCTAGTTATATGTTCATACAAGGAAACTCTGCTGAGAAATTGCTCATCCCTGTCATAGCTCAGCTGTCAATTTTGCAAAACTCATTTATGATTAAATCCATGGATGTATTATGGACACTAAACGTGCTTTATGACTGTTTACATTTGCTGATATTTATTATCTCCTAATATATTCTGAACCATAATGGAAGCCTGATTATAATCTCATTCATATTAATGAAAGCCAGAAAAAAAATCTTAGAAATCAGTGAAGTCACTCAGATGTTATGGAATTTAACAGAGCCAGAATCTGGCCTTCAGTCACAACAATTTTAGATAGATTACATGGTCCCACATCAGCAGCGCTACCCTGCCATAAAAATAACCATCAAATCTAACTAACAGATGTGAGCTGCCACTGAGATCAAGCCCTTAGAAGCTGTTACTTTAGTGTGACCTTAATTACCTATTTTTCTAGCAGAAATGCTGCAGCTCGAACAAAAATTCAGGGAAGTTTGGTATCCTAGGATTACCCAATATCCCATCTGGACACACTAGAAGACATACAGGTAAGGACCAGCAGAAACTTCACATCCCTTGTGGTTCCTATGCATGGAGGCCATGTCCACAAGAGCTCCAGAACTGGAGCTGCCAGTGAGTGGTCACAGCCTGGCACAGCACAAAGCTCTACATGGTCACTGTCACACAGCAGCACACATGGATGGTTAATTAAAACAGCATCTACATAAAAAAGAATGGTTTTGATGGAAGGAATCCCACAATATTAACTACTGCCTTATCAGTTGAAGCATTAATAAGTAAACATTCTTATCAGAATTTCCCAGTGAAAAACTTCACTAGATCTTGGCTTGTTCTTACCACTACTCTATATATATATGTGTGTCTGTGTGTGTGTTTTAAATCTGCACTTTAAGCAGTCTAAATAAATAGAAAAAAAAAGTTTTAAGATGAGCATCTGTATGGAAATTATTCCTGATTTTTCAAAATGCAATTGGTTTTTCTAATATTAAAAAACCCAAAAAACTATATCGCAACCTTCACTCTTACCATGAAACACCATCTAAGATTATTTAAATATTTATTTTCTGCTACTAAGCATGTGAAATAGCTAAAGTTTCAATTTCCTGAATTCACTGATTCCAAATAGGAAAAACTATGCTATGCTTCTTCTTGGTCAACTAAACTGATAGGTGTTTGGTAGGTTTTTGTGGTGCAAATTTCCCAGATTTCTCCTTTCTGAAGTTCGAGTTTTTACTATATAAAGAACTTACATAGAAGAGATTCCTCACAACTTCTTGACTCAGTTTTCACTAAGTTTTCCAATGTGAGAATGCCTGAGCTAAACACAGATATAAATACATTTACTAGTGGGAGATGTAACATGACATTCAAACTCCTGCAGAACAGAAAGAACCAACATACACACTAGTGCTTCTGATCTGAAAACTCTACTAAATTATCTTCCTTCTCCTTTGCCCCTCAATGATTCCATCTTTTGATAAGATCGAGTTTGCTTCTTGCTCTCCTCTATCCTATAACACCAGCTTTTTTCTAAGACTAATTTAAGTGGGAAGGGGTTGGGGATATTTCTTTGTTTCGTAGCAGAGTCCAGATTTCATTAACACTTCTCTGAAGGTACAAAGTTCGTGTTTCCAGCTGACAGAGACAGACTAATGTCAACCCCTTGGCGTGGGATGCATCCAAGAAGTGCCTCTGCCTGGAGAACCAGAGTAGCTGTGCCAGTGGAAATCCTGGGTGTGTTATGTCTCCATTACAGGCAGGAAGCAGCCCACTGTAACTATGGCAGGCAGTTCATAGGATGAACTATTAGTGAGACATCAGGCAGAGTTAAAAAGCTTTTGTGGACTGTCATCACTGGACTGCAATCCAGGTTAGATATTTGCTATCTTATAAATTGCTTAGAGCAAGGGTGAAACATCTCCAGAAAAAGATGGTTAACAGATCTTATTTTCCACTAGATGGTAGTTAGTCAATTCAACTAATTTAATAATATGTGGGGAAATGCATTAAGCTATGCACTTAATGTATATGCTTTCAGCATGTTTTCCATAGTCTTAAGTAAACAGAGCTCAGTTCACAAAGCATCTTTCATCCCTGCCGCTTCCCTTTTTCCTGTCAGACAAAGATAAGGCTTGTGTGAAGCTTGGAAAAATAATTTTTCACTTTATAAAAATGGCAGATTTTTCAGATAAAGCCATATTGTTTACAGGAAATTATTTCCCTGCTGAGACAGTGATGTTATCAGACAACAAACAATTCTGACTGACATAAACTGCATTTCCTTCATTCCACTTCCAGGGCCCACGTACTGTTCCATGGATTGGGCTTTCCTTGGCTGCAAAGGTGGACAAGTGAGGGATCTGCTGTTCCTTAACAGAAAGAGAAAACCCAATGCCAGAGGTAAGACCCTCATTACTCATACTCACCTACTATAAAATCATGTTTTAAGTTCAAGTTTCAAGCAGTTTTAACTTTGTCTGTACTCTCCCCAGACACAGAACCTCTATAAAACATGGAATAAGCTGGTCAGAGCTGGAATAGCTGGTTAAAATAAAGTGAGCTGAATTTTGCAAGAGTCTTAGTGAACACAAGAGACAAGCAAAGCAAATATCAATGAACATCTATTGAAATACTTGTATTTTTAGCAGAAGACAAACTCAGGAAGAGTCAAACATACGAATAATGTGTATTTTCAAAACTGCTGTGAAAAAATCCACATTAACTATGTCTCTGTTTTTCAAGAGAAATTTAATTTTTGACTGTTAAGTGACTTACCATTGATGTCATATCTATAAAAAACCTCCAGACAATCTTATAAATCATTGACGCTCTATCTTTGCCTAAGATATTTATCCCATTTTGGTTTAAGCCACCACAGGCGCCATGGGATTATCACTGTTCATCTAAAAAGCACCAACAGAACGGAAGAAAAAAGTGAACTATACTATTTAAAACATAGTTTCAAATTCTGCAGGGTTATTTTGTGCTTGGAATCCTCGAACGCATATTCTAGAAGTTTAGTTTTAGTTTAGCACAAGCCAGAGTGCCTAACATTACCTCAACAAGGAGGAGCAGTACCAAAATCACTGTCTGGTTCTTAAGTGAAGATTTTCAGAGAATGGAAAACAAGTCAGCACTCACAACACTCACAAGTGCAGCCAAGCCCATGGAAGGGTGCACATGGGCACAGTACTCATTCTCCTATCAAATAATCACTTAAAACCAAAACCAAACAACCTCTTCTCCCCCTCCCCTCCCAATACTTGTCCTGACACTCTTCAGTGTTTTCTCCCTTAGGAGAAACCAAACTATTTGAAATCATTGGATACAGTATCATTATAACCTACTCGACTACCTATGTAACCAAGGAGTAGCTAAACAAAGTCCTCAAACCTGGAACAACAAAAAACTCAAAACTCTTGCAAATCCCAAATATTCTAATACCCACATTAATTAAAGCTTCAACAGGCTCATTGGTGCACTATATTCACATTTTACTCCTAATGAGTTTTCAAGGACTGCATCAAAAGCAGTCAGAACTGTTACTTAATAAAACAACAGTTAAGTTGTTGTTAAGTTAGTTGGATGATACTTGAGTTTCTGCAGTCTGAATTCTAGAATTAGGATGAATTTAAAAAAAAAAAAACACCTGCTGAAACACCAAATATCCCTCCACATCTGATCTGCTTAGATTGTTTACTCACTGTCCATGCTACCAAGGAAATTAGTTCCACACAGAGGCACTGGCTGAAAAGATGCATCTTAGACATTTTGTTTGGCAATAACTGTTGATTTGAGAATTCCTTCCTGCCATCAAACTTTTTTTTTTTTGTCACTGCACTATTGCGTGGCTCCATGAGCTTGTGGTGCACACAATACACCAAGTGAGGGCATGGATCCAGCCTGGGGAAGGACAGCAAGAGCATTTCACTGCTCCCCGTGACACCAGAGAGCTGTGCCAGTCACAGAGTGCGTTCCTTCCTGTGAGCAAGGGCAGAAATCACAGTGGGATGGGTCAAGAGTGTGTGTCAGCATTCACCACCACACAACAGTGACGGCAGAGCTGCAAGATGTTACAGCCTCACAGGGAAATCCTTCTGTCTTGACACTTTGTTGGTACTTCAGCACAGCTGTCAAATCCCGGCATTCCAAGAGCGTGGCAACCCACGGCTGGGCGGGTGAAGCAAAGACAACAGAACCTGAGAGAAGTTCTCTCAAGCAGTCAGGGACACCACAAGGCATCTGATTCTGGGAAATGGAATAAAATAGGTCTGCAGTTCTTTCTGGAGATAAGCTTTCAATGTTTTTAATTATGTCACTTCTCCTGAGGAGGAGAATTTGCATCCCTCAAACTTTCCTAGTTCATCCCAACTGGAGATACGGATACGTGTTTTGTACCAGCTATAAACAGATGCACTGAATAAAAATCTGAAAGAACAGTTTTGTACATGCAGAAGTGTACACACAGCAAACACAGACATGGGTGATCTTCAGACACAGAATATGATGTGTTCTCTTCCATGCAATAGCCTCCAGTGCCATATATTGCATAACACCTGCCCACAAGGACTTCTACATATTAAAAAACCCCTCAGTTTGAACCCAAAAATAAAAGCACAACAAAAAGTTCAATTATAGCAAAATGGGGCTCATGTGTATGAATTTAAATGAGGAAAAATCCTCTAATTTTTATAATGTATTTGGCATTATAAGTAAAAAAAATCTACATTTGAAGTCAGCCTTTGAAGTATTAACAAGGAAACCAGATTGTAAAAGTGATCCTCAAGAAGCCAGTTTATGCTTTATAAAGATGAGGAATTCCATGTCCTCCATTCTTCCATTTGAATAAAAATATTTAAGTTCTTTTTAAAAAGATTTTGGTACTTAATAATGCCCAAATGCTGATGCCATGCTTCATTTCACAACACATCCATCAGCAGTAGGAATGTGATTCTAAGATATGATAAAAGAAAAGCTACTAGGAAAACAAGATATGCTTGTCTTTTTTCTCCTATGCAGATTTCCCCTTTCAAAGATATTTATCATTTTTTAAAGATACAAAGGGCAACAGAAATTGTTAAAGCTTAGTAATTTTACTTTAATGATCTCTTGGTTTGGGAATTGTTTTTACAGTACCCTGTAAATATTCCTCCTTTGACAATGATCAAGTAGATAATAAGCAATAAATCACTGCTGCAACTGAGAACTGAACATTCAGTATAAGGTTTCAGATTATTTCTGTCATTAGGGTATGAGACATTGCTTTCCAAGCAAAGATATATTGTTACAGTTTATTTGCAATTAGAAAGATATAGATCCCATCAGTTAAAGCCTGTTTCCCAATAAACATGCAGGCCTTTATACAGCCAGAATCATAATTTGGGCATGAAGAGATTTCTAAAAATACATGCTGCTTCCATAGAAATTAGTGCTTTCAGTACTAAATACTACTGAAAAATAGGATTCCCTGCTTGCCAATGTCACTTGACCATCGAGGAAAGCTGCCTTTCCAAGTCAGTTGAAGTGAACATCCACCCCTCAGCCCCTCCAGTTGTTATAGCTGAGTGTAGGATGTTTATAGGAACCAAAAATTAGCTGAACTATATAAATACAGCAGTGCCTTTCATGATATCGGAAAAATAAATCTGCACAGACATACTTGTATTTGCACTGCTCATACAGCACATGCAATTCTTACTAATCTTCACTAACATTAGGAAGTGAAGCCATGCATTTTAACATTTAATCTTCCGAACATCAGAACACAGTAATATCCACATACAGTCCCTGATGCTGTAGAGGTCCAAAAGCAGAAATCAGATGTTTCTCTCTCACAGCCTCTGTAGAAGAGCATGCTATTGCACTTACCTGCCAAGGCTCTCGATGTTCAGTACAGGCACATTCTAGAAACCCCAAACAATTTTTAAACTGAAACTCAACTCTAAAACATATATGGGAGATGAATGGGGTTGTAAAAACTGGGAGTCCACAAAAATGTCCATCTCAAATGCTATGCAAAAACAACCCTTTGTTTATATTTCCACAGTTTCCTTAGAGTGGTAAATTTTACAACATTTGTTGCAACACTTGTACATCTTATGTTCTTTAAAATAATTACCATTTCTCCTCTAGAATTTTTAAGGCACTTCTACTATTTCAGCTATTTTCATTCTTATTTTCACCTCCAGTTTCAGCTGTATTTCAGAAATACAAGTCATTGTAAGAGCAAAAGATCCAAACACTCCTCGGCTTCAGCATTTTATCTTGTGTTTAATTTGATGTCCAGTCTTGAACAAACAAGACCTCAGCAGTGCAGGAAGAGAAAATTTCTATGAACCCCATCAGTCAAGAGGCTGAGCCTCAGCCTTCTTCAAGCTCTTCTCTGAACAGGTGTTTGCAGCTTTACTGGGTAAAAGGAATCACAGATGCAGAATATTCCATGCACAGAGGAGGGGGGAAGCCCTCCAAATGTTTTAACAGTTGTCCTTTGTATGAAGGAAAATATGAGCTCAAGCAATTCTGCTGAACACAGCTGTGAGATCTGAGCAAGGGAAGACAGAGCTCGACCAGGCCAGTGCAAAGTCACCAAGAGTTTGGGGTATTGCTCCTAAGTGGTCACAAAGAGTGCTCAGAGGAACACCACAGGCAAGCCAAACACTGGACTTCACAGACACTCCACACTCCACCTGCTCAGTAAGGGTCAACCTTGGGATTAATCACAAGCTTTTATCACCAAAGGCAGCTGTACCTTGCACCTGCACATACAGCTAATGCCAGCCACCCAAAAGCAGGAGCTGTGTGGCCACTGTGTCACTCTGGATCCCCAGCCTGAATTTCATTTAAGTTATTCCCCTCTGCTGCAAAACACCAGGAACTGATCCATGTCACACAAGCAATGGTCATTGCTTGTCACATGAACAAGATGAGGTCATTTGCTTTCTGGGCATCAGGCTGACCTGGCAAATCTGCCTCTTCTGTGTTTGGGAGTCTGTCCTGCCTTATTCTGCAACAGTTGCTTCAACTTCTCATCCCCATCAGAACTGCACAGATACCATGGCAAATCCCCATCATCCCTTCCCAGATGTCCCAGTGAAGCAAGCTCACCTGGGATCATGGCATAAATGTGCATTTGGACAACACTATGACACCCACCTTCTTCAGCTGCAAACAAAAGCCACCTTTGAGACATGCTAAATGTTCAGGACTTGGTATTTCATGGATAGAGAAAGCAGATCCTTTTATTTCAAACACTTGGCAAAAAAACAAAAAACAAAAAACAACAAATTCGGGAAATCTCTCAGNACAACCCTCAAACAAAAATAGTGTGGATTTTTAAATTTATTTCCTGAAGTTACAAGCCACTTCAAATTATTTTCATGTGCTGACATGTGACATCTCTGTTTGAGTACATGGATTAGACACCAGTACAATAAGAAGGTATGCACAAGTCAATTCCACAAGACTAGACTGACAACACAAGCTATAGGAAAAAAAAGCAGCATTTATGTGGGATGTGGAAAGGCTGAGACAGCACTAACCAAAATGAACACTAGATTAATTATAATATGTTTACTTTGAACTAAGAAGTTTGTTAACAAAAACATTTTCCTTTCTTCTAAGTCCAAATACTATCTAGAACTAGGAAATGCTAAATATTTACAGTAAAGAAAGCTTGGAAAAAAACTACCAGCAACTACCAGCTTTTTTTTTTTTAAGGAATCAAGCTCTGTGGCTTCTGCATCAAAGTCTTTTTTGTAAATATACAGCCGTGATTTATCAAACCAAATAAGACAGTTAGTTTTAAAGAAGCTACTTTAACTGAGGTTATATTAGGTGTGCAAGTTGCTTTAAAAATCTTCGTAGAGGTACTAGCAATGAAATAGATCAATAAATAACTTCACAAACTATCACCACACATGTTCCTCTGTCACCACACAGAACACAGGGTAAGAATCAAAATGGTTACAGCAATGGGGCCATCACAGAATAATGGCTGTCCTTGGTTCACCTCTGGTCATTCACTGACAGCTTCAAAATCATTACCTTTCCAATGCTTTTTAGTCCAGCTTTCCTAGGACTAACAAATCCTCCTAATTCTGATAAGTTAAGGAGAAAATATTTTATTTTTTAAAAGTATCTGTATTTTTGGCCATAATAATCTTTTGCAGAACCACTATATTGAAGCTGAAAAAATAAATACCTAGGTTTGGTATACTACCACTTAAATTAAAACAGTCTTTCATTTAAGTGTTAGGGAATAAGAAAAAAAACATTTTGGGAGGCAAAAGAATGGAGAGCTAGATTATTGGAAGAATATTTTTTGTATTAGCAGCAGTTACTTTCATTGACCATCCCTTTAGAAATAGAGGACTAGAGTGAAACAAAGAAGGAAAGAAATCGCAGGCAAGATCCAGGCAACAGCACGTGCAGATCCCACTGGAGAGAAGTGGAAAGTGCTGAAGCTCTTGTGCAGATACTGTTCCTGCTGACATGACTGGCTGAAGTTGTTCAGGAACTGAACCAGTGAAGACTCACTTCTGAAGGAATACTTTCAAAAGTTGTTATTTCCACGAAAAGCAAACCATGGTGATGGCAGCAAAAACCACACCACAGACAAAGACATACACTGTGGATTGGGAGAACAGCAAAAGCAGACTGGGTGATGTTCTTTTAACCTTTATTTTGGTCTTGGGCTATGCCCAGCTAACAAACAATTAGGAGCACAACCTTCTCACAAGGAGACTCAGAATACAGAATTCCAGAGAAAACAACAAAAAGCAAGGCACAGCAGATACGAGGCCTGCTAAGTATTTGAGAGCATTGATAATAATGTGTTCTGACAACCCTAAATAACAGAAGCTGCTAAAACAGACAATTGATAAAGCAATGAGGGGTTCATGAGTAACTGTAGAAGTTCACCAGCACTTGTCATTCCAAGGAAAGTTAATTCTGTAGTTTATACCACCAAGCAGCAAAGAGCTCGGCTTTGGATCTCCATTTCAGACTAGATTTCAGGAGATCACACCTACCAGCCAGGATAATGCATAGAGAGGAAATTCATGTCTGTCTACAGAAACAGTGCTTGACAAATATAAATGCACATATGTATTCACGACAACTTCTCCTTCGGCTGTTGTCCAAGCATAGCCAGGTGCAGCAAACATCTGACTGAAAGCTGGAGCTGGTACAGCTTCCAGTCGGGGATGTTTACAGCAACAGACTACCATACATCACTGCCAGGGCCTCGGTGCAGAGCAGCTGGTCACCTCTAGGAGAGGAAAATAAAAAAAGAAAGGATTTAAGACAAGCTTCTGTAGCATTCCAGCCAATTACAGTGCAGCTAATATTGAAGAAAACGTGATTTTTCATTCACTAGCGAAAGTACAGCTTTAGATTCGCAAAAAACTTACATTAAATTAGTATTTCTAAATGTAAAAACTACATTAAAAATTGTCAATATGCATTTTAGGATGCCTTTAGGTTCAAATAGATTCATTCTTATTTATATATTATTTTATATTTATAAATATATATTTCATTTATACATTTAAAATAGACATAGAATTATTATTATTTTAAATATCCATTGACTTTACTTCCCTGTAGGTTCATTCCTGGAGCTCTCAAAAACAGACTTCCACTTTGAACTTTCCCATAATTTTTGAAAATAGCTATCCTCTCATAAATATTTCCATTTTTAAATACAGCACTATGCAAAATTAAAGACAGAAGCAAACCCAAGCCATGTTCATAATGAAGAAATACCAGAAACAGAAACTTGACAGAATTCTGAAAATATTTACCCTCAAGGTCAGAATCCTGCCTGATCAGTTTAAAGCTCTATTACAATCAATAATTATGATTGATTATTGATAATTATTTAAACAATAATGATTAAAATAAACCCAAACCAAACCCACCCTTTTTGGGTAAGCATTAAAGGAGGATGGGGTGAGAGGGAAAGCAACCTCAGGATGGAACCATTTCACTCCCTATCTTCAAGTTCCTATCAAAACTCCCACAAGACTTGCATTCAGTTCTGCAATAATATCTTCTCTAAGTTAAAAGAACTTTTATAACATTAAAATTTAGTATTTACACTGTATAATACTCAAAGAGGAAATAGTGTACTTTACACCAAAGTAATTTACTAAAAGCATTTCAGCCAGTCAGTTGTTGCACTTTCTCCCAGTGCTCTGATTTCACACCATGGAATTGGGAGTGTTCAGCCATCCTGGCTTGATCATATTCACATACTTCTTAGAAGCCTTAATTTCGTGGTTTATAGCAGAATGCCTTCCTCCCACTAACAGAGCTGCAAGCAGAATGATATATTCCCCATTTAGCAGTCCTTATCACTTCCAAATGAAAATAATTTTTCAAGTCACAAGTTTTCCAGTGCCAGATTATTTGTAAACTTCAGCAATTTAAGGTTGCTTGTTCTCTGTTTAGACCTCCACAGCAACTCATACAACCAGAAATTATGACAAGCAGTTTAAAACTGAAGGAAAACGACACTATTCAAGATTTCTCAAGTTACAGAAACCCAATCACATCCAGTTTTCAAAGAAAGGTTTCCCTCTGCAACATGAGTAGTTGTTACTAGTAAGTGAATTTCGTTATTGCAGGAAGCAGCATGCAGTCACTATGGATACCATGCTGACCTTCATTATTTTTGAGAATAAGTAACTATAAAGCCAGTGGTCATTTGCAACAAAGGCCTCTTCAGGCGGTTCCAAAACTGAAAATTCCTATTTTACATCAGAAAGAAATAGGCTATTTCATGCAGAGGTAGGCACATGGTATTTGACTAATTAGGCTGCTGAGCATTAAGTTGCAATGAGCCATTTCTTTGGCTGCTTTCCTTTAGCACTTCTTAAGGAATAATGAAGGTTACTACAATGTCACCTGCCCAAAGAGAACAAACTCTCCACAACCTTGTTTTGTTTGACCATGTACATCATCACAAAATTGTCAATCTACATGAGAATGACATCTCTTGCTGCTTTACTGAATTCACTATCAACTATAAATACTTGCATAACATCTTACAAAGTAACAGTATTTGTATAAAAAGAGTTGAAATTTTAATTTCCAAATGTGGTGTTAAAAAAGGCAGAGGCATTACAGGTGGCAATACAACTACATGCTTGAAAGACACCAATTTCTAGAAAAGTTCAATCAAAACCCATACATTCATTAAGAAGCATCTTCAGCTATCTTCCCAACCACCTTCTTTGTTTCAAACAAAAAAGTAGAGTGCACACTCCAATCTTCCTTAATGGCACTGCCCTCTTGTTTTTGTAAAGACTAAAAGCTCTGAAAACAACCAGGATTTATTCTAATGTCATCACAAGCTGAAGAACACTGGCTGCTGGCTTCTATTAATGCCTTTAACTGTTCTTGAGAACAGTAATAAAAGACTGTTAAACAAAACAAACCATTCTTTGAAGTGTGAAGTCCCCTCCTAACTCCACACATAGAGAACACATAGAATGATGCAGATGAAGTCTAATGTTTAATACTACCTGAAGTCCTTCTGACACCTGAAATTTACCTCTTTGTTATCACAACAAGGTATGATCACCTGCCTAGGAACTGTTCTTCAGCTGTCAATACTCCAGAATGACAACAAAAAAAATTTAAAATCCTTATTTAGCTACCAGAAAAATTTGTGGATGCTGCCTGTTGACTTCCATTGTGAAGTTCTTCCCACTGTATTTAAATTTGTGTGCAGTTCAAGAATCCCTTCAATAGTTAGGATTTAATGTTTAATTCTCAATTCCCTTCTGGTCAATATGCATGACTTTAAAAAAACCCTCCTGTGATTTCCCTCATGGAAAACTCAGGATTTAAGAGAGACACCGTTACAATACTGTTTGTGTTCATTCACTAATTCCAAATCAAAGCCATGCAGATCACCAAGACTTACTGCAATTTTCCCTAGCCTCCATCATTAATTTCCCAGTCACACCAAACTTCTACTGCACCTTTCATAAGCACCTTGAGCAAAAAGTCAAGCAAGACAGGAGGGAGGAGACAAACAGCCAAAGAGCTTCCTCCTTCTCTTCCCCCACATCTTAAGATTTCCTCACTCTACAACCAGCATCACCACTGAAACTCATAGTATTTGGGGCCTCAAGTTGCCACACAAAAATAGTGAAATGTAAATGCAGCCCGAGGAGCCTGTGTGTGTGTGTGTGTGTNCAAGATCTTGTCAGTCAGTCCATCTGTCAGTCAAAGCAATTTAGCCTCAGATGCCTGATGCAAGCACAGAGTGATGAGAAACGACAGAGGCAGACAGATGCTCACTGTTGCTACGAGGGTTTTTTTGAAGTCATGCATATTGACCAGAAGAGAACTGAGAATTGAACATTAAAACCTAACTATTAAAGGGATCCTTGAACTGCACATGAATTGAAATACAGTAGAAAGAACTTCACAGTGGAAATGAAGAGCTTCCACTGTGAACTGCAGTGAACTTCTGACACCCACACAGAGTTCGCTGCAGCACTACAAGTTAACAATACTCACCATGAGGAATTACAGTGAAGTAGGAAGTGTACACAAGTAGTTTTAACACCACATTTCCTGTGTATTTTCAGAAAAATACATTCAGCTTCTTTTGATCACTAATACTTACATAGTGCAACTAATGAATTCAGCACAGGAGGGAAAAAGACCTTTTAAACTGGGACACGAATTCTAACACAATGAAAGAGATTGAATCTAACGTTACCAATTGTAAAAAAAGAGGAAAAAAAGTGTCTTTGTATTTTAAAAATGTGTGGGAAAGCATGAAAGTAGAACATTACTAGGACACGTCAGATGGAATTTCAGTGAGGGCTGGATGCATACACCATATGTAATTATTTCAGTAAAGCAAACAACTAGAAGTCTGTGTGGTAATTATTTTTATCTGACAAAAGGAGTTTTAAAGGAAGACAAACTACTGAAAAAGGATAATGGTGTGAGCCAAAATAAAGTTCAGATCCTGATTCAAGATTGCCCCACACCTTAGTCTGAACAAAGTTCGAGTAAGTCTTAAATGTAGTGTGCTCTGCCCAAGAATGATGGCAGCAGTTAGATACCCCCTTCTTCCCCACCAGAGTCTCATATTCCTCTGGCTGGGCAACACAGTTCAGCCTAAAGAAACCATATGTTTATTTATGGAACAGCATTTTGGCTCTCTATTGAGTGGAGTACCATACCCAAAATGTTATTCAGTCAAATTAAGTCTTTATTTCAGGGAGGTTCTGCAGTAATTGGTAATCTCCACAGTCACCACAGGAGGTAGGAAGTGGCTAATTCAAGGCCACTTTGCTTTAAAAATGAGCTAAAAAAATTTAAACTCATCCACTACACTAAAAAGTTATCATAATGAATTACCCTCATAAATTCCCAACCAGTAGGTTAACCTGCAATCAAGTACAGAAAACAGAAGAAGCAGTATTACCACCCTCACTTGTATTTCTCTTCCTCAGTACAGTCATCCAGTTTATATTGCTGCAGGACATACAGCAACATGCCCTTTTATTTTCACTTTCTAGATTTTAAACTTTTCCAGCAGGACAGCCTCATCCCAATGCACAAGAGAAATTCGAACAACCAGAACTACAAAATTAGGAGAAATATAAATACTATGAATGTATTAGGCCAGATTTCACATGAAGATTCTATCCTTTCCCTCAGGTTTCCATTGAAATATTCCTTCCTCAGTGTCAGCAAGAAATTTTCATTATACAACCTCAGTAGGTTTAATTCTAATTCATTACTCCTATCAATGGCATAGTTCTAATTTCACACTTTCAGCTATTTACCTCTTTTGGTCCTTCTTACAGTAAAAGAATTTTTGCCTCATTCCTGGTAAAGATCTACAGGGAAACTAGACTGCTCAATGTGGGACAGATTCTTGTAGATATTTAATAATAAACTATTAAACCTAATCACTAAGTATTTCCAGCCCCCCCTACTGACATATGCTATCCTGAAGAGTCTTCCAACTCCTAATAAGGGCCCATCATCTGTCTTTTCTCCTTCCAGGGTAACCAATCTCACTGATCCAAGATGACAAAGCTGCCTGTAAAAAACTGGGTTCTTTCATTTTAAAGGCACCTTTAAAGCATAAAATTCAGAAGATCCTCTAGTCTGAAAAAAAAGTTCATATCAGTGATACAATTGCTCTAAGAGAGTAGAAGACAGAAGCACAAGGACAAAAAACAACCTTAAACTTGACAAGAAATAGAAATAGATGGTCATTGCAGTGCCTGCTACAAAATACCAGGAATGGTAAAGATTGCATTATTTGTAATAAGTTCACTACTGAAGTCCTCCACACCTGCTGACTCAAACACTGCTGAGCACAGATGGAAAAACCTCCCTAAAAAGAAACAAACAAAAAAATCTATATAAATATGTCATTTGTTAAGTAGGTTGTTGGTTGTTTGGGAGTTCTTTTGAGTGGATATCAATTGAGTCTGGGGTCGCAGACTCCAATCAATGACATTTAAATCCATTTAGCACACTCCTTCACTTAATGACTTTTCACTCACATTTACAATTGCAATTCTCTGGTGATATCAGCTGTCAACAATAGTTCTCTGTAACACTGTGAGGGAACAAGTAGAGAACTGCAAGCAGACATTCAAAGTCCTTTTGCTTACCTTGCTGAACAAGGGCACATTTGGACAGTCTGCTAACAGCAGGGTCCAACAACCAACTCTGCAGCAATTACTAAATTGCTGCAGAATCTGGTAAGGGCCAGGGCACCAAGAGATCCACAGGGAATGTTCCCATTTTAAGGATAATCCTCTGTGAATGTATTCCAATCCTTCCAAATGAGTATAGTTGCAAATATGACAAGTCCTGGCATCATCACACTGAATTTTGAAAGCAGAGTTCAGAGGCTACAGCTGCAGCCTGTAGATTCTGCTGAAAGTACAGTGTCACAACCACCTATTTTCCCTGCTGTATAAAGAGGGCTCAAGTGCTCCACTGCAATTAAATTCTGAAGGATATCAGACTGAGAAGCAATCTATACACCAGCATCAATCCTAACCTTGCTCCCAGAGCATATACACTCTTTAAAATTACTTCAAAAGAAAATAAGTGCAACCCAGCAAGCATGCAAGTCACAAACACAAGATAAGTGCACAACACTTGGGTTTACAAAACATCTTTGTTCTTATGCACAAGTTTGTTTTTTTTTTTTAAAGAAAGTCAATTACTTGTTTTGCAATAATACCCAGGAGATCCATTCTTTTAAGCATACTCGTAATCCTGCTTCCACAGAGGAAACAGTGCACGCCAGAACAGCACAGTCACAGCATCCACTTCAGGATCAACAATCTCAAAAACAAAACCAAAACCATACGGCATGAAACATTACAAAACTCCTTTCAACTACTTTCATACTGATTATCTCTATTTAAAATGCAGATTTCACCAAGTCCTTCTCAGAAAATAATTTTCAGGATTTACTGACAGTAACTGGAACCAGACACAGTGTGCTGGCCAAGCAGCTCATTTTGAAAACATTAACTCCATATTATAGAATCAATCTTACATAAGATCTGACAAATAGACTTGGAAAATTACTGCTTTCAGAGCCTCTCAAACACCATCTCCCCCAGAATGAAGCTACCTCCTGCAATAATCTATAACAAACAAGAATTAAAATAGACTTTCCTAGTTTGCAAATTTGCCAGGGGTATAACTGATAAAACTGAGTTATGTTTCCCTACTTGGAACAATGCAAGAGTTAAAATTTAGTTAATGGACTAATACAATATGAGGCATACAACTTTTTGAAGAAGACAGAATTAACTTTTAGTAGGAGGGTTTTTTTTTCTAAATAATGAAAATAATTTTTGATTTCTATATTGACTGTTATAAATTTTGCTTACTAACTACTAATTTAGTTTGGTTTCTTCTGTATTCTAAACAGAATTACCCCAAGATTCATCAAATCATAGAATACGCTGAGTTGGAAGGGACCCATCAGGATCACGAAGTCCCAATGCCTGGCCCTGCACAGGACACCCCATGAATCACACCATGTGTCTCTGATCTCCTAAAGCATCACGGCATTCACAGGAAGTTCCCAACATTGCTGTGCTTGAGAATGCAAAAGTATAAAGTCCCATCAGCTTCTGGAAGGAACATGGAGAAAGTCCAGATGAAATTAATTTTGACAATCTTAAGGAGTTAACAAATATTTATCAAAGGCAAGAGTACCCAACTTTTGGGGGGTTCTGATGAAAGCTGAATGGCCCAGAGAATATTCTTCAAGTTCAGGACAAGTTTCAGGACAGGTCTCCCACCACAGACTCAGCTGGAAGCTGAGGTGCCCAGAGCTCCACTAACAGAAGGGAAGCTGGCCTGGAAAACTGGCCAGATCTCCAGGTCACACAGCAGCTGAACACCTGAGCAGGTGGACTCCAGGGGCCATCCCAGAGCTCCAAACACTCACCAGCACCCAGGAAGCTGGGGCAGGGCACACCCTCACAAACTGGCAGGGGATCAGAAAGTGGAGGGCAGCAGGGAAGAGACGGTTCACACAGGGAACAGCAGCACTTCCACAAACATACATGGATAAGCCCAAGGGTGGGGCCAAAACAAACCTCATCAGGCCCAGGGCAGGAAAGCAAAGCTTTCAGGGTGGACACAATGACAATCTTTTTCACTCAGAGGGTGATGAAGAGCAGGCACAGGTTTCACATGGAGGCCATGGGTTTGCTGTTCTTGGGGGTTTTCATGGCTTCAGGGGTCAAAGCCATGACTTATCTCACCCAGTGCCACTTCTATCCCTGCTTGGAATAAGTGGTTGGACCAGAGACCCCCAGAAGCCCCTTCTGACCATTACGCCTGCAACTCCATAGTCTTGTTAACTCCTGTGACATACTCCAGCAATTACAGCCTTGTTTATATAATTGTCCTCAGACACAATGAAGTCAATATTGGATATAGAACTATCCATAGATTACACCAGTGCAGTCTTTTCTATAAATAACCAGGTGCTATCAATAGATTCCACTGCCAGTAGGTCCAACAGTTCTGAAATCACAAATATTTGATGTTAACACTATTTTTATCAGCTGATGCCAAATATTTTAAAAAGTAAATTACAGAGAAAATAGAAGATGCATACCTAAGCCTACTGTATTTAAATATGCTGCCAAGCACTATCCCATGGTCACCTCTGTGGATGACTCAATGTTCTTCCAGAAAAAGAACCTTTCAAAATTATAATTTTATGTCAGTGTATTAAAGAACAAGCAATATGAGAGATATTTTTACTTAGTTTGCATGCAGGAACTCATTCAAATCTGAAAAAGGCAGCAGAATATTTCCTACAATTACACTATTTTGAACATGAAAATTTTAAAATGTTACTCAGAAGGAGTACACAGGGATGCCTTAAATTAAGGACTGACTACTGATTTTCAGTCTCTTTTTTTTTTCCCCAGTAAATGTCACTTTTGTTTCCTCCCAGTACTGAACACAGCTTTTCAAATTATCATAAACTAAATACTGAAGATGGACAGTATGACCCAAACTATTTTTCAGTCACCCTACAAGTGCAGAGCTTCTGTAATAATCAATATTAAACCATTTACAGTAAGTAAACAGTAGAGAAGTAACTTAGGAGTAGAAGGACTGGTTCCTACAACTCAATCCCATAACAATGCAGTTTAAGCAACAATTCAATGCTTAAACTGACAAAATAGCTTGGTGAAGGAGAAACCTAGACCATTACCTGACATTAAAATCCTGGGGTTTGGGTACTTCTGTACAGCAAAGCTGAAATTCCCATGCTGTCACCAAGTTTCAAACTAACAATGAGAGCTACTCAATTTTATCAAGATTAGTAGCTAAAATGAACTCTCTTCCTTGCGTTGACTGATGCTTTTCACACTTTTTGGTTAACTAAAGCAGTCCTCTAAAAACACAAACCGCAACCCTCTGCCCACATGAGTGGGTAGTGTACTGCAATGGGAGATCTGTGAAACCAAACATTGTGCTGAAGACAACATTTAAACTACACATATCCCAGGGTATCTCACTTCAGAACAGGCTCTAATCCTGCCTAAGGTCTAAATAATCATAAACCAAACCCATCAGGGAAGTCTAGAAGCACTTGCTTCAATTATGATTTTTCCAAAACATGACTTGCATGTTCAGCAGGATCAGCAGCAAAGAATGCCAGTACCCAGCCTACAGTGACAGGCATTCTGGGCATAACAACACACAGTTGTTCTCAAGTTAATCTTGAAGCAATTTTTATTAGCTCTGTAAAATACAGAGTAATACAAGAACATAACAACTACATGCAGAATTTCAGCTGTCGCACCTCAAACAAAAACAACTGTGCAACAAAAACATAATTTAATGCAACTCAGTATTGCTTTATAATTATTTTAATGAGGGAGGCCGTTGCACAATGACTGTTCCAAAACCATGAAAAGAATACTCACACCACAGAGTCTGACTACTGGTACATTTTCAGGATGGTTTAAATTGAACATGGCAAAAGCACTGTGACAGAAGGGTAGTCATGTTCTCTGTCTTCCAGCTGAGGGATTCCTACTTCCTCTACTGCTCCAGGAATTTTTGGATTTCATGATGCAAGTTACTTGGATAACCACTATATTAGCTGCAAAATAATCCTGGAAAAAATAGAGAAAAAAAGGTAAGTTTTCTGCAACAGCAGGCAGATGATCACAACCCCTGGAGAGCAGTTTGATCCTCAGCACTGACAGGAAGGTACTGCATAGGCCAGGACTGCCTGATGTGGTGACAATACAGTGCTAAACCAAGGTAGGTGAACTGTTTAACACAACAAAATATTCCCTTTGCCCAGCTCCCTAAAAAGACAGAAATAATTAAGTTTTTTGGTATCAGCATTTTGAGTGGGGAACAGTAATGTGAACAAGATGTAGATCTCAGAGAAAGAGTAAACAACAAAAAATGAATCTGGCAAAATCACACTTCCTAAAAGGTAATATTAACTTTGCAACCATTTAGATGTAGTTTCAATACTTCCCTGCCTTGCAAGAGGAACCTGACATTTGGGGGAAAAAAAAAAAATCAGCAGAGGAAGATCAAGTTGCTTTTCACTCTCTGCATCAAAGTTCACCCCCACTGCAAGTCTGAACACTGTCCTTCAGCTGCTTTTGTTAACACTGCACATTAACATGGAGCTCTTCCCACAGGCTTCTGTGCCAAACACAGTCAGCACACTCCACCTCCATGGAAATCAGCTGAGCAATTCCACAACAATCACTTTTCCTAAATGCTGGAAGGAGTCCCAAACCTGTTTTCTGTTCCCAATGCTCCCCTTGCCAGTACTTGGTACAGTGCAGGTCAGACCCGAAAGCACCTGGCCCTTGGGGAGGCCAAGGCAAACCAAAAGAACACAAGAATAAACAAAAACCTGGGTAGTCAGAAGCATCTTAAACCACTTCAGGCAAAAATTCCCCTGAAGAATTTGCTGGAATAACACGTTTCTGAATACTGATATTCCTGAAAAATATCTGTGAAAATCACTCCCCAAGGATGTGGTTCTGTCCTCCTTCACTGACTGGAAATGACACACATGCTGCTGCCACATGAGCATCAGTTACTTCATTAGGTCAAGGGTACAGCTCTGCAGAATTAGCATGAGTGATGCAAGCCAAGCCCAAGAATAGAGCTCTCACACAAAAATGTCATTAAGTCTGGAGTTTCTGCACTAAAGATTTTATATATAAGTGCCTGAAATAAAAGCTCATTAAAGCTAGGCATCAACTATAAACAAATCAGCCAAAAAAAATAATGAAAGCTGCCCACCTCATTTCACCATATTTGCATATGAAAAATGTTTACAAAAGGAGAAAAAATAAGCAACTGTATGGCTCTTCATAGGAATCCTGCCATACTCAGTTCATGAACCAGACCATGATCCCTGAAAGAGGTTTGAAGTGCAAGGATGCTGCAGTCCTCAAGACTTACGTCACCTGTTGGAAGAGCTGAAAAGTTCACTCAACTTTCAACAACCCTTACCATTTGCTTCAACTGCTTTTTTAAAAGCCAAACAAAGTGGGACGGGTAACTGAAGAAAACTCCCAAGGTGTATGGGCACTGACTAAACTCTGCAGTTATCTTCCACAGCCTCTTCCGAGGTGTTTACCTGCAGATGCAGGACAAGCTACTGAAAGCAATTTTTAGAGACACCTCCTGTTCCGACTTTATCGGAGTGACCAACTGCAGATTCTCAGTCAGGAGGTTCAAGGCCAGGCAGGATGGGGATTTGAGCAAGCTGGTGTAATGGGAAGTGTCCCTGCCCATGGCAGGGGGTTAGAAGGAGATGGTCTCTTCCAACCCGAACCATTCTGTGATTCTGTAACTGTAGCATCTCAAGCAGAGTTCAGCAGAGACCATATTAGCTCAACAGAAATGTCGTAAAAACATCCAAAAAATTCCTGTGAGCAATAAATTCCATTAAAAATAATCAATTTCACGTGCAGTTTGTAATCTTCTTCAATGTGAAGCATTCAAATATAACTGGTGCTAGAGCAAAAAGCATCAGCAGTAGCATTTCTAGAACAAGTAGGTTTTGTGAAAATTGCTAAAAGTTAACCTGTACAATGGGATCTACAAAGACACACTGAAGGAAATGCTGCAAACACAGGCTTCCACTAATTTGTATACAATAAACTCAAGCACCAAAACTCACCCCTCTTGCATAAAGCCACAGTCAGCTGCCTTAGGCTCCACTTAAATGCAGGAAACAAAGTATCATGTCAGCAAGCTCTGTTCACAAGTGAAATCCAGTATTTAATCTTGCAAATACCAACTTAACTAAAATATTACTTAAAAGTACAACACCTCAAACTAATTATATTTTACAAGTTAAAACAGTAGCTTGAAAGACAGGAAACACCACAGAGTTATCAACAGCCTGTATACCACAGTGCTTCAGTCTCCATTGATCTTTAAGTCCCATCTGTGCAAAGATTAACCAGACAGCTAAAATAATTTGATTCTACAGAGGGGGAACAAATGACTCAAGCAAACAGCCACACAGTTCAAGTTACCAACAGATTATAAACTGTCTAAACTATTAAGAAATAGATTTGTAGCATACCACTAAACTGACAGAAAACTAGTAGTTACCTTCTCATTTAAAGCAGACAAGTTAAGAAAACATTACCCCTTTTCTTGCGTCCCCCCCCCCAAATAAATTAATGATTAACAGTCCTTGAAAATTGCAACAGACGTCTGGTTTTATTGGGATGTCTGATACTCTCAAGAGAAATCTAAAAGTAGTATTATACTTTACAGCAATTCAAGCTATGCAAATAAAGGTCTTGTTTTCTTAATTTCTATATAAGCAAGAATTCAGGTATCATTAACTACAAGAAGAAGGAACTTCACACAGAAGTTCATGTTATGTAAGAAAGAGCAAGAAACAAACTTCTCCCTGATCCTGCAATATGCAACTTCACATTAACATACAGAATCATAGCTTTCATCAGTTTGTTAATACCAAGGAATGTTTAAGTACACAGATTCATTACACTTTGATGAGCTTTTACTGCTTCTAGTTAATATTTGGCATAACCTCTTAATTGAAACATCACCTTAGCAGCCCCTGACCTAACTAGTGTTTATCAAGACAAGTCATCCAGTCACCATATTCAAATCAAAAAACTCATAAAATTTTAATTAGGTTTCTAAACTCAAAGCAGTCATGCAAGCTGAAATTAAATGAAGAATGCAAGACCAAACAATCATGCCTAATCGCGTAATATCTGAGGATATCAACTACATTTATTTTGTAACTAATAATATTAAAAGCATTGGATCAGATGTGGCAACTCTTTTTTCAAGTTAGAGTAATCAAAAAAAAGAAAGGAAGTCAAAATGGACAGATGAGTAATTTAAAAAAAATCTCCGATTTTCTTGTTAAAGAATCTGTCTTGCATCACATCCGAGTTAAGTTTGAACACTGTAAGTTCTGTTCAGCTGGAGAGATGCACAGCAATCTTCATAAAGCCCTAGAAGTCACCTTCACTTTCCTCAGCATTTCCTTGAAATACTCCCTTGATATATCCAGAACAGATGAGGGGCAGGTTACAGAAAAGCTGTCTTCCCTGAGACCAGAACATTCCCAATGTTCCAGTGACCTGAAAGTACCTGATCCTGTCAGCAGACAGCTTAGTTATCCCACTGCAAAGGGCTGTGTGAAATTTGTCCTTGACCTACAGGGAGATCCAAGGATTATGCTCACAGAACCACCAGCAAGAAAAACATTCCTGAACACTACCTTTGTTCTACTGGGATAAAGTATACATCTGTCAAACTAACATTAAAAATTAGTTAGCTGTAGTATTTCTTATCTTGAACTAATTTGATAGGAAAAAATGTGTTTACTTGTCCTTCTACAAGTGAGTGCAATATTGATTGCTCTGAAGTTAAAGTTTTACCAGGTAAGTTTACTGAACAATAATTTAAGATAAGCAAAACTCCAGAAGAAGCGGACTAGGGAGAAGATGAGAGAGAATACTTATTTACAAGCATGATCTGTATATAATCAGATCATGTAGTTAAAGTTTATCAGCAGAGCTAAAAAAATATCACGAGGTCTCTATAAAATGCTCAAGATACTCTCAGAAAACACGGAGTTAACAAAACACACCACACTAATCATATGAGCATGTTGCAAGCATGTTCATTAAATACTGATGCATATCAAATATGGGCCAGTCAGCCAGCAAAATGAATACAGATAGAATGAAAAAGCAACTCTTTCAACACAAAGGTGCCCATCTCCAGCCAGAGCCCTCGCAAGGACGAGGTAAAAGAAAGGAAGATGTGATGGAAAACTCAGCAATTTTAACTTTGAATACTTAAAGTTAACGCTAATGAGAGACTATTACTGACTTGTCAGGCCCAACAGCAGAGACCTGCTTTAGAACTCTAGGTAAGAATCACCAGATGTGTCACCACGTGTTAAACCAGAACACAATTTTCTGTCTGTTCTGCTTTTACCCTTTTGTTTCCCATTTCAATCTTATTAAATTAAGTCTGCCTCCTGTTTTACTGTTTTGTTTGCCTGGTACTGTGGATACAGGGAAAGGAGACAGTTTGGTGAAGGGTAAAAAAGCTGCTCTGTGACAGCAGCCCCAAGAAGTACCCTGAGAGGTGCCTTGGAAGCTCAGGAGCATCTTCTGCCAAGCTGCAGAGGGCAGGGCATCTTCTGTTGCCAAAAACCACTTTGCAGAAGCTACAAATCTGAGCCTTTTCTGAAAGTTACCAACAGTACACAACACAGCTCCCCACTCACCCAAAACAGCAAACTCACACTTGAATTTCTGTATGTAAAAGTGCCCGTGAAAGTCAAAGCATGGCCACTCTGAGCAGGGAACTGAGCAGTTTGGACAACACACAGGCACCAGCCCAGTCTTCAGAACACTGGGAAACACTCTGAACATCTGCAGAATGACAGCCCTGCGTTTGGCTGAACCCTGCTGTATCTGCAGAGAGAACAATGAAGTGCATGAATAAAGCCCTCTGAGGCTCAGCTGGCAGTTTGATTTATTATACTCACATTAAGCCTCCAACGTTCATTCTCCACATAGCTCAGATACAGCAAAGGATTTGGTTTGAACTAATTTACTTTATTTCTATATTCTTCACATAAAATGTCCATGTTCTTATAAATTTCACTAATACCACTTTGATATCTAACATGTTGATTCAGTGTGAAACATCAGAATTAAACAGCCTTTTAGCTTCCTCATTCCCACAGGACTCATCATGCCCTCAGACACGAAACAATCTTATCTAGGGCACTTCTTGTGAATATTTTAATCATTTTCCCTTCATCTTTCTAACCTTCACTTCTGCAGAAATACAGACCACATCTACTCCACCTTCTTGTGCTGTTAAACTCTTTACTACTGTTGTTCAGACTGAGGCATGCTAAGACAGGGTCCAAGGAGCAAACTGCTGTTACTAAAGGATAACTGCAGAAATGCAAAACTATCTGTACTAAATAAATTTTAAACTGAAGGGTGTGTTGTGATCCTTCCATTCAAATGCCATTAAAATAGCTCAGAGAAAGCAATGCCTCTTTCTTGGGAAGCAGGGCATTCTCCAGTCAGACCAGTTCACTACTGTTTTAGCCTATGGAACTCACTGAAAAAGAAAAAAGCAGGAACATTTTGAAACAAATAGAAACATGACCAAGTTACTATTGATTAACTGTATCTCAACACACTCTCCTCCCTATGTATACCTTATTATTATTATAAATTGATATTATAACCTTTTTCAAGCACAAATCAGTAGGGCAGGAGGGCTTCTTTTGTTCTATTTCTGGATTTGATTTTTTGTAATAATCCTTAGCATTGCATGACGGGTTACAGGATCAATAATTCACCAGTGCAGCCATTCCTTCTGCTCTTCTTTCCATTCCACACTCCAGCAGTGCATTCAACCAACAATCTGGAAAAGACCACTGAGGCAGGCAAAGAACAGTCAGGCCACACAGCTACCCAAAGAGTTTTCCAATAAATTAGATAAACTAAGTTATGTAAACAATTTATCACGAGTAAATCTTACTACCTTCCAGACCTTTTCAGAAAAAGAAATTAATCTATCATCACACAGGTTCAGGCACTAAGATTTTGGATCCTTTTAATATTATTTCATGTCATGCATGCCAAAGGTAGACCTGAATAAACTTGCAGATGGAATCTATAACTGAACAGGTTTTTTAATGTTTCCCAGTCCTGATAGTTCTGAAAGCACTGACCTTTCCCTCATCCCAGAAGCTCCCCTGACAATGATGGGCATGCCTTCACCCTCATAATATGCTTCTAGCTTGAAGATTTTTACCTCTCTGGAGTACGGAACACTGATCACAACAGAAAAAATCCCCAGCACGTTCACCAAACCCGAAATGCAGCAGCATGCAATCAGCACACTGACAGTCTATTCAGCTTGTTCTCAATCTGATTATTCACGTGTTTTGTACTGACTGCCATCTGCCCACTCCTCCTCCTGTCTGTCTCTGACACAGACTTTGTGCCATCTCATAAGCCTTTTTTTTTTAGCACTCTTCTGCACAGTTCCTTCAGGACACTGCTACACAGAGGGAATAAACTTCATTGCAAGATTGTTTCCTGGAGCTCCCCGGGCATTACATTTCAATTCAAATCAACTCCAATTTAGAAAAGGTTTTGCAACACTCAAAAAAGCCCCATATACTTGCCTTTTGCTTTAAAAACATTTTTATATATATAACATGCACGCAGATAAATTACACATATTAAATTTATGTATAAATACATTTACATTCATATTTAAGACAGGAGATAGATTCAAGAAAAAATCAGCCAGTACTCACACTCTTCTTTTTTTCCCTCATTTAAACTGCAATTTGAGCACTAATCACCAGAAGATACATACCAGAGGAAGCACACAGGTATTTTTTTCAGCAAACAATCCACTGCTTCATAGGACTTGACAGTTGTCTCTATTAACTCCATGGCTGTTGCAGCCAAATCTTATCAGGCACTGAAAAGGATGCTGGGATTAATTATGTAGCTCCAATCTGGCCCTTTTATTAGTATCAGGAATGTTCATTGCCCAAGTTGTACATGACAGTCACTTAAAACTCCATCTGGCTTTTATGATTTACACCAGGAACTTCCGTGCTAAGAATTCATGGATGTATTAACTGCACTGAGGGTTTTGGGGTTTTATTTTTCCCTCTCTTAAAGAAAAAAAAGTTTGCAACAAACAGCTTAAGTATGAACGAACCTACAAATGCCTGTTAGCACTTGGAAACTTAGGAAGAAAGAAAGATTCTCTGCTTCTGTACACAAGACTTGTCTAAAAAATTTGGAGAAAAATAAACAAAAAAAAGCCTTCTCTTTACTCTCTCTGCTGCTGACCTTTAGACCTGACACCCACTGCATCCGGTGGGAAACTTTTTCCAAGAGCCAGCCTCCTTATAAATATTTCAGCAGATTTAAGCATCCAGACCACATTTTATTTGTCCATATCTACTAAAAAAGCTACTGATTCATGACAACATATATGAGGACCTTTATATTCACAGAAGCATCTGTCACACAATAAAATATAACTTATAGAATCCTCAACGTGCTACATGAAAGTACTTTTGAAGCTTGGGGTTTTTTAAGGGAGTTTGTTTGGTTTGTTTCTTTTTTTTTTTTTTAATTATTCTTACAGCTGTTACAAGTCTCTAAAACACAACTTCATTGCTGCCTATTCTCCTGTATATGGTTTTAAAACAGATTTGCATATCCTCCATAAATAACAAAAGCACTAGGAAAAGTCCATGCATCCCTATCTTTGGTCAATAAATGTAATACTGATAACTCAATTTCCTTCTCAAAATAAAAACTCAAGTTTCTCTTAGATGTTTTGCCAATAATGTCCTTAAACTTGCAAGAACAGCTTACTTCAAGGAATCTGTTCAGCTTTTCAGTGTCTAAGGACTGCACCTGTTCCTTTTCAGATAACCAGTCCCCTTGTCAAGTCTTGCATTCCCCTTTTTTTCTCCGCTACAACGAGAACCTGTTTTGTGCAGTACAGAGCAGATCACTCTGGAAAGTCACAGGAAAGATTTCCTCTACTTCCACAGGGAACATCAGCATTCCTCTCTCCAGGTGCACTTCTCCAGGTGAACCCTTCTTCCCTCTGTAGGTGGTTCCCCTGCAGAGCTATAAATCTCATAGTCTTGTGCACGGCTGTGCCAGATCAAGGCTCCTAAGGAAACTTTCCAGCTGCTCCCAACAAGCCACGGAGTCAGACAAGGACAAGCACATTCACCAAGACAGGTAATCAGGAATTTGGCTCCCTCACACTGCTACAGCACTAACAAAAGAGACTGAAGTATGAAACGTTAGACACTGTTCAAATAAGGTGCTCCATTTACTTAGAACTAGATTATGCACACTGCTTTACTGCAGGATTTTATGCCAGCAAGTTTCAGCTAGATTTAGCAAGCAAGAAAAACAGAAGAAATGTTTGGGTTTAGTGCTTATAATGGAGGGTTTGTTTCAATTTCACCCATCAAGTGGCAGTACTTTCATTATGCATGAGTAAATGTTAACTGCAAAGGACAAGTTTGTAGGATCAGTATCTGAAGACACAATTCCTCCCAAAGACCTTGTAACAAGAAGTGTGCAGTGACAGTGTAATAAAAGCCTTTATTTTCCAGTCTTAGTATTATCGAGGCTTCTGTTGACACTTAAGTCCTTTGGGTTTTATGGCTGTTTTATCACCGGCCATCAAAACTGCATTAGTGGCCCATCTACATGTGACACAGATCAAGGCTTCAGTTCAGTAAAAGCTGTGACACATGACTTCACAGTGGTTACAGCTCTATTGCCAAAAGGAGCAGGGGACAAGCTGTGTCTCACTCCAAGATATTCCTCAGATGTCTCCTCGGACACTGTTATGCTCCTGGCTCATAGGAAACTTGCATGCAGACATTTGAGACAGGCAGCAGCTCTCAACCCTTCCCGTAAGATAACGCCAGTGAATTATCATGCATGAGAACAGCAGGACAGGATGTACAGTGTGAGCTTACATAAGACACAAGGCACTGCTGGGAACCAGCACAAGGGAACAGCATAAAGGGCTCAGAAAAATGCTGATGTCACTCGTGTACATTCAGCTTGTGCTGGCCAAGTTTCTCTGAACCCAACACTGGCCTTTCTGGCTGTTTGTAAAACCTTGCAGTCTGCTCTGCTATAGCCAGATCTTGAAAAGGAACTTGTTTTCAACATCCTGTGTTTCTTCCTAATGAGAGCTTTAAGATGAGCAAGAATCTAAAGAAAAACAGAAAATGTAATGGAGAACTGGAAAAAGCGTGTAATTGTGTACACAAACACTTGCTCCTAATACTTACTGAGAAAATAGTTCAAGCACAACTTACCCGTTTTAAACCATGACCTCTGCAAACCTACTAAGGTCAATGAGACTTACAGTAGTTACTCAGTGAGCCCTGCTTGCATAAATTAAAGATGCCTAAGGGTAGCTATGAAACTGGGTATTTGATTTTTCCAGGGCACCTACATAGTAAGAATTAATAATGAATTGCCATTCTACCAGAGCAACTTTCAGGTTCATTAAAAAAAAAAGAAAAAACACAAAATCCAAACCAAACCCAACTGGGCTGTGGTTACCTCCTCATCAACACAAAAGCTTTCCTATTTAATATTAATCTGATTATGGAAGTTTTATTGAGTAGGTAAGTGAGAAACTACATATCAAATTACTTTCAAAAAATCCCCAAGGTATGAGACAAACAGTGCTTCTTCCTGGTGTATCTTTCTACAATATATTAAAAATAGTATGAGTAATCTAGTGGCATAAGTCAGTATTAAGCAAAACTGTAGAGAAAGAAAACTTATTTCACGCAGGTCAGGATTTGCAGCAGCAACTCCCAGCTCTGTGCTTGGCTGCTTCCATTTGTTATTGCAGTGGCTGCACTTCAGAGCAGTGTGTGAACCATGACAGTGAACTCCTTCAGCTTCAGAATTCCTGTACTCAGATTTTTGCCTATGAAATACTGGAAATATTCTGATTTTCCACAGAGAGCATCCTATAAGGTGAGGGGGAAAATATTGCTCCGAAAACTAAGATTGCTTTTTATTACAGGTATAATGAACTTGTTGTCACTCCCTTTAGTACTTTCTTGCAAAACACCATGTAGTTCAGAGATGTCAACTATCGGGGATAATCTGCTACATTAGAAATTCACGAGGTTTCCTTAGCAGTGGAAGAGGACACCACACAGGTTTGTTCTAGGCAAAGAGAAGTGGAAAAAAACCCCACCCATAAAGTATTTGCAGTGTGGAATAGTACCTCTTTGAAAGCACACATTACATCAAAATATGAAGTGCAAGATGACCACAGTACAAATCATGCAATATCCAAAGTTATTAAATGTCTTTTTAAGCAAGCTCTTATTTCCATCAAAGTGCGGCTACTACAGTTCACATCCTGTCTAGAGCCCTTCTGCTTCTATAATAGAAATACCATCACTATCTACCCATTATTGCTACAGCAGATAAGCATTTCACAGTCATTAGTATGTTTATCCACAGGACGTTTTTGGAAAGCACCACTATTCCCGATTCGTAAGCAAACAGAGGACTGATCCAAGGTCACAGAGTAAGTCTGTGGTAAAGTAAGAAACTTCACCTGGTTTTGCCTTCTTGCAACTAATACTTTCTATTAATGACTCATTGCTGCTCCTCTAAAATATTCTTTCACCAGGAAGAGACAACAGACTGCCTGTGGCATTCAAACTCTACACGCTAATAGCAGCTCTGCTCCAGGGTTTGCTAAAAAAGAAAAATCACACCCAAGGGCCTTGTTCTGTACTGTCACAGAATCCTGCTTGTGCACTGGACTGCTGTGGGGGAAAAAAAAGGAATATACATATATATATTATTAGGCAGCCTCCCTCGTTTGTGACCCAGCTCTTTCCCTAGAGAAACAAAACCCAATCTTTGAATAGTTTTACTCCCTCACGCCACAGACCACCGGGCAAGGGCAAAGTGCAGGGAGGAAAGGACAGTCAACTGGGAGACAAGTTATGCAAAGCTGGGGGCCAAGGCGGGGGGCAGCGCTCCCTAAGGCCCACAGGGGAAAAAAAAAAAACCAAAAAAATCCCAACTTCTGTTGGCGGGTCATGGGGGTCACAGTGCCGGGGTCACAGCCCCGGGGGCTCCGCGGGGAAAGGACCCCCGGCACGGGGGGGAACACCGGGAGGATGGGGGCTCCCGTCCTACGCCGCACAGCGCAGGGAGACCTCTCCGAGCTCCCCCACCGCTGGGGATGGTCGGCCGCGACCCCACAGCCCGGGGTCCTCCAACAGGCGCAGCCCGACCCAGCCCCGGCCCCCTCCTCGCCGTCTGTCCCCCGCCCCAAGCTCGGCCCCGGAGCGCCTCTCCTCCCATACCTGTGCGGGGAGGCGGCGGGGACCGAGGGGCTGTCTCGCCCGGCCGACGGGTCCCGCAGAGCCTCCCGAAGCGGCCGTGCCCGGCCGTGCCCCGCTACCGCCGCCGCGGCCCCGCCGCGCTCGCTGCCCTCGCCTCCAGTTTGACCTTTCCGTGTCTCCGCCGCCCGTCCCCGGCACCCTCTGACGTCACCGCCATGGCAACCAATACCCGCCCTCCCCGGCCCCGCCCTCTAGACCCGCGTGCGCGCGCACGCGCCGCCGGCGGGAGGGGGCGGGGCCGCGCGCCCCTCGCAGCCAATGAGCGCGCGGCGGAGGCTGCCTGGCTCCGCCCCCCAGGAGTCACCCACAGGGCGCAGAACCGATAATAAATATATAATATTATATATAAATATATATATGTGTGTGCAGATATGTGTATATGTGTATGTGTATNCCTTTTTTCCCCCACAGCAGTCCAGTGCACAAGCAGGATTCTGAGACAGTACAGAACAAGACCCTTGGGGGTGATTTTTTTTTTTTTAATTAGCAAGCCTTGAAGCAGAGCTCCTGTCGGCTGTAGAGTTTGAATGCCAAGGGCAGTCTGGTGTCCCTATGGGCACATGTGCCTGGGGAGTGTAAGATGTGGGAGCATGAGCACTCAGCCCTTCATGGAGTCAGTCCTTCTCTCCTCTCTGCAGGGACAGAGGAACGTGGGGTCCTGGTTGATGGCAAGTTGAACACGAGTGCCCTGGCAGCCAGGAGGGACATCGATGTCCTGGGGTATCAGGGACAGCATGGCCAGCCAGGCGAGGGGATTGTCCCACTTTGCTCTTCACTGGGGCAGCCTCACTTTGACTCCTGGGGGCAGTTTTGAGTGCCACAAAATAAGACATTAAGCCGTTAGAAAGCGTCCAAAGAAGAGCCGTGAGGGAGGTGACAGGTCTGGAGAGGAAGCCATACAAGGTGTGATTGAGGTAATTTGCTCTGTTCAGCCTGGAGGATACTGAGGGGAGACCTCATTGTGGTCTGCAGCTCCCTCACAAGGAGCAGCATCAATCTCTTTTCTCTGGTGACCAGTGACAGGACCCAAGGGACTGGCCTGAAGTTGTGTCAGTGAAGGTTTAGGTTCGATATCAGGAAAAAGTTCTTCACCCAGAGGATAGTTGGGCTCTCCAGGGAAGTGATCATAGCACCAAGCCTGACAGAATTCAGGAAGAGTTTGGACAATGCTCTCAGGCGCATGTGAGGAAGCTGCAGACCACAATGAGGTCTCAATGATCCTTGGTGGTCCCTTCTAACTCAGGATGTTCTCTTTGATTCTATCCAGTTCTATTATGTGAATTTAAATGCTGCCTTTTCTATGAACACATTTACACAAACCCAGCTTGTGCCCATCACAGTTTGCCTGCTCTTTTCCAACTCTAGTGTTCTTCCACATCCCATGGCCCTTAAAAATTCCCCAAGGATCAAGCTGCCTCTCCAGTACCACAACTTACAGCACGTTCCTATTGTTTAGAGAACATATGGGTAATTGCTTTTTCTTTTCCCAAAATACTTGGCATAGAAATCATATATGTAATATGTTTAACATATGGAAGGCTGCATATTTCAATGCCTCAGTGCACAATATGTACATAAATGTTTTATGCGTAAACGCTTTGCTTCAAACACTTGTCAGCTGTGAGCACGTGCAGCTTGCAACGTGTGTAAGGTCAGTGTGTTTGACTCTGGGTTTGTACTTTGTTTCATGAAAGGTGTGTGCGTTTAACAGCATGTTACATATTTCAGGCTTTTAGTCAAGATAAGTACGCAGGCATGATGTTTAAATACTCTATCAATTAGCAGTTACACTGCCTTTCATCTGCCCGACATGCAGAACACGCTGCATGCTTTATGTGTGCCACTTGCTGTCGTTTTTGGAGCTGTGACAAATTTCAAATGGTTTTAACCAGAATATTCATTCAGAAATACAATCCTATATTCATCAAAAATACAAGCTGAGATGTGTTCATCAAACTCTTCCTGAAGGTGGATAAAAGGGCATGGTTACAGTTTTCCTGCCTTTGAAATGGACAATACCTTTCTTCCAAAGTATTAAAAAACCCTGTTTAAATCCTGTTACAGCACGACCAGGATCTGCAGTAGGAATTCATGCATGGTCTGAGTCTTGATCATTTAAGGGCAGAGTTTTAATAAGGAAATGATTTTAAAGAGATATTTTTCACTATTACTAAATCTGTGACATGGCTTATTTCTTATCAGCCCAAGTAGATTTAGCGTTGTATTACTGACTAATACTGACTATACTGATAATGATGAGGTTGTGGGTTCAATACCTGTATGGGCCATTCACTTAAGAGCTGGACTTAGGGATCCTTGTGGGTCCCTTCAAACTCAGAATATTCTGTGATTCTGTGAGAACACTGAAACTGACTGCTATTCAGAGCAGGAGTGTTTGGGTGGAAGGTGACTCTTGCGTGGTGGGCAGTGAGAGTGACGCCAGTCTGTCCCGAGAGGCCACGTGTGGGTCTGCTGGCTTTGCACAGCAGTTCTGGTAGGTGCCAGCTCTGCTGCAATTTGCTTTCTCATGGGTTCCTTTAATTCCAGCCTCCAAGCCACAAGCCTGACTGTGTCCGGCTTGCGAGGCTGTGAAGGGGGTGAGTTTGGCCAGTCAGGAGCAGCCAGGAGTGGCCTTATTCTAAGGTACCAGGCAACCATCTGGGCTGAATGTGCCTGTCAGCCAGGATCAGCTGCGGATCAAGACACCAGGACTTGGACCTTCATATTTGTAAGGCTGAAAAAGTGCAGTGTCCATGTTATCGACTCCCAAATCAGGAGGAAGACTTTGAAAAACAAACTTTTAGGAAGGGCATAAATAAATGGACCAGCAGGGATATGTCAATATGACCTCAGTGTTTCCTTTCTGCACATCTCCTGTTGCTCCCTTGTTCAGCAAGTAGAGCCCTTTCTTTGCTCCTGGGGGGTCAAGCAGTTTAATTAGTGTTTGTGGGGGACATAAATACAGTCCTCAGCATGGGTAAATTCAAACCAAATACACTTCTTTGGCAATTTTATCTCTGAAATCTTAAAAAAAAAAGCCAAGATAAGCCTATAATAACTAATTGGATGTGATGAAAGGAGATGGCACAACAATGTAGGTGAGGGAGGAGATGGAGAAATCAGTCCTGAGGAAAGATCTGGTACCCACAATGTATGAGAGAGCTGGAGCTCATCGGTTCAAATATAATCTTCCAGAAAGGGAGGGGGTAAACAAAAACAACCCACCAAAGTCTCTCATTCTTGCACAGAAAATGCCAGGCTCCTGCACCTGATTTCCATGAGAAAGGCCACTTCTGGCAGTGACATTCTGCTGCATCGAGTCCCTGCCACAGACCTCCTCCTCAATGCAAGGCTGAAAGAGGAGGGGAGGAATAAACTCTGCTTTCCAAAAGGGCTGGAGCTGCCAAAGAGGCCCATGGAAAGCCAATTGTGCAATGAGAGAAAACAGGGAGGGAGGATCCCTGCTCATAGACACAGTGCAATGCCTGTCTAAAAGAAGTGGGAGAAGGTCTAAGAGGCATTTTGGTGCATTTATACAGATGTCAGGTGAGGGCTGGTTTGAAGCGAAGTTGTTGACGAGGACACTGATGTGGGGTTGATTTTGAATGCTGAGCCGTGTTGCACTCAAGCCTTCCCTTCATATGCATAACATCCATAAGTGCTGCTGATTTCAACTCCCGGCTCTCACAGAGGTTTTATAAGCACTTCTCATTTGTAGATCCTGGAGCGCTTTACAAAGACAGAGCTATAAATAAGATGGATTGGAAAGTGAGGAATTGAGAGGGGCTTTTAAAGGGCAATGGATTGTTTCTTTAAAGGGTTCCTGTGGATAAGAACTAGATAAGAACTGTCATTTTACTGAATATAAAATATTTTGCAGTGGCACGTGTCAAATTACTTGTGCATTGATATTTATGTTATTAAGGCAAAGTTTTGTCACGCTGTGTCCAAATTGTCTCTAGCTAAGCTTTTGGAAAGTACAAAAAGAAAAGCACTTAATGTTTGATTTTAATGCATGGATGTTGAAGGCACTTTTAAACTGAACAGATCAAACCCTTTCATTCATAAATGCCAGAAATCCATACGATATTTATATAACTATGTAACTTGACCTGTCTGGTTTACCTGTTCCCAAAGGTTTATTATAGGCAGCTTTCAAATTAAGTGGGCTGAAATATTTGATGCTCTTTTCCTTGCTTTTCAAAGTCTGTGCAGAACCCATACTGTGTGAGTGACATTGCTGTTAAAGGGGTAGCATTTTGGTTTTATCGCAAGGTATGCAGAGGAAAAGGAGAGCACCCTGGTCCTGATTCCAGCTCTGTGCTCCAAAGCAGCCAATGAATTTCTGCCTTCTTCATCTTCCCCCTCCAAGGAGCTGGGTACAATAGTTCCTTATTCGCCAAAGTGGCACGGAGCTTAATTAACCTTGAGAAAAGGTACGGGTAAATTATCAACAAGGAGAGAGTAGGGAAAGCCCCAGTACTGTAGGCATCTCTGTATTCATACGCACCTGTGTGGGACCATTTTACCACTGATGTTCCACTCCACCACGAATTTGGCAATTTTGGGAAAGCCTTAAACACTTTCAGTACATTTGAAAAAACATTATTATATAATCATGAGGCAGCCACAGACTGATGGCTCAGCAATGTTTTATGCGGCAATCCTTTCACCCAAGGGTGACCTTGTAACTGAATAATCAAAGCCATATTCTACTCACAATTGCACCTGTACTGCCACTATTTACATTGCAATAGCACCTGAAGGCCCCACTGTATAAGGCACAGCAAACCTGTCACTGTTTGGAAGAGACTGGAAGTGAGAGGGGAAGCAGTAACAGACTTTGTCTCAAGGTCATATATCAGAAAAGTAGCTCTTGTAGGAGAAAAGATCAGGTCTCCGAAGGGCAACGCCCCTTGAACAAGAGCTTTTAGGGATAAAAGGACATACTTACTTCTGGGAATATAAATATAAAATGCTGGAAGATCACAATGCCTGCAGCGGGATTTTTTCTTTGTTTATTCTTCTTGCTGGCTGTAGAAGTGCTTTTTTGGTAATTTGGGGGTATGGCTTTCAACTATTAAATTGCAATTTAAATTCAATGCCCTTATGAGAAGTGGGATATTATCTGAAGTACATTACTATTTTCCTAATAACAGACCCAAAAGATCAACAATTCTATTTCAGATTTTTGTTGTTGTTGTTGTTGGAACAGGTTGTTTATTGTTCCTGAAGAGATGCTGCTTTTGTAGTGCTCTTTTATAGGGCATGAAACAATGAATCTTCAAGTCACGCTCCCCACTTTCTACCCAGTACATTTCTCTGTCACTATCAGCTCTGCTTTGGTTTGATCTAACCAGATGGTATCTCACAAGATGCTAGACATGAATATTTCATATGGTTTAGAAACTGTTTTTCCTCACTCTTTAGTGGTAAAATGTGTTGATTTAAGACTTTTCACAACTTGAGATACTTTCTGGCCTGGTGCCACAACTCAGGCCAAAGACAGCTGAGCATTGTTGTCATCTCACAATGTGGGAAGCAGAGGATGTTTTTCACTGCTGGAAAAATGGAGCTGAAATTTTCCATTAAAAGGAAAAAAGAAGGATTGTTCAGACAGCAATCTTCCAGTCGAGCTGTACTTAAGTTACATTTTTTTTTTACATATGTGGAAAGTCAGAGGCATTAGATCAATGAAATTTTTGATCCACTGAATCAGCAGCCAAGTTAATTTCAAATCTCTGAGCCAGCAAACACTTTGCTTTCATTCAAAGTTGGTTTTATTTCAGTTTAGGCCATTTCTAACACTGCTTTCTTATTTACAGTATCAAAGTCTTCAGCCAGTGTAGCCTGTGATATAACCCAATTAACAGTCACCTGCCTTTCCCTCAGACTTTGCCTTTGCTTCTCTTTGGAGATTTTAGTGATTCCTTTTGATTTAGGTTTGTGTTGGTTTTAGTGGATAATCAATATCAAATTGCAAGTGCAGCACTGAAGCTCTGGAACTTGCAAAACCAGTTTTTTTGTTTCTTCAGCTGCACATGAAAATTTTTATTTTAGCTTTTCAGCCACAATCCAGCTCCAGATTAAGACACACAGAGCTTGATTCACTGGCCCTCAAATAAAACTTCTGTGCTATTTAAGATGTCCTAGACAACTACAGCTCCTGCTTCCAAAGGTCACAAGTCCACTGTAGGTCCTGTGTAATTTCTGAGAGTCCCATAAATGCATCTGAGATACCCCAGGGCATCTCCAGTGACTCTTGGCACCTGCATTTCAATTGGTTAAGTGTAGCTGGGCTGTGTGCAGGCATGTCCTTCTGAGCTGGGTGTCTGTATTCCCACCAGAGCCAAGAGACCAGCCAGCAGAGCCTAGGGAGCTTCCAGCTGACCAGGCCTTAAGTGTCCACATTGGGGTATATGGGATCGTCATACTTTTCTGATGGATGTTCAGTTGACAAGTTTTCTTAAACAGGGTGTGTTTTGTTCTTTCGTGTGCATGCTGAAATCTAATTTAAATAGTCTCTGCACACCAGAGGAGGAGCCACATAACAGGAGCTAAGTAGCAAAGGATTGAGGATCCAGGACTTTCTTTTCAGCTAGAAGGCTAACACCTAAAAAAGGCAGGCAAATTCCCAAGCAAAAAAATCCTTGTTAACCCAGCTGTCGTGCTTCTCTGCCCCCAAAACAAGCCTTGCAATTTCCTGGAGTGACGGATGGTCCGTTCACAGAAATGAGCAGTTGTAATCCCTCAAGCCACACTTTATCTCAATGTACATCTGCTCTGGTTTAATTTATGTTCTGCATCTTATGATACTTCTGTTAGGCACACACTCCACATGGAATCTGTGAGGTGTAGATTCCCATGTATTATCAATTGGAAGTAGGAAGTATACAATATCAATCCCTCTTCTGGAAGATGTGGGAGACAAGTGGTGCCAACAGTGGAAGAAGAGCTGGGAATTGAAATCAGAGATCCAGGATGATACAGAAGATCAAGCAGATGCAGGACAGGGCAGAAGAAAATAAATAAATAAGTAGGACAAATCAGATGGACTGGAGATAAAGGAGAAGAGGGAATAACGTCCTACTTGAGAGGCGGTATCAGACAATGCTGGAAAAAACAGAAGATAAAGAACAGAAGAAGGCGTTGGTCCTTTGGCTGGACTACAGTATCACCCCAGGACACCAGCAGGACGAAGTGTTGAGATTAACAAGAAATCTGTGAAAGCAAAGAAAAACATTTAGGCTGTGTTTATCAAAGCAATTTAAAGAGCAGTGTAATTCTGCTCTGATGGCAGAACAGCATGGGAGTCACAGCACCTCTGCCCTCTGACACACCAGCCCTGCAGGGCCAGAGGCAGAACAACTTCTGAGAGAGTGAGTTCCACTGTCTGCTATTACAAACAGCCTCATGAGCAGGTTCAAACCTGTCAAATTTTGTCACAAAAGTAGTTTGGATGTCCCCCACTCTCAACACACAGCAGCAATTACCTGTTCAGCTGGTTAAAAATCTGCACTAATTTTTTTTCTGAGACAATTTATACCACCTGTTTCTGCACCAGAACTGGCTTTTCACTTAAATAGTTTTCCCCAGTGTTTCCCACCTTGTATTTTTAGAAAGCAGTCATGTTCCCTTGCAGCCATTCTTCTGCCAGACTAAACAAGAGTTCTTATGAAACAGGGCATTATAAAATAGGCCCTCCATTCCCATGGTCCTTCAAAAAGCCCTTCTTTTCACCTAGTCGACACTGAACTTGTGTTTTCTGAGCTCATTCAGTCAGATGTAGACACAGTTTTTCAGAGATGCTGGAGGGACAGAAGTGTCTGCTTGTGACCACAACTGCACTTCAGAGGTTTCAGAGTCCTGATCTCAGCCTTGCCCGTCATTCCACACATACAGGAACCATAGCAAGTCTCAGTCATGGTCCCTTACAGGCCATTTCTGCCCCTCCCAGTGGAGTACTTGAGGGGCCGTGGGCTTCCAGGCTAGGCCATTTCCCTCAACAGGGCAGTGTTGCTGTGCACATTTTGGGTTTCCAAAGTTCTGTATGTTTTGTTATCTGTTTTATAATGGTTTGTTCCTACACCCCCATCCCCGAACCCCCAGTGGTCTTTCCCTAGTGATAGGTCTTGTCAATCACAAGTGCCACCCCGCCCTAAAGCCTGAAAGGTTCTAGTGAGGCTTCAGGGTGATTCAGCAAGTTCTCGAGTTCCCCACTCCTCTTTCTGTTCATGTACTGTTCTGTTAAGTGTCCCCTGTTCTTGGTCACTCCCCCCCCCCCNGGATTGGTTCCAGGTATTTCCCTGCTCAGTGTACGCCCCCGGTGCTTAAGGTGAGAACAGAGGGCCAGAGCTCACTCTGCACGTGGGCAGCCCTCTGGGTGCAGTATAGCCTAGTGAAACCCCTGTGAGAATCCTTTTCTTCCATGCTGTCCACATTCCGGCTTGAGGTTCAGACCCACCAAGAAGGTACAAGGCTGTACCCCCCCATATGCGGCCTGGTGAGAGAGCTGGCCGGTTAGCAGCACCGGACCCCTGCATAGGGCAGGACCATGCAGATCCTCTGGCTGGAGATAACTTGCCTCGAGGAAGGCGGTGATTCCCCTTTCTCCTCATTCCCAGTAGTGTGGAAACCCTTTGCATGAGATGAGTTAGATTCATTCCTATGTGTGAGATGGCAGCTCATCTTCTGCTTAGTTTTGGATCCTCTACCTGTGTCCAGCCTGAATGCTTGTAATACATGGGAGAGAGGTTCTGCCACACAGCCCTTCTGCAGCTCTGTGAGGGATCCCTGTTTCACCAGCCCTCCAGCTCCAGTTGCAGGAACACAACGATTGTTGCCCAGCTGTACTTTTCCGGCAAAAGGTGCATTGCCTGCTATGCTTCCCTTGAAAAGACAGTACTACACTTCTTTTTTTCTTTTTCCTAAAAATCAGAACAAAGCAAAATAAATGTTGAAAATAAAGGAAGTGTTACCCCCCCAAGGTCATCTATCTTTATGATCTCACCAGCTTTATTTATACCACCTTTATTGCAGTTTTTCCTCAGGAGGATTTAACATTCAGACTCCTTATTCTAAGCATGGGAGTTCTTTTACAGTGGCTGCAAATATTTTTCCTCAGTTATATTACTTTTCTTACTTTTCAAAAGTCCACCACATTTTTGTTTTACAGCTGTTATAGTCACAGTCATTGAAGTGCTGGTCAGAAGAGACTTCTAGTGGTCTCTGGTCCAACCACTCACTCAAAGCAGGTATTGTACTAGCCCCTGCTGGGATAAGCCATGGCTTTGACCTTTAAAAATCCCCAGGAACAGCAAATCCATGACCTCTCTGTGGAAACCTCTGCCTGGACTTCATCACCCTCCAAGTAAAAAAGATTGTCATTTTGGCCTGAATTTTCCACGGTGCCTTTTGTCGCCTTTCTTCTTATCCTGTGCACCAGGGCTGAGAGTGTTTGTCTACATTGTATTTACAGCTCTCGCCTTGCTGTAGCTGAAGACTGCTCTCAGATGGTCCCAGACTTCGCTCTGCCTGAGAAAACAGGCCCAAAGGGTTGCCCTGGATGAAAATGTGGGGTCAGATATGCCCTGTGCTGGGGCCATTGGAACCAACTGGGATCAGCTGTGTCCAGCACAGGGAGCCCTGGCCTCTCCACCCTGCCTGCCCCTGGATGTGGCCAAACCCTGCCAAAGCACCAGGCTGACCAGATCAGCTCTCATTGGAATTGCCCCTTGCCTTATTGCTGAGGCCGCTGGAGCAAGATCTGCCCTTGAGAAGTTTTCATGGGCACTCATAAGTGGAGGGCATATGGAGGTAAACTTCCTTACAAAAACTTTTAATACTGAAGTCTCTCACCCAGAACATCCAATTTTCTGTATTTTAGAAATTGATTGTTCTAATTTGTCTTCTAATAAAAAGAAAAAACCCTTCATCATCAACTCTCTTTTTGTTGTCTGGTATGCTCACCCTGAGGACCACTCAGAAGTGGGTCAGTAGTACGGCTTTGGCTCTGCTCTGGTGCCATCACAGGGTGTCATGCCTGTCATCACATCTCACCCTTGTCACACCTTGGCTGTCCTACCAGAAGGACTTTGTTGGAGATCATTATAGTCTCTGCTCTCTTCTGAGTCCCCTCCACAACAGAGGGTAATCCATCTCACTGAAAACTGTGGAAAAAAAGTTCTTTCATGCTTCAGACTGTAATTAGATTATCTTTAGTTATTACTCCACTCTCTCTGCTGAATAGATATACTTTTACCCTCTTCTCTTTTTAATTATATAGTTAGAAATCTTTTACTGTGATATATCTTTTGTTTTGCTTTGTTAACTATTCTCTCTAATGTTTCCCTAGACCAGAACAACATCTGTGTACACCACAGAGGCCACGGTTCCCATCAGGTTTTGATGAATGGACCTCCACCAGCCTTCAGCGTTCCTTGCAGAACACCATGCACACCTATTACCTAAAAATTAATTGGAAACATTATTGGAAACCTTGCATTATATAGCTCCAGAGACTGGCTGGGGATTAATGACTATGGCAAGCTCTACCCCATCCCAAATTTCTTCTGAAAAATCTCAAATGCTAAGGACAAACTGAAAAGCAGAGGGAGTGATTCAGCCACAGCAACTGAGATGAAGTCTTGAAGGGTGATGTGTGACACTTTCTTTCGTGGTGTCAGACACCGGCTGATGGGGATACTTTAAACAGACAAAAGTTTTTGGCATCAGCAATTTTGCCCAAGTCCCTTTCTTTTGTAAAAAGTGGTTCATATTCCTTAATTTACCTACTTGGGTAATTATTTCAGCTATTTGAAAATATTCTGAAAATTGGGGTTTTTCTACAGTGATCAGTGATACATAATTTCAAAAAGAAACAAAATTGGAAAAATCCAAAATAAGCAGGAGTGGGGCCATTATCTTGCTCTGGGCTGACTGGCATAGCTGGCTATAGCTATATTTTTAAATTTCTACCATTCAAAACAGGATGGGCTCATGCAGACTACACCAGCTCTTGCATAGTGTGCAGGAATTCTTTGGAAAGACACTAACTGGCTGAAATAACAACATCCCTTCTCACAATGTAAGATAGGGAGATTTCAGTCCCAGTGCCCAGGAACTTTCCCTGCGTTTTTCCATCTGTTTGTATGGGTGTAACCTGCATGACAGGTCTGGTAATTTGAAATAAATTATGTATTTAAAAAAGAGGGGAAGGGAGGATCCACAACTGTAAATCAAACATTGCAGTTCTGATATTTGGAAAGATACTTGTAAAGAAATTAATTATTTTCTCCATCCCTATGAGAAATTGCCAGCATGGAGTTGTTAAGAATAAAGCATATCCCATTAATCCAGTGTAGTTCTTTGGCCAAGTGGGTAAAGACAGAGGACTTTTGCCTTGGCTGTTATAAAAAATCTTGCCACAGCCCTGTGGAAATGCCCTCTCTGACAGGCAAAGAGAACTGGTCTAGATGGGCTCTGCTTAACCCAGGTGATGCCCCACATCAGCACATGTCAGAGCCCCAAGGCCACTTTCTGTGATGAGACATGAGGAACTGGATGGAGGAGGGCAGAGCTAAAATGTCTGACAAGGAGGGATATCCTTCACCAGAAGAAATCACTGTAAGGTGGAGAGTGCAACTGCCTGCACAAGTCGTGCTTAAGGAGAAATTATGATTTACTCACTTTTCACCAGCAAGGTCATTTGGGGCTGACAGGTCTGCCCCAGCACCAGAATGGCTAAATGTTCTTGTTGCCAAGTTTCCTGGTGATACAGAGCTTACTCAGATACAATTTCCGTAAGATAATGTTCTGGGAAAAGATGCAAGTGCTTGGAAGAGTGTTAGAATTCAAATAATCATGATAACTTTGAGAAATAGCCTATAACTGATAAAGTTCAAATTCAAATAAAATTCAATAAAAGCAAGTGCAAAATGTTTTGCCTTTGAAAGAAAAACAAAATCAATAAAAATCCAAAAGGGTCAATGTTAGTCTATGCCTGTGTATATTTAAAAAAAGAATACAGGGCTGTTTTAGACCAGGGGCAGAATATAAGCCAGCAGATGAGATACTGTTGAGCCATTCTCATGTATGTCACATGTAAGAGATAAAGGCCATTATTCCACTCTATTTAGCAGGGGCAAGACCTTTCCTGGAGTGTGTGTCCTGTTTTGGGCACACATACTTTAGGAAGTAGGGGGTGTGTATGTACATACAGACATCTGTGTGCACAGGGTGGAGCTCAGCAGAGCCACAGCAGAGCTCAGAGATCTGTACACTGTGAACCTATGGAGAAAGGGTGACCAAAGCAGGGTTGTTGGTTTAATATAAACACCATAAAAATGTGGATGTGGAAACAGACTTCCAACAGGAGCACTGCTGCAAAGGGTGTAATCACTGTTCGTTCCCAAGACCAGGACTAAAGAGGCATTTGTTGCACACTAAGAGCAACTTTTCTTGGACATTAGGAAACAATAAGCAATGAGGAGGATGGGGATGTGTTATTGGGAAGGCTTTGAAAGCCCAGGATGGGGCCAGCAGGCAGCCTTGGAGGGCATCAGTACTTTTCAGTCACCTGTAGGTGAGGAGATGGTGTGATTTGAGTTCCCCTCCTGCACTGTGGTTCCCGAGAAAGGAGCCTCCCCATTCCCCTGGTTTATTTCACCGCCAAAGCAGGGTGGGAGACATTTCCAGTGGCAACGGACGGGAGGTGGCTTGGCTTTTTCTGTTTTCAGTTCTCTGTTCCTATCCCTTAGGATATTCGGAAACTTTCCACTGAATTCACATCGAAAATGTTTTTGAAGTAAGAATTGCTACTTTTTTTTTTTTTTACTTGGTACTATTACAAATTACTTTTTTTCTTTTTTTGAGGGAATATTTAGTTATTTCCAAGAGTTGGGATGAATTGTGACTTCATGGTTGAGGTTGCACTGTGTTGCCCTTGAGTATATCGCAGGCCAGCATCACAGTAATGACATTACCTTCTGTGCTGGTGCCCAGTGTAACAGTGTATCTTTGTATTCCAAAGTCTTTCTGCTTTTCCTTATCACCACATTCACTGTCTGGAAGCTGGCCAGATCCACATCCTCTGGCCAAGGGGATCCGGCAGGGTGAGAGAACAGAAAAGCAGTGTTCTCACTGTAGTCCTACAGTCTCAGGCAGGAGCAGCCAGGGCAGTAGCAGTTTCTCTGAGGAAGGCTCACAATCACAAAGCAACTTGTCAAGGCAGAAACAGTGCTGGAGAAGCAGGAGAAGGCCTGAAGGACTGATGCAGCTCACACCATTTCCCAATCCTGAGGAAAAGTCAGTGAGAAGTAAATGCACAGCCTCTCTCTCATTAATTCTAAACTTCATGTGGTAGATACATTATATTTTCAGGGTTTGCTTATTTCTGTGTTATATTTTTGAACATCTTTCATCAATGAGTGTGAAGAACACATGAGAATGATAGAAGCACAAAAAAGCTTGGGTTGGGAGGGACCTTAAAAATCACCTAGTTCCAAGTCCCCGCCATGGCCAGGGACACCTTCTGTTAGACCAGATTGCTAAAAGCCTCACCCAGCCTGGCCTTGAACACTCCAGGCATGGAGCATCCAAAGTTTTTCCGAGCAACCTGTTCCAGTGCCTCACCACCCTCACAGTAAAGAATTTCTTTCTGACTTCTAATCTAAATCTCTCCTCTTTTAGTTTAAAACCATCCCCCCACCTTGTCCTATCACTATCTGTCCATGTAAAATGTCACATGAGAACAAGAAGAGAGAAATCACAATATACAGAAGGAAGGGCAGCAATTTCTTCCTTCAGAACATTCTTTCTTAAGATCTCTCAGCTCCTCCACCCTCCTACTTTGATTAGCTGTTCTCCCCCACCCCTGAAACTGCATTAATTTGCTGGCACACTTTGGGCATGGTAAGTGTTGAAACTATGGTTTTAAAGCCAAGGAAAATCCTATCAGGATATCAAGCCCAGGAAGTCAGGTGTTGTCAAAACAAACATTGCTATTTTCTAAACTGCCTCAATGTGCACTTTACTATGTTTTTTTCCTGCTTGCCCCGCAGGGGAGTAGACCTGGGGCTGTGTTCAACAGGCACACCACCTTCCCGACATGAGCTTTGTTTAGCCCTGAAGAGAAGGGAATGTGACCTTTTCTTGTCATTTGTGGCACCTTGCAATTGGCTTTAAGCCGTGCATGGGTTGTCCCCATGCCAGTTTGTTCTGTCACAGCATGCTGTGCACTCTGGGTATGTGCGTGTGTGTGTGTGGTGTGTGTGCCAGTGCTGCTCCAGGAGTGCTGAGACAGACACAGGCAGGCACAGATGCACCACACTGGCAGATTTTCAGAGATATATTTTCATTGTGCCAGGGATTGAAAAGCAAGTCGTCATCTCAGCCAGTACTAAACTCTTACCCATGGCAATTCACCCATGGTTTGTCTCATCTAAAAACTTCATGGCAATTATTTCACCTTTGTTTTCCTTCCCATATGGATGTGGACGAGCTGTATTGTATTGCACTGTGCTCTTCTCTTGCAGCCAAGCTGCTTTGTACACTTTATCTTATTAACAACTGGAGCTGATCAGGAGCAGAGAGGGAGGAATTTGCACTCCTTGAGGCAATTATCCAAAACCTCTATGCGATATCTTAAGCTTGGTGCAATTCAGAAACTAAGGGGGAGCCCTTGTGCAAATTCGAAATTGGGGAATTTTCAGCTGTAATGATTTTTTAAAATTCAACATATCTGTGTCTTAGCCAAAAAGCTCATAAACTTTCTGGGAATGCCCGCAAAGGACCAGGCAGTACAGAAAGGCATGCTGAAGCTTGGAGGAGCCAAGGATGCTCATGCCAGGAATGTTCATAGAAGCCAAGTCCTGGAGGATTCAGAAGCTGGTGCCGATGAGTTTGACCACCTGGCACGTGGGTTTGGATGAGATGACCAGCTTGCTGACAGGTGGTTTTCTTCCTGAGCATTAGCTCTGTCAGCACAAACCCATTAATCTGTTTTAAATAAACGTCACTGTAAGTACAGAACCTGGCCTGACTCTGATGAATTGCTAAGAACCTCTCTCCTTTTTTCCATGAAGCCCAAGTTGCAGGTGGTCTGTCCTTTCAAGAATTTGCTGCTGTTCTCTGAAGAAGTAAAAAGAAACTCTAAAAGGTTGTAAAAAGCCCATGTATTCCCTAAAGAGTATCTGACCTCATGAAAGAAAAGGTATAGTTTCCCTTCTCTTTTTTATCAGTATTATAAAAGTGGTATTTAAATAGTATTTTCTCTCTCACAATTCAGGGGAAATATCAAAACTAAAATGGTGCATATAAAAAAAAACCCCATCACCCTCCCCCACCCCCCCACCCCCTTTTTTTCTCGTAACCTCTGCATCTCTGAAAAATCCTCAAACAATCTAACTGGATGAAAAACACAAACTAAGAAAAACAGGGCTGGTGGCTCATTGAATTAACAGTAAAAGAAATCAGACACACCAAGAAATTTCTTGTTATTTTCAGTGCTGCTCCATATGTCATTTTTGTAGAGCACTATGTTGTAGTGATGCCCTGCTGATCTGGTAACAGGCATGATCTATAAGTATTGCCATTATAAACCTCATTTTTATAACCTGGATGTGAACATTTGCTGTTACTTGGTATCTGTTATAAAAAAATTCAATTTTCTTTTTAATGATTTGATAATTTTTCAAGTAGAAAGATATGAAAGTTTCCAAAAAGCAAAAAACAGAGGCAGTTTTAAAGAAGAGAGAAGAATCAAGAAATGATAGGTTTGTTAATTTTTTTTAGTAGTAATAGCTGTAAATTGTACTTGTATTGCAGTAGTGCCTGTATGCTCTGTAGAATTAGGTGCTGTACAAACACTTGATTTTTTTTTTAATGGATTGAGTGGTGGCAGAAAGCACTGGACTGAAAGCCTTATGAATTCTTATTTATTGTTTTTTTGTCTTTGATAGTGCCCTAGTATCTGTCTGAGATTTGGCTTTTATTGTGATAGATGCTGTACATGTACTCAATTATCTCTGTGGTGAGAAGCACTTTAATGCACGCTCACTTTTAAGAGGGAGCTGAAACACTCTCCACGGAAAAGAGCCTATCTGCAGAGCAGCAAACAAGCCTCATCACATAAAGCACATAAAGCACATATTTCTTTCAGAGCCAGGCTGTAGAGGTGCAGCAGAGGTGTCTCAGCAGCCTCTGAATGTGCTGCTCTGCTTACATGGCCCCAAAGACCACAGCTGTTGGCTTGTGTTGGCTGGAATTAGTGAGGCCATTTTGGGGCAAAGGTCTTTCCACACTAACCCATAGGTATTCCATGGAGCTACCTTGTTTAATTGGACCTCCAAACTGGTGAGACCACAGAGCTGCCAGGCCCCAGCTCAGTGAGGCCCTAAATGTGTTTTTTCTTAGTCTCATACTACTCTCTCCACAACTGCCTCAGGGGAGGCTGTGGAGATGTGGAGGAATCTTCTCCCAGGTGACAAGTGACAGGACTAGAGGAAGTGGCCAGGGTGATGCAGTTACATGTCTCAAAATACCATGCCCATAAGATAAGCCACCACAATGGAACCTGAGACAAGCACAGATGTCACAGAAGGAAGGAGCTAATTCCAGGCCTAAAGGAGGTAGAGGTTTGATTAGCATCCAGACAAAAAGTCCCACCATGGTAAATTGTGGGAAAGGAAGCAAGTGCTTATGCACATGCCATCTCAAGTTATGGGAATGGCATCTACACTCCATGAATACCCAGGACTGTATAAAAGGGGTACCTCCAGAAGAAGGACTCTGGGACTTGCACCAGTAAGGGCCAGGGTGAAGAAGGATCAGTGGAACAATGCAGGAATCCACATGGTGGTGATATCTTTTGCTTAACCTCACTGTCTTTCACTCTCTTTCTCTTGCCATCCCCTTCCTATTCTTTCTATCTCTCTACCTTAAATTTACTGTTAAATAAAATCTGTACTATTGACTTGGCATATGGTCTCATTTGCCCCTTACCAGGCAGAGGCATCTCTCATAATCAAATCATAGCACATGGTTTAGATTAGATATTAGGAAAAATTTCTTCACTGAAAGGTTCAGGCACTGAAGCAGGCTACAGATGGAAGTGGAATCACCACCCCTGGAAGGGTTGGAAAGCCATGTGGATGTGGCACTTGGGGGTTTTGTTTTAGGAGTGAGCACGGCCACAATAAGGGATGGACTCAGTGATCTTAGAGGTCTTTTCCAACCTTAATGATTCTACGAATTCCTACATACTGTGGCTGGATTGGGCTGCCAGACCTGGGCAAAGCCCTCATGGACTTCCCCATCTTTATGCTGCCTAATGAAGTAGCAGGTACCCTGCTGATCACCCAAAAAAGACAAAAGGAAAAGGTAAAGAGCACTTTGCTCTTCATTTTGCAGAGACCATCATTTGGGTATTGGCACCCCACTGAGTGACATGCCCAGGATCACTGAGCATTACAGGCCTCAGAGGCAGCTGGATCCCAGCATCATAGACACAACCATGTTTCTGACACAGTTAGTAGCTGATCCCAGATTGCTTCATTTATAATCCAGTTTCTTGCAGAGGATTTGATTTGCCCAGAATCCCCCTTGGATAGGTGGCTTAGTGCAATGTAATTGCTTTTTCCTGACCTCCACCAGGCTTGTCAGCAGTCAGCCTAGGTTGTGGTTGAAGATAAAAGCAAACAAAGGAATTGAGGTACTTCTAATTTTAATAATATACAGTTTATCCCCTTCTCACTGTCTAGTCTTGAGCACCATACTCTCAAATTTGTTTTAGGTTTTACTTCACTTTTCTTAAATTAACCGTTATGTTTCAGACCACATTTAATCAGACACATACTAATTCTTTGGTTGAGTGCAGCATGCCCAGACAAAGAATACTGCACTCCTTTTTCATGGCAAATCATGCACACTGCTCATGAAGATTCACATTTAAGCCTCCCTGTCTCATGATGCATTGTGCTGCCTCCAAAGACTAAGTGAGCACTAACTTTCATTAAAAAAAAATCATAAATATGTTTTACTGCTTGGACTTAGTGCAAATGCAGAACTGACTCATTGGCTCGATAGATGTAATTGCTCTCAAGGAGCCTTTATGGTCTATTGTTTCAATTATAAGTGAATTACATAGTCCCTGAGTACTTACTCACTCTGCTTTCAAGGAGAGTGAAAAGACCAAGTCAAAGCAGGAAATTAGACAAAAAGGACATAATTTTATTGAAACTTTTCACCTTCTGAGTGAAAAAGGCAAACACATCAAGCACAGTCCAAGCCATTCCTAAATGACATATTTTATCTGCCTGAAACCATTACAAGCCCTAAATTGTATAAATTCAGATACTGAGAGAGGAAGGCAGAAATCAAAGGTAATATACGCGTGGAAAATACAAAGTTCATGGGGGATGAGACAAGGAGTAGAATGAAACAGTCTTCCTTCCAGTGATAAGTGACTGGGTAAAGGGAAAAGGGACAAAAAAAAGGATTGGAATTAGGTCTCTGAAAAGCTGAACTGTATTTTGAAGGACATCCTGTCCTTTGTTCTGAGTAGAAAACACTTCTGGGATCTGCAACTTCCAGTATCACATGCTTGCTGTTGGAAATCACAACATCCTTCAAGAAACTATGGAAAATGCTAATATCAGGCAGGAGAAGCACAGAATTGATAATACTTTGTAAAATAAGACCTTCAGGTAACAGTCCTCTCAAAACAAAGGGCAACATACAGCAATGCTTTAGTGACGTCTTGGAATGAATTTGTCATAAATAAGGGAATGGAAATAGCCTACAATAGCAGAACAATGCATCAGCAATAAGAAAAGATATTCTGCATATTTCCTCTATGAAGACTCTGACAAGGGATAGTGTTATAGTAGTTCCATAGTATCTCTACAAAAAAAAAAAAAAAGGTGTTTTATCCTATATTTAATCAAGAACAGTTATGAGGTGGAGTGTGAATCCTTAGGTAAATCCCTTGGGATTTTGGATGAAAAGATCTTCACATGTTTCATTTTCTAGCAGAGCATCATGCACAAGACCCTCTGAGAAACATTAGATTCAGATTGAGAAGATAATGCCAGTGGAACCAGAGTTTCAATATGGCAGAGCTGTGTGCCAATATCTTATGGCCAATAAGCAGAAAAAAATATCAGGGTGATTTGGAATGTTGATGAAAGGACTTCCATAACTCCTGGAAAGGGCAAGAAAATGTTTGTTCTCCTGTCATTTCATTGTGATCTGTATCTTGGTGCTTGAGATCTGCTTGGACATGATTCTTGAGGGATTTCCTGGTGGAGGTTTTCTTTGCCAAGGAGAAGGATTGAGAATACTCATGGAAAACATGACAGAGAAGCAAATGGACAAAACCACTGCGTCCAGAGATGGATTCAAGATTCTACAGACAACTGAGAGTTTGCAGACTCCTGCTGAACAGGAGAGTCAGGAGTGCAGAGCTGCTCTGGAGGACCAAATACACAAGCTTGAACTTCAGTTAGACAGAGCTAAGCAGGAAAACAGGAATAGGCAAACAGGCTTGGTGCCTGACATGTTGGGAAGAAGGAAAATTGAATGGCAGGGAAGCACACTGTGCCCTGCAAAAAAAGAAAGAATATAATATTTAATCAGTCACTGAGACCTAGTTTGGGAAGGAAGGAAGGAAGGAGGGAGGGAGNAGGAAGGAAGGAAGGAAGGAAGGAAGGAAGGAAGGAAGGAAGGAAGGAAGGAAGGAAGGAAGGAAGGAAATGAGACCTGCTGATGATCAAGAAACCATAAAATTATCCTACTCAGTTTGCTTTTGCTCACAGCTGGTCAACAGCCAAATGCTTAGGACAGGACAAGGCTTACAGAAAGCATCTCAATGGAGCTGGGTGTCACAGGGGTCCTCCTGTTTTTGAGGTCCCTTCTCTGTCACCCAGAGAACATGCAGGTAAGAGATCTTCTGGCAACATGTAATGGATTGGGTCTGAGAGAAAATAGGTGAAAGAGGAATTTATCCTTAGGGAAGGATGCTGTGCTAAGCCATATTGGTTCTGGGGAAGTTTTGGCAGCATGGTAGTGTCACTGCAGCCTCCTGAAGTTTGGTAAATTCAAATAACAGGGCCTACCCAGCAGATTTAGTCATGTTTGTCACCTGGATGTAACTGAACAGGGCTATTGGGAACCACACTGTTCATTTCTCCATCTTACAGGTCTCTGCCATGTATAATGGCCAGCTGAGACTCTGTGCTGAGACCATACCACAAGCTAGAGGGGATACCTCCAGAGTTACAGTGCCATGTGAAGTTCAGGCTACATCTTGTGAAACCAACACTGCTTGTAATCATCAGCACCTAGAGCCCAGAGTGGTGCTGAGCTTTGCCTTTTGCTCTGTCTGTCTCCACAAATCCTTAAATCCACAGGGACTTTGTTAGTGAGGTGCACCTTTGTTTTTTTGCTGGTCAAAATGTCAGCATATTACATTTATTTCTCTTTGGGGATGTACAGAAATTTAAAAGCACTAAATACAGCTCAGATTTTGAGTTTTCCTTTTTTCTTTATAGTTGTATTAGTAATTATTATTTAATCCCATTCATTGCTACCCATAGGACTAGCAATGATGGAAACTCGATTTGATATATCTGAATCACACAAAGTGCTAAAATTCAGATTCGGAGACTTGTGGTGTGCAGGACTTGGCCACGTCAGCTATACCTTGTTTAACAAACTGACAAAGTGTGCAAGGGCACCTCTTATCTGTAGCATCTTCTGGTAGAATTAATTTAAGGAATTATCTGGGATGGGTGGATTGTTTCCTCTCGTCAATAGAGAGAAATCTGTATTTCTGGGGACCCATGCTTGCTACATTACCAACACAGGCTCTTTGACCCGACTCTGCTTCAAGTGGCATCTCTCAAAGCCTTTGTTCTTTTTTTCATTTGCCACTTCTGTGTCAGGGTTTGTTTGTTTGTTTTTAATCTTCTTTGAGCACTACATGAACTTTCTTCCTTTCAAAAGTTTTCCCTGACCATAGGGGTTCCCATTCCCTCCCTCCCACCTGGTGTATCCATAGTCCAGATCTGGACTCCATGAAGGTTTTGTGACAAGGTGTGTTGCCTGTGGAAGGATGGGGTCAATACCAATCCCAGGAGAAACAGCAATGCTTCCTAAATTAAGGTATTTCTGTTTAATTAGAGGAGGCATACTAAGGCACAGCACTTTGCCTTTTATTTCCTGGTGACTTGGACAGGTATTTGTCTCATCCATGTATTAACTTGCACGAGTTCCATTCTCAGGTGTCCAACAACCCTTCTCTCACAGTCCAGACAGGCAATGGTTATGAGGAACTAGAGAGTCCTCCCATGACCTGTGTCCCAGGGCATCCTTAAACACATCCCCTCTTCCTAATGGGATGGGAAACAGGCACACAACATCCTCCCAGCCCACCACCTCTCCTGCCTTATCCAGCTGAAAATTCTGCTACAAGGTCCCTCCCCAGTCCTGACCCAGCCCAAACCCCCTGCAGCCAGAGCATCCCACCCCTTTCCCCTAGTCCAAGACTAATTTGGGGCTGGTAGTGCTGGTGTATTTTTTGTCAAACATCAACTATTTTCTAGAATAAGTGGGCCCACCTAAGCCAGTGTCAATAGATTTCAGATGACTCCTTGGACACATGCAAATTGTACATGAAAATAAAAGCAGATCCAAGCAAGTATGCAAGAATAATGAGATAAAGAATAATTCTTTGCAACAATAGAATTATAACAATAACATAATTTAGAGCATGAATTATTCTAAATTAAATTATTATTCCAAATATAGCTTTGAATAACAGTCTTAAAGAATTCTACATAAAATTACCTGAGTGTGACAATGTGCTTTGTAGCCAGCAAAGTTAAAAGCAGTTTTTCAGAATGTTTTTGGATAAAGAAAATGGATTGGAAGACAGAATTCACTTCTATCTGACCCCAGAATAATTTCCCATTTTCACTTTTCCCAGACTTTTTGATAAAATACATTCAATTGCCCAGATCAGTACATCCCTCAGTGGTGGTTTATTCTTTGACAGGCCACTGGGCTGTGCTATTACTCTACATTTTAAGGTTTCATCTCTCATAGATCAGCTTTCAACACATTGTTCAGAAGGATGACTACCGCTCATGGCAGATTTAAATTGTTCAGTAACTGAAGAATCTGGTCAATAATTAAACCCACAATTGCAAATAATGAGCTGCATTTTAGCTCAGTCACAATTTTTGTTTTCTTTTGTACCTGTAAATGTGTACAATAAACCAATTAGCCTTGGATCAAAATAGTTTCCAGGCACATTAGAAGTATCTAGTGATGCAGATTAGTTGTAATTGAATGCTGCAGTCCAGGTACCATCTTCTTTGCAACCAGATGCTCTGTTCTATATTGGCAAATGGAAAATTTAATCCAAATTAGGAAAAATAAAAAGGGAAGGCTTAGCTTCAATCCAGATTTTTGTATTTTTTTTACAGTGCTGTCTCCTGCAGTTGATCTCAACCAGCCATCATCCAGGTTCATCTCTGTATTGCACAGCTTGGTTTTTAAAGGTGTTGCTCCAGAAAAGTAAGCAGCAGTCAATATACTAAAATATTAATAATATTTTAGTCAGAGCAAAGACATCAAGCAGGTGGACGTATGCCACTCCTTTCTGGCAGCCTGCTTGGTCCTTTTGATGTTCAATGCAATACATGTTGCACTGTGCATTGCATTTTTTTTCCTCTTTTTCTTTTTTTTTTGCTATTTTTTGTTTTTATTTTTGGTGATCAAGCTGCAGCTCAAGGTGATAAAGATTTCCTGTGTGCACTCACTAGACTGCAACCTTTGTCAGCCACTCAGCCCTCAAATTCTGTCCCAGGATAAATTCCTGGAAATTCTATCTGTGATTTACATGAAAGTATGTTTTATTTGTCAATATACGTTTTTCTCTTTCTCAGGTTACCCACAATTTAAAAATACTCATGGAATCTTCTTATTAGGCCTATGTAATGCACCAAATCTGCTTGACCGTGGCAGCATTAAATCAGGAAACAAACTTCACAATCCTGAAAAGCAGCTTTGAGGACCAGAATGCCCGTGCTGTTATTCTGTTTTATATTGTGGCAAGGCTGCTAATCGTGGAGCAAGATCCCATCATGCACACACTGTAAAACACAGAACCAAACAGCAGTGGCCAAAAACCTGCCAATATCTAAGCAGCCTACTCAGCAATTTGTGTTGTTGTCAGTACGTCTTCTGTAGGGTCTTCAAGTCAAGAAATTCAAGGAATGACCCATCCAAGGTAGTATGTCTTTCTAGTCCCTCCATGACATTCAAATAATGTTTGAAAACTTGGTTTTTGCACTGATCAAGCTGCAGAGATTACGCAGCTTTTTGAAGTTCCAAGACTGTTCAATCTAACATCTCTTGGGAACATACATTTACTGTAATATCTTGCAAATGGCTTTAATTTTAATGCACAACTTGATCTATAATTAGTTAGCAAGTCTCTCTTGAGCCAGTTATGACAATGGTTACTAATTTTTACCAGCTTATTTATAGAACTGGTCACTAAGATATATGTAGTCCCTCATCCTTTTACTCCTATCCTGGAGCATGTAGTTATTTCACTGGATCTAGGGACATGGCTGAAAATAACTCTCTAAATACATTATTAATAACACAGTCACCATTAAAAAATTTTTAAAAATAACTCATTTACCTTTTTTCCATTAGGAACTTTGATTCAGTTTATATTACACAAGGCCTGAAGAGTGGAGGATGATATTTTGAGCTTTCTTTACACTTGTTTCCTTATTTGGGTTCTCCAGGAATATTACATTCAGGCTGCAAACATACATTTTAGAGACAAGCAAATTACTGCTTTCACTATGCTTTTGACTTTTCCATGATATTGCTAAATATTTTTACATAGGCCCCATTTTGATCCTTGGTGCCAAATGTGGCCTGATAAAATTATGATTTGATGTTTTCTAGACACAAATGTTCTGACACATCTTTGGGGTTCTGGAAGAGAGAAGCTGCCTCTGGAAACAGGTGAGGTGGAAACAATGGAGCTTTTTTCTCTTGAGGGTGGAAGCATCCTGGTGCAAGACAGTTTGTGAAACATCCCTCCTTGCAGGGCCAGCTCCCTGCCCTCTGAAGAAGGCTTTAGCATCATTCAGTCACAGACATTCCCTTTCACACTCCTAACAGGATTTTTAGAGAGTCAGCCACACTCACCAAGGGTGTTGTCCCGAGGCACCTGACTCTTGGAAATACATCACCATGAGCTGCTGACAGGAAAGCAGCTTATTATCAAACTGCCTCTCTCCCCCAGAAAAGTAAAATGCCTGATTTCTTGCTTTTAATCCTTTTTTCACCTTTTCCTGGAAATAAATTAGGTATTTCAGTTGCCAGAGGGTCTTGCATGGAGCATGGATCCTGCCACCAGAAGGACACTATCTATTTCTAGCCTTTGTTCCCCTTCCTTTCTGTTCCAGGACACATACCCAGATGTGGCTTTGCCCTCCAGAAGCCATCTGTTCCCCCTATGATATCATGTGGTGACATTCTAAATATCTCAGGCAATTGAGATTCCAAGTGATGTACTAATTCCCTAGGAATAAATATCCTGGTCAATGCTGTAGCAGACAGTGATGAAATAAACTACTCTCAGATGTTGATTTCATGGATGCCCTGAAAGATGTTGCAGTGAGAGGCAAGAAAAGAGTTTCCAGGCACTTTTTGAATGCAATAGAGTCAGAGATGTACTACTTAGCCTGCAACTTTTTTGCCCAGTGAGTGCTTTCCAATGCCCTTGCCCAAGTGGAAACTTTTCCCCTCCTCACCTATCCACCTCCTCATAAAACATGGATTCTAACTTGGAAACAAGCTTGAGTAACTCTCATAAACAGAAGCTGTGACAGTGTGTTTTGAGAAGAATACACAGTGAGTCAGACAAAGCAGGGAAAAGAGGGGGTTTGCAGGAGGACCAAGTACGGGCATAGATGTTGGATGCTTGAAAGAGGACATCACTGTCAGAGATTCTCCACTTTAGAGTGCAGTTATCATCTGGAAAGTGTAAAAGTGACATCCTGGTATGCCACATTTATTCCTCCTCCGCAATTTCTATTCCAAATTCACTCAGTCTTCAAGTCAATACCATGTTTTTTGCTCTGACTGCCAGCACAGCTAGCTCAGCCTGTTACCTGAGAATCAAGCTGTGCTCTTTCTGCTTATTAAACCATTGCCAACTGCAAAGCTTCTGGAATCAGACATTAGCTGGCACTGCAGTGGGAGAGGCAGGACATCTGAGCACAACATGGTTAGCACATCCCAGCCACAGGAATGAGAGAGGGAGAAAAACCCCAGTTTATCCTTAAACTCGGCACACGTGCCTCAGGAGGCCCACAGAAAACACCTACTTTCAGCACCTAGGTGCCATTTTTATGCAATTACTTGTCTGACTATCCCTGCATTTCATGATGGAGCAGTTAAACAGGGAGCCAAATAGCCCCTTACTCATGTGCCAGCTGTGCTGGATTTCCAAAGGGTTCTTTATAGAGAAAAAAGGTGAAAAAAAAATGCAGACAGAATTTATTTACTATTGACTTGTCATCTCTAAACTGTCACACCTCCTGCAGCATGTAAACCTGGCCAAGGTGTGCTCACTAATTTTCATACATGGCTTAGTCACCAAGAGATTTAAACAGTATCTTAACAAAGGAATGAAGATTTATTTAAAAGGAGGAAATGAGAAATGACAAGTGAACAAAACCCTTAAATAGTTCAGGACTTTTGCTGGGTTCAGAAGAGTATCACAAAGTCCACATGCTTATCTGGAGCTCAGCTGACATCCATGAAGTCCCAGTGTCTTCAAAGCAGGCAGGAGCTCTCAGGAGGGCTTTCCAGTGCCAGTGCTGCTCTTCCCATCTGGAAACACTGCAGGCTGGAGTCATCACTGCTTTGCACCCTGTGTAGCCACTTATCTCTGCAAGGACTGAAATCAGAGAAGGTGCAAAATGCTGAGGGATTACAACATGCCAGCCTCTTCTTTCACACACAGGCACAGTAATGGGTAATGAGCTGCTGAGGGCTGCTCAGCCTGGTTTTCATCCCAGAAGCTTTAAGGATATCTAGAAAACACTTGCTTTCCTCAGGAGAAATATGGCCACTGAAGGCAGCAGATGAGCTGCCTGAGACAACTTCCTTGGGTTAAGTCTAAAGTACATTGGACTCATGAGTCTTTTGGGATCTTAATTTCTCCCAGATGAAGACTGCCAACTAACAGGTCCATTGCCTGGAAAGCTGTAGTCTGGTGATCTGACAATTGTAAATTACCTGCTCTTCCGAAGGGAAGTCAGAGTTTGCACTCAGAGGATGTCATCCCTGACTGCTCATTGTGAGCCCATGAGCTGAGGCATCACACAAACTGTATCAATTACTGGGGTGGCTGGTGCCTGAATCACAGACTCACAGAAAGGCTGAGCCTGGACAGGACCTCTGGAGATTATTTTGTCCAACTCCTGAGCTCAAGCAGGGCCACCCAGAGCCACTTGCCCAGGACCATGTCCAGGTGGCTTTTGAATACCTCCAAGGTTAGATACTCCACAACCTCCCTGGGTAACCTGTGCCAGTTCTTAGTCTCAGTAAAAAATATTTCTTGATGTTCAGACAGAATTTGATGCATTTTAGTTTGTGCCTAGTGCGTCTGGTCCTGTCAATTAAAGAGACTGTATGTAGCAGCCTGCAGTGAACCAAGCAGAAGGGAACTAATTCCTGAATTTTATTCTAATGTCCAGCTGAAGTGTGTAGCACAGGGCAGTTTCTGGCAAAATTCTTTGCTTTGTTTCAGAGAAAGAAAGTTGTGAGTCTTGCAGTTTATTCTGATCAGCACCCTCAGCCACTTGTGGATGCATCATTTTGCACTGGACATGTCTTTAAATCTAAAAACGTGAAATGTTGCCTTCAGTCAACTTGACAAGCATTTCTCAAGGATTTAGTCTTCAAATCCAAAAATCTCATCAGCAGGTACGACACAATTCTTTACACTTGGGCAATGAGTAGGACTTGCTGCTTTCAATTATTATTTTAACATTTTCTGAAGTGCTGTTCTTTAAATAGCTACTACAGCTGCCTAATTTTCCACCACAATATTGCCAGAGATTATCTATTTTAATTAATTTATTTATGTATTTTTATTATTTAATTATTTCTTCTCGGCTGAATGGTGGAAGATAATAGCCATGTCACAGTGATACAGTGCTAATTCCAGGCACCAGCCCTGGTGATGTGTCACAGCAGACAGAACATTGGCAGTGGCAGGGTGTATTGGTGATGACCCCAACCTATACCCTGGTTTGGTCTTACAGTTGCCTTCAGTCTTACAGGGAGCTGGGAGCCCCCTCCAGTCATGGCAAAAACATATTTTTTTCTCCAGGTAGACAGCCCTGGGGATGTGTCACAGCAGGCAGAACACTGGTAGTGGCCATCTCTGGTGATGGCCTTCACTGCAGTGTGGTTGGTGACATGGTTGGACATTTCCTGTCCATCAGGGAGGTATGGGTTGGACAGCCTCGACCTGAGGCTGGGAGAGCCTCAGTTGTGGAGGCAGGGGCTGCTGGAGGTGGGGCTACTACATTCTTTCATGTCTCTGTCTTTGACAGCTAAATCCCAGACAGGGACATGACCAGTCCATGACACGCAACCACCCTCTCCTTCCTCTACCCCCCAAAGAGTATGAAACTTTCTACAAGAACCTTGACCCAGGTATGAGGCAGTTTGGTGTAGGAGGACCATCAGTGAGCAGGTAGGCTGAGACACTCAGCAGTTTTGGGCTGCTTTGGACACAGCAGCCACCTGACTGTGCCAATCCTCTGTTTCAGGCACTCCATATATAAAGGTATCTGTTTGTCCCACGGTCTGTTGCATTCCTGGCCAGAAAGCTCCCAGGTAGGAAAAAACACTTATCCCTGGTCTGTACCCCATCATGGTCCTACAGGCAGCTGGAAGCTCTTCACAGCCATGGACAAAGGGATCTCCACACTACCCACCATCCTTGTACCCCATCAGGATCCTACAGGCAGATGAAAGCTCCCCACAGCCTTGGAGAAAGAGAGGACTGCACCACCCACCATCTCTATGTGAGACTTACCTCAAAATAAGTGTCGAGATTGATGAATCCATTGGCTGTTTCTTCTGGTTTGTGCTGTCATTTTAGGGAAATATTTTGGGACTCTTGCTGAAGTGAATATCTTAGGAAGAGATTGATGTGTTACCAGACAGACTACCTCTGACAGCAAGGACTCACCTTATGATAGATCTTGGCACATGTCCCCTTTCAATTTTTGGAAATAACGCTCCAGTCTTTCACTGTTGTTCCAATCTTCCTTTTGGGTAGCAGTTTTTGTTATCTCAGAGCAAAACTGCTTTTTATCATATAAGGCCAGCATTCCTGCCCTGCCTTTCCCACTAAACAAAAAGCTTGACACAAAAGGGAATGGGAAAAGAGCATCACAGAAGCCACATCGCTCCATCTCCCCTGACTCCTTCCCCTTCAGCTGCAGAAGGACAACAGAACATGTTGTTCTGCACTAGAAATGCTGGGAAAAAAGGCAGGCTGGTTTCCCTGTGATGAGAACAGCCCCCTTAAACTCCCAAGAAGCCGGTGGGGATAAGATATGCTTTTGAGGACACTGGCAGCTCAGCATGGTGGCTTTGAGCATGCTGTTTCATCCCAGGCACTCGGGGCATACAGTGCACTCCTGTTTGCACAAATCTCTCACTACTACAGTTTTCTCAAAAATTCATAAAATATGCAGAGAAAAAGCAATGCGGCAGGGAGACACTCAGGGAGAGGAGCCCCTTGAGTTTGCACTGTGAGGTTAGACCCAGGTATGAGGCAGTTTGGTGCTGGAGGACCATCAGTGAGCAGGTAGGCTGAGACACTCAGCAGTTTGGGGCTGCTTTAGACGCAGCAGCCACCTGACTGTGCCAACGCGGTTGTTTGTCCCATGGTCTGTTGCATTCCAGGCCTGTCTTCTTCCTGTAATCTTTGGGAAGTCTGCCTGGAAACAGAAAATGAGTCGGCTGTTTTGTTCTTGCACAAATGCAGGCCAAAAATTACTTTCTTGCATGAGCAAGCTCTGGAGTGGAACTGGAGCAACATATCCAGGGGACAACTGTTCCCTGCTACCAGCTTGCAGGGTTTCCAAAGGCAGCAGATTCCCACTTTTCACCACACTGGGCTAGATAGTGCATTTCAGTGCACAAGAGGTCAAGAAGTATTTGGAAAGGAGAAAGTGAATGGAAAAATAATTGCAGGGCTCAGTAACGTATTGAATAGGTCAGGAGCAAAGCATGCAGAAGCAAACACAAGGAAACAGAAGGACAAGGCTCGAGACATAGAAATCCTGCTGAGGATCACAGCACAATCAGCCTCTAGGGGTGAACTGGAAGTGGTGTGTGGAAATTTAAGTACTGTCTGTACTTCCTGTGCTCTTCACGGGATAGAATGACACACAAGGAGGACTATGAGCATCCAAGCAGCCCTTTCCAGAACCCAGCCTTTCTGTTGAAGGCTTAGCAAAAAGGACTCAGACAGAGTAACACAGCACAAAATGCTGGCACCATCCCACCTGCTGTTATCCTCCCTTGCCATGGAGCTGATGGAGCACAGTATTCACACCGAGCATGCATATTGGGGTCTTCTCCCCACAAAGCCATGTTCCTGAGCACCCAATCCAAACCCAAATCCAAGCACCGCCCTTATGAAACAAAGTCACTAGAAGGCAGCAGACCGTACTGGGCCTGTAGTAGGGAGAGCTTGAAGAGTAAGGCCCTTCTGAGTCTTCACAAATTGATAAACTATGCAAAGTTTGATGACGTGGTGTTGAGGACCTCGGTGGATCCATCCCAGCCCTGACACTGTTGGTGTTTTCAAAGGGGCATCAGGGAGACAGAAAGAGATGAAGTACATTTGCTGATTTTAATGATGTTGCTCTGGTGCAGTTGAGGGCCTGGCCTAACCCTTGCAATGAAGAGTTACTCAAAAATCAGATTCTTTCTTTTATGGTCTTTCTTTAATCCTCTGTTTCAGGCACTCCATATATAAAGGTATCTGTCTTCCTATGAAGGAAAGTGAAAAGATTAATTTGTTAAGTCAAATATTTATGACTCCCAGAGAAGGGAGAGGAAGTCACCTGAAGATCATTTATTACAGGTCAGTAGCTGAGGTTCCTCTGGAGGAAAGTATAACTACAAATCTGTGAGACAGAGGATTTTTGACAAGGGATGAGTCATCTCCTGTCATCCCTGTCACACACCTGGAATTAAGATCATGGACAGGTGACAACTCTGTCACACAAGAGCTCATTTTCCATTGATTTCAGTGGCTGCTGTTAGAAATCTTGGGGTCAGATTATCCAGACAAAATCCCAGAACATCCCTATAATGGCTGTGATAAGGCATTGTGATAAGGTAGTTGATTAAACGACCTCACATCCTTCTGGGGAAAACCAGGCAACTTTGCAAAGTCAAAAGGACTTTGCTGATCACCACTGGCCCAACAGCCAGAAGCTTAAGAGTGCTGTACAGGGGGATTTTCCATTTGGCTTAAGCTGGAAAAGTAAACTAATAATGTGAATGAATGTTTCCGGCTGCGACAATATCAAACGTTGGGATGCATGTGGCCAGTGAACTATTAAGTACAGTATATCTTTAGCATCCTAGGGGACAATAACTCACCTTGTGTGGCAGCTAATCATTGCTACCTCAGCTCTGCCCGCTCAGTCCCTTTGAGTGGAGTTCCTCCCACTCATAATCAGGCCATTCATGCTCAGTCATGCATGCAACCTTCTCCAAACAGACACAGCGCCGCTAATCACCACCTCTGCTCTCACTTAGGCTGTCTTGTGGAGGATGATTCAATCCTAAAATGGATCTCGGCAGCCCAAGGAGCCTGTCTCGTGCTCTCTCTCATTTACTGTGGCAGTCCCCAGCTCTGATCATTCATCTGGGGCAGAGTGACCCTGTCACTGCACCTGCTGCTCGCTGTGGCCTGCACTGTGCAGCTGCCTTGGGCCAGTCTGAGAGCTGGAAAAATGCAATGCACAGAGGGGGTAGAGTTTTGTAGGCATTGAAGTGTCTTGTGAAAGCAGGTTGCACGTGAAGAAATAGACTGTTTTCAAAGATCCACCTTGAATTTGGGTTTTCATAGGTGACACTTTGGGATTGTCAGGCAGATTGGCTCTTGGCTCAGAGCTGGAACTGCAGAGCTGATGCCATGCTAAGTCACCTGTCTGCCTCCACAACCCAGATCTCCAAGCTTCAGGCTGCTGCATGGTATTCCTATACCAGCGCCTGAAACAGACATGATGCTTCCAGAGAAAAGGAGACCAGATCTCCTCCAACAGCATTTTACCAATATTGTTTGTGCCTTATGGCTCAGGAGGAAGGAGGGATGCAGCTTTTGTCACCAGAACATTAAATAAAATTTCTTTCTTTCATATATTCAGGAACCTCTCTTCTTTCATCTCCACAGACCATAGTCTGAGCCCTGTTTTTATTTTGAGGGCTAGGAGGCATTTCCTTAACTTTTCATCTTTTATTTTAGGCTGGAGTAAAGTTTTTTTGCTGGACTGGCCATCCTTTCTCTGATGAGCAACAGTAGCCCAGCACCAAGGATCTGTTCCTCAGTCCTTGGACCTTGACAGTGTTACCTGCAATTCCCAGATCTTGTTGGTGACAAGGATAGTAATGTCCTGGAGAGGGTAGTGAAATATTTTGATTTTTTTCAAAGTTTCTCCTAGATGTTTCTGTTTCAATGGTCTTCATTTTCCTTGGGAATGTCTATACAGGGAAAATCAGGAAAGTTGATTTAAATTAACTAAAGGCAGGAGTTTAAAGTGAATTAAGTAAATTGCATTAAACCTCTTGTTTCACAAGTAAAGTGGCCTTAATATGGCTTAGCCTTGGAAGAGAAGTAAACCAAATCAAATCAGAGACACTTTAATTCTGACACCTCCACAAAGGGCTTTAATTAATGCAGTTTAACTAATCCACTTAAAAATTCAGATCAACTTTTCTGAGCAGATTCGTGTAAACAAGCTCTTACTACTGCTATGCCTGAAATCATTCAGCTTGGTTGGGTAATTTTCCCTCAAAAAGTAAATCCATGCAAGACTGACTCTGGTGGAAGTCCCACTACAGGGGCTCGCACTTGGGTAACTCCATCAATTGGAAAAGTGGGATGAATATAATTCCAGGGTAGCTTAGCTCCTTGTAATGCCTACAAGGTCCAAGCTACTGTGCTTCCTTACCGTTACATGCACACGTAAATGAGGCTGCCTCATCAGCTTAGGAAAGAGAAGATGACAGCACACAGCCCCACGTCCTCTCCTTGGTTATCACAAGGCTTTGGCTGCATTGGTATGGTTTGCATTTTGCTCCAACAAGTCCTTACACTCCAGCCAGGCAGGCTGCAACCCAGCTGGGATTTCCTTTTTGGTGCTTTGAGACCTACATTAGCCCAAAACTCATTTCCTTTCATGGGCTTTAAAATGGTAGAAATTAGGGCATGTAGTGATTTTGACTTTTTTTTTTATTTTTTTTTAAGCACACCTTTTATTTGGCCCGGTTCAGTTCTGGCTGGGTCACAGCAAGACGTATGACTTATAAACAACAAAAATCACAGATAGCATTGGCCAAGGGGGGGAAAAAAAGAAAAAGCTGCTTCAGCCAAAACAGACATTTAGTCAATTTGAAGTATATCTCATCAGTGTGCACATCAATCTGCCCCATTAAATACTGTGTCCTTTAATTCCCTCCTTTAATTCCTTCTGCCTTTATGAACAATTCCCTTTGTAGCTGAAATGCCCGATGAAGGTAGTGCAGCCTCTTTTTCAGAGGAATATGGATGTTTGACTTTCTCAATTAGCTGAAAGTCCTTCAGCAGGGGGTTCCCTGAGGCACATAGCATTCCTTGGCTGGTGACCCTCATTCCCGGTGCTGCTTTACCCTGGCAGAAACAGCAACGAGCAGACTTTCCACCAGGGTTTCTTTACTTTTCCCAAAACTTGCCAGTCTGACAGCTTGAAACATCATCGCTTTTTTGGGGGGGAATAATCTCAGTATTCCAAAGTGCTGTTCTCACTGTACAGAGTCCCAGAGCAGTCTGTGCTGTGCTCCCCCTTCTCTCACGACTTTCCTGGATTGTGTTTGATGGTCCCTTCATGCTGACAAGCTGCAGTGCCTTGGTCTGGACCAGGGCAGACACCCTGACTGCAGTTATCAGAGCTCTCACTTTTCATCCTATTTATTAGGCTGCATCTTTGTGAAAGAGCTCCTCGAAAATAACTCAGGCAATTGCAATGCTCCAGCAGCACTGTACACAAAATATTCACTGTGAAAAAAAAATGTCAGCATCACCTTCACTGGATCAAAAAGTCGTGTCAGAGAAGATATCAAAGCATGAAAATCTGCTTGCATAAAAAAGCCAAAAGCCTGAAGCCATCCCAAGCACCTTCAAACGATCCCGGAGCCACACACAGAGCTGCTGCGTGGTGCAGCTGGATCAAGGGGTAGCATGATTTGCAGCCAGACTCCTTCAGCTGCTGCCATATTCTCCAGAAGCTGTTTTCAAACTATGCAAACTTTAACTTTTTTGGGGCAAAAAGCCTCTGAACAGTGTTTTAAATCCTGCTTGATTCTAAGTCTCAGTGCCTGTCAGGTACGTTCCTTTATGTCAGCAAATCAGGATACATCCATCTGAGTCAGAGATAAAATCTATGAGGGAACTTTCTTCTGCACAGATTTTGCAGGTGTGGGAGCAGCTGAGTCTGGGGATGGGTAATGGGGACACAGGCATCCAGCTTAACACTGTAATCCTGGTGCCACCTGGGCAGCAGGAACCTGCAAGTCACTCCATCTGATGGGGCTCTCATTTATTCGCAGAATCACCTGCCACACAACAAACCCTGAAAAAGCAAGATTTTTTTTTCATTTTTCCCCCTAAAGAACTCGCAATCTAACAGATAGTTGCAGTTCAGGCATCTTTAATAAACTTTCCCTTAGAACCAATTTGATTCACTTCATGTGACACAGCACTGAAGGTTGGTGAGTCCAGCAGTGAGACAGCCCATCTCTGCCTTCCTCCTGGAGGCTCTGCCCTCATGGAATAGACCTGGAGGGCTGTGGATGAAGTGAGAACCAGTTTGCTACACAGTCCTGCACTTGATAACCAGGTTGAAAAAAAAGTCAATGAAACAGCTGTTTGCATTTTTGCAGTTGAATATTTTCATTCTGTCATTTTTCTTCCTTGGATATTAATGGAGGAGGATAATTTGTAGGAAAATGCAGGGAATCTGATCACACAGGCACTCCAGATGCTTTGTGCACAGAGCACAGTGCCCGTGCAGAAGTCTTCCAGTAGCTGGAGCAAAAAGCATCTTCTCCTGCTCCATAATGAGGAGAACATCCTGTGTGTCCTCCTTGCACTATTTATCTGCTCCCAGTAGGAGTGTGAAGTAGCATCCCTGTGCTAACACAAAGACTGAGACAGGGGACACAACTAATTCATGCCACTTATAAGGGAGACAGCTGTCACCAGTCCTGCCCATCTGTTATTTCCACTAAATCTTCTTCACCCAGTAAGGCATTTGAGTGTGTTTCACCCCAAGAAAATCCCAGTGTTTTCAGTCCTGGAGATTAGGAACACAAAAGCTAAATCTACTGTTTCTACAAATCTGGTTCTTCAATGCTGCTGGAAGGCAGAAAATGTATTCATCACTGATATTGCATATGATTAGTGTTGGTGCATCATTTCCTGGGGATGTAGGTGCCTCCATCACTGTGCCATGCACTATTTCAGTCCTTTCCTATTGTCCTCTGCACATCCACAAACCTCGACAGCTGCTTCTTTCACTGCTGCAAAGGACACAGATGAAGTAGCTTATGTACTTCTGAAATGGGGACTCAGCATGTTTTTTCACAGTTTATTTTGTAGCCTGAAGGGCTCTGTCTCTTTGCACTTGCTGTTGGTTTTCCTGCCTTGGTGTGCCTTTGGTATCTCTCTGATACCTTTTGTATCTCTCCATGCTTATATCTGTCTATGCTGAGAGCTCCATTCTCTATTGTATCAGTTTATTTCCCTCTGTGTAAGCACTCATTATAGTCTAATTTTCTCGTATTACTTTAAATTGCCCATCTCTCTATACTATGTTTTCAACATATTTTATCTGCAGTATCAATCTACTTCCACTCCTGTTATACCTGAGACTCTGAAAATTTCTTCAAATTTGTAAACTGGGGTTTTGCTTAGCTCTGCCATCATTTTACAATAGGCATTTTTTAAAAAAAGAAACAAAGCTGATAATCTTTATAGCCTACATAATGTTATATTTGATAAGTCTCATATAAAAGAATGTGGATTTTTGCACGTGTCAATAATAGGAACAATATGCCTGAAAATCCCATTGCTGATAGCCTATCACCCATCCAGCATTGCTAATCGACAGGCAAAGACAAACTGCTGAGGACAGTCACACTGTTAGAAAGCCTAATTTTGAATTCCAGACCCTGAAGTCCAAATTCTATCTGATATTATTTATGAGATTTTATTATGTACCTTACAAATATACAGATTATGGCCAGTCATTAATGAAGACCAAACCTTTATTTAATCCATGAGTAGTTGGCTGAATGGTGATACCTGGATTTTGGGACATTTAATATTTATTATTTTTTCCATATGAATAAAGATGTTCCAGCAGTCCAATCTCAGACTGAGAACAGCATAAAATAACTCTGTCATGAATAAAGCAAATATAAGCAGTTCCCGAACAGCCTTGAATTTGAGTTTACTCAGTGAAAATTTTTAATAAGTGTGACTATGTTCAGAAATTTTAATGTCTGAACATATGTACTTTCACAATTCATGCATGAACATTTCATTTATTACTGTTTTTTAAAATAACTTAATAAAAACATTTTCAGTGAGTAATCCTCCTAAAAAGACCCCTCCTTATGGATGTCTATGTAGAGAAAAATAATAATTACTTGAATAAATTTTGGGAAGATGGGGGGAAATCATGTCTGCAGAACCAGAAATTGTACTGTCTGGTTCCAGGGTGTGGGTATTGTGGAGAAAAATCTTTGTATTGATCTGATTAGGCAGTATATTTTTTGGGTCAACCTGTTATCTTTTTCCTGTGTTTTTAAAAGCTTTCATTTAGATTTGAATGGGTGTTATGTTCAGCCTGAAACAGATCATTTTGCTTGCAGGGCTTTTTTCTTTCTAAAGAAAAAAAGAAAACTAGAGCTATAAAAGCAAGGAGGTAGAAACAGCCCAGACTTGAGGTGATGTGAGACAGCTGCCTTCAGATCTCTACTTGATCAGAGAAATTTAAAACCAGCTCCAAATGTGGATTATGGAGGAAATAATGCAAGTCAGTTCACTTTAGTGAGTGGCTTCCTCACTGGGTAATATTTCTCCTCCTGGCTGTCTTCCAGTGGATACTGAAGTCAGGAGTTGAGATGCAGAGAGCTGCACTCAAGAGTAGCTGCAGCCAGGTGTGAGGGAGTCCTCTGGGAGTGGGAAGATGGGGATTCAGAGCTCTGTTCTGGCTGAGGTTGGGAGGTCAGCCAGAGAGAGGGGAGAGCATCAGCGATCCCACAGCAACTTCCACTGATTTTTCATGGTTCTTTGTGGGGAAAGGCAAAGTACTTGCCAAAGCTGAAATAAAATGTCACTGCTCCAGGTGAAACCAGCTCAGCTTTTGGCTTGCTCTGACTGCCTGTATTCAACTCAAATTTCTAAATGCTTTTGCATCACATTGGAACTGTCTTTGAAAATGCACATCCACCTTCAAACTTGTCTTTTCTTCTTCTGATCCCTCTCCCTCCATGCTGTGGTCATCTGGCTGTTTCCATGTTCTGTTTTGACACTGTCCTATTGGTATTTATTTCAGCAATCTCAAAAGAAAAAAGAAAGTTGGAGCCCTGTGGAGGCGCCCACTCTAATCCATGGCCAAGGCAGGGCTCCCTGTGTGTAGCCCAGCCAAATGGCTGAGTTACCACTTCCTTGGGAGCCTCAATCAGACCCCATCCTCCCCTACAGGGTGGGATAATATGAACAAAAGGCTTGGATGCTGCTCAAGCAAGTGGGAGAGGATATTTCCTTCCAATTCTCCAAGCTGTGGGGCAGGTGGGAGCCAGGAGCCCAAGCCTTGTGCTCCAGCACACGAGCACCACACGCACACCGGAGCTCTACAGCACAGCACCTGCGTGTGGCAGCTGCTCCACAGGCAGCACCTGCTGTGCTTCAGAGAAGGAGGTGGGAGATCAATACCAACCATCTGGAAGGGCAGTGCCTATTTCTTCTCGCCTTGGTTCCAGTCAAATATAGTCCCAATGTCCCTTGACTTTAGTCACTTTAAAGAGAGAATGATCCTCCACCCTGATCCTCCTGGTGGATGATCTGCCACTGCCCCTTCCCACATCTCTTTGAAGAATGATAGGAGGGTTCACTCTGCACCTCAAATCTCTGCAGATCAGTGGGGTGGGTGTGAAACCCTGTAAGGAGTTTTTGTTTCCCTTCAGTACCCTCAGATCTGGATAACTGGATAATGAATGCAGAACTTAGAAGGTGGTGAAATTAAGCAGCATTCAGCTCAATTAGGGAGTTGATTATTCAGGGAAGAAATCAACACGTCAATCAGGTGTGTGGTCCAAAACATGATGTAGGAGAAAATGAGCAAAGACCTACTTGCAGACAGCAAGACAAGTATTCTTGTGCTTCTTTGGGCAGTCTGACATGCCCACAGCCAGGCAGAGGTTTCACCTGTGCTTGCACAGACCTCTGGAGTGGCTTTTTACAGCACTGTTTGTCAGCGTTCAGGACAAACTGCTCATCCCAAGTTAAGATTTACTATTCATATTACAATATCACTTAAGCATCCTGCATTGGCTCATCTTGGAGTCACCCGGGCCATAAAGATGATCCCAGAGTAAAATTGGTAAAGTAAACTGAAAAGGTTAGGCTGAGTTTATCTCTTTCTTGTGAGCATTAAGGAAATGAGGCTGTGCTATTTACTGTCTTCCAGCTGAGCAGTTGTGACCTTGGAGGCATTTCAGGTTGACAAGAACAGGAAAATTCCATTTCCTGCATGAGTCCAAACAGCAAGCAAAGCCCCAAAAGCCTATTGCCAAACATATATAGATTTTTTCCATATTTATGGGTGCCCAGGTCTCTTTTTCCTAGTGACTGAATGTGTGAGAAGGCCTTAGGTAAATTCTTTGTCTTTCCTGCACCTTACTTCCCCAGAAGGTAAATTGCTGAAATGGTGTAAATTTTAGAATTATTAATTAGCTACAGACAAATGGAAATATTAAATATGAAAATCTCAGGTGTAAGCTTTTGGGGAGCCAGAGGCTCAGCCTCTCTGTGGAAAACATCTGTATGATGGGATCCTAAGGCAGGACTAAATACTGGAGCATTTGAAATGAAGTACGTGTTCCCAGACCTCACCTCTCTTTTTTCCTGTCAGGAATTTACTGTTTTTCTGAACATTGTAAGTTCTCTTTTTTCCTCCTAAAGCTCTTGTGCCTTTTGATTTTCCTTAATGGTTTTGTAAGAGTTTTCAGTTTTCTGACAATCTGTTGTTTTTAGCTGCAGAGGTCAGTTTTTAGTCCCTGGCACATGCTTAAATTTTTGAAGATTTAAAGCTTATGATAGCAGCCCTGATGCCACTAGTAGAAATACTCAAGTTCCCAAGTAAGGCATAAATTTAAGAGCCTTGTTGAATAGATTTAAATCTGGTATAATGCTACAGAAGTAGGACAAGTTGTCTGGATTTATGCCGTGTGTTTGGAAGCAGAATTGGGACTTAGTCTTAATTTATTTCATTAGAAGCACCTCTAACACCTTAATAGATAGGTGCTCTGCTGTAAAAATGCAGTTAAGGAGGATTATTTGAGACTTCTTATATACTGTATTTTTTAAGGTTTTATGTCAGATATTGCAGTTGTAGTAGGAGTTGCAGAAAGCACCGTGTCCCCATGGTACATTACATGCAGCACTTCCCAGTGGCAGTAAATGTTCTGGCTTAATCAAAAAGATCACATTTCTTTCTATTACTACCTGCCCAGAGAAGCTAGAATAACTATTGGCCAAGGAATACATCAGTTTAAATCTCACATTTCAAAATGAAATTACATGCAAGTCTTGCAGATATGATTCATATGTCCCCCATTTCTTCCAATCTCTTCCTTTTTCTCCTCCTAATTTGAATTTGTGTGAGAACTGCAGTGCTGCCGGTAGTGCTGGCACTGGTCGGGGGCCCGGCAGGGGCAGGCACGGCATCCAGGCATCCCTTTTCCCGACCCATCCCTTTTCCCGTCAGAGATCGTTTAGCTCAACCATTCCTGTGAATTGTCTGCTCAGCCAGAGCCGCTCTTGCACTTCCTGCAAATCATTCCCAAGCAGCCACAGCTTTAGATTTAAATCACAATGCTCTGCTCTTTGCAAGGCTCGTGGACAGCGTTCTGTGGGCATTTCAGGCTCTCCCCAGTCCAGTGGCTGCAGGAGGATCTTTTGTCAGTTTTGCATCTCCCTGCTGTGATGTGTGTGTCCCAGTTTGGAGAAGTGGGATAACACTGGTACCCACCCTCTGCATGAGCCTGTCATGAAGATTTATGGAGTGATATTTTCAAGGAGTAAAGCATTATTTAAGCCAGGTGCTGTGATCTGTTGATAACAAATGGGATAAACATTGGGTAGTTAAATATTTAAAGCACGATCTTTGGAATTGGGACATCTGTGGCCTTTTCCATCTCTGCTAATGGCTTCCTGCCTGTCCCTGGACAAGACCCGTCTGTGTCCCTGCCACTCCTCTTCCCCCAGATTTCATATACTGCATTTATTTATTTGTGAACTCTCCTGGTGAACAGTGCTCTGACATGCTGGTGGAAAGGCAGCTATAGCAGGATCTGGGTGCTCATGAGACCCTCAGGATCCTCTTTGGGTGGAAGATTTTATCCTAGTCTGAATCTAGGGACAGAAAATTGCTCTTCCACCAGCCAGCTTCAGTTTTATTTCTTTAAACTTTCTTGTTATTATCTGTTCCCAATATTATATCCACTGTGTGACTCGAGTGCCCGGGGTTTAGGGTGTCACTATGTCACGGCTCTGTGTCACTGACCAAAGGCAGTGGGAGCTGTGCTGTGTAAATGCAATGGCCTGAGACAGAGAAGATGGCTGGGAATAGCTAATTTATGCATCCCCTCTGCTTTTAAACTCTGATTTGATGATTAGAGAACAAACACAAATTCCTGTAGTTTCATCTATAAAACTTTTCACTTTTTAAGAGAAACCTGATGTTCACCTTTCTTCCTGTTTGGTGCATTTCACCTATTTTAGAGCTCAGGTATACGTATGAATGTAGGAAGGTTTCTGACCCTTTTGTATCATAGAAAATTATTCAGAGAGCAAAATTACTGCATATGTACCCCAGAATAGTTTATCCAAGAGAGTAGTGTACATGGATCCAGTCAAGCTGGGCAGTAGCCCAGACTCCAGCTATGAGAGTTCACTGTCTGACTCCTCCTGGTTTATACAATTCCTGGTTATAGATCTTGAGATCTGTCACGACTTTAGTGAAACATCCTACTTTTCCATGCAAAATATCTTCTTCCAGTTATTTACTCATGGAAGTATGTCCTGAAAGTACATCTTAGTCCAGTGTGCACTTATTTGGCTGTGATCCAGTGGCACACTCAGCACAGATATCTTTTATAAACCATGTCCAATGTACTCCCATGTATTCTTTGAAGCACCACCACACAGAGAACACTATGTCCCTGGATTCTTCTTCTGACTCAACTGCAATGTGCATATTTTGTCATGGAGGACCTTTTTTCTGCAGTACTTAATGTTTGGTGAGAATTTAATCAAGAAACATGACTAATTGGCATTAACATCCACTTCTGAGCAAGAGAACAGCTTTGATAGCATCTATACTCATTAGACATTTCGTTCCAAGCACTGTTCATTACAGTCAGCACTCTTGGTATTGGCTTCTACTTTGTAAATACAGCAGAGATCTGCTCAGCACAGAAGCAGGCCTTGAACAAACACTTTGTGGTTGCAGAGAAGGAATAAGTTTTAACTGTTGAAAAGACACAAGTGGAACACTACAGTTACTTTAAGAAAATTTCTAAGCAGTGTGCAACAGAAAGACCTTCAATGACAGGACACAGGATTTGTTTGCTGGTTGCCTACCTGAAATGAGTAGGGTTGTTTTTGCTCACATTCTGAAATGAATCACTGGAAAAGCTCAAGCTTCGACTTGGGAGGCCTGATGAAAGTTTGTTGGGCTGCACTTACGTGACCAGAACCATGCTATGCAGTAAAGGGGCATCAGCCATGCCAGGAGTGAGATGGCAGGGAGCCAAACAGGTCTCCATGCTTTGCACTTGCCTGCCTGTGTAAAAATCCTGAATAGAAAATGGACCAGCAGGTCTGCACCACACCCCTTTTCCTCCTACCACTGGAATTAGTACAGGTGAGAGACATTGAATCACCTTACAGTCTCTGTTTACTTTTTAAATGCATCTTAAATACAGTCATAGTTAATAGGCATTCCTCAAGAGAGGAATAAGATTTTCTCTGTCCACAGTGTTATGGTTACAATGCCGGGGGTAGAGTTTTGGTGTTGGATATTCTATACCATACACATCCATGATGGAGGACGTGGTTTCAGCAGGAAAGACCCGGGGGGGAAGTGGGAAGGGGGCCATCCTGCCTGGCTCTCCAAGGGAAACTTATTGGGGGCAGCCCATGTTCATTTCCCTGGTGGTTGTCAAAACCAGCATAACAGAATAATGCTGATTTTCAGGTAGCTTATAAAACAACAATGTTGTGTTACTGTGGTATCTAAAATGCCCCTAAGGCAGAAGTTAGGAAATGTGCTCTGTGTCAATTCACCCCTACACTCTAATTAAATATGCATCCAAATCAAGTAGTACAAAGTCTCAAATTGTTTAATAAGTTGACTTGACTAATAGGTTTGGGGTTTTGTGTGTGTGTGTTTGGGGTTTTTTTGGTTTCTTTTTTCTTTTTTTTTTTTTAACAATTACCCTGAAAATGTGAGGCAACAGGACCCCTGAATTTTGTTTCTGTCAGTAGGAACAGTCTGGGTATCTTGTTCTACTGTTCTATGATACTTTACATTTTTACAGCTTTAAAGCACTACTGAGGGAATGTGCCACCTATTATTTCGAGTAGTGCTAACTAAGCTTGTGTCAAGTGAAGCACAAAAACATCCATTTCTTTATGTCAGTGTTTGAGAATAATGTGCCTGTGCAAGGACTCTTGGATCCCAGTTGCCTGCTGTGACCATCTGACCTGAATTCTTACTCAGTGCTGCATCCTGCAGGGTAATCTGCAGTAGCCAAATCATTTCAAAGAGATTTAGGCCCATGGCTTCCTGGGGGTGGTATAGCCAAGAGCCAGAAAATCTTAGCAACCACTTCTCATTTAAGGAACTGCCATTTGAGAACTGCCACCCTAGATATTATCTAACAATAATTACATATAGGACTAATCTGGTTAGGCTCTTGGATTTGCTTGGTTTTGGCCAAAATCTATTTGCCCTGAGCTAAACATAAAATTTGTCAGGATGAAAAATATAGTAGTTGAATGCCCTGGGACAACAGTTTGTCTGTCACCTTTCCCTAGACAGAATGTTTTTGTTCTTACCATCCTTACATTCTTCATGGTTCTATCCCAGGGAAACGGTTTAGGTAAAATCAGTCCATCTTTCTCCCTGTCTGGGCTCGAGGCTGATCTGGGAGACTGGTTCAGCATAAGAGAGCCCTTCCCCCAGTACACACAGGTGAACAGATCCCACCTCTGACTCTTATTTGCTGCCCTCAGACCATGCCATCTCATGCCACCTCAGGTGCCATGAGGCATTTGTGGGATAACACTTGTAGTACAGACTGTCTTGATGCTGTTTTCCTGTTGCCCAATAGAAGCACTGAAGGAATTACAGCCCATTGGAGAGATATTTATAGATGCTGATGGCCACAGTCCTTTTCTTTGGCTTGTTCCAAACATCACTTCTCTTTTTAAAAAGTAGTAAAATCTCAGCATTGTTACTACTGTTGCTGCCACTTCCCAGTAGCAGCAACAAAACATGGGTTGCTCCCACAAATCAACTTCCACTTCTCATCTCCTCTTTCCTTCATTTTCTCTATTACTCCTGTGCTTTGTTTTCTTCTGTTCTAGAGATTCAGAAGGATCTTATGCTGGAGTAACAATTGACACTCAGAAGCCCTCCAAGAGTGTAGCTTGCAGAACATGGAGGGAGAAGTCTGTCAAGGGGATAGAAAGTGAGGAAGTTGAGCAAAAGCAGGAGAGTGATACAGTGCTGATGGACCAGAAGAAATAATGAGCTCAAGGAAAGAGTGTGAAGGCAGAACAAGGGGTAAATGATAGAGATAACACCATAAATATGGGCAGGAAGAAACAACACAAGGCCTTAACGACAGAATTAGAGACATGATGGAAAGAGTTAAGGACTGTCAGTAAGTAGATACACAATCTGAATGGTAATGGATCAGAAGTTTTAGCTGAAGCTCTGTGATTGTTAAGGAGATAAGGAAAACAGGCAGCAGAAAGTTTGGAGCAATCCAGTTAGCCAGAAGGGACCTTGACTCAGCTCTTCACACCTCAGAAGCTCACTGGAACAAGGTAGGATGATGAGAACAGGCTTTCTTGAGGGAATTCATGAGGTTTTCTGGATGGAAATCACATAAAGAAACCTTTGCACAGCAGATTTATATTGCTGCTGGCTTCACTCCTAGCTGGAAATGCAAAGCGAAGTGAAAATAAGTATTTATTTTCCTCCAGCAATCCTCAATCATTGAAATATTGAGTGAATCTCTGAGCTTGGTTTAATCAATGCTGCTCGAGTCAAACTTGTCACTTATAGACAAAAATGCAAGTATGCCAAAGACAAAACAAGACCAGTAAAAAATAACACTATCGACAATGACCTTTGAGCAAAAGCGGATTTTGTTTCTATTACACTCGCATCTCTTAAACCTCCTAGAACCAAGTTCACAGCAGCAGAGTTCACAGTAAGGTGTTTGAATACATGACTTGATTTGTCAGAAGTTCAGAGTACTTACTTCCCATGAATGAAGTGGAAACATCAAGTACCGAGTTTCTTCCAAAACAAAGTAATTAGTTGTGACACTTTTTATGACCCAATGTCTTTGACATGCCTCCTGTGACATCTTGGACTTTTTGACTTGGTTTCCTGGTAGAGAAACAGTCAGTGACCAAAAGTCGGGTGTGTTCCAAGGGTTTTGTCACAGGATCTGGGAAAAAATGACCCAAAACCATGCAGAATTTTCTTCTTTTTGTGTGCTGAGGGGAATAACCTTAAGAAAAAAGAAATCCTCTGTTTACTAATGGAGCTTATTCTAAGCAGAAATGAAATGAAGGATATCTGGTGTAGCTGAAACTAATTACAAGACGGTACGTCTTTCCAAGATTAAACAGTGCCTCATACTAAAAAAAGATAGTCTTAAATATTTTGTGAAACCATGCTGTCTGCTGACAGTTTCCCTGAGTGTCATGGTGGATATTGAACTTTGGCCATGTGACTGACAAAGTCATGATAGGCTATACATATATATACATATATATGTATAATAACTCCATTTTGGATAAAAGATCCAAATTTGAGAGATGGAGAAATACTGCTTACCAGCATGATAACCTTGTATGGCAGTGGACTTACAATAAATACACTGTAGATCTAGAAGTTCAGTCTGATACATAGTCTGGACCAAAGGGTTCTCTTGCAGTGTGATGATCTATTGTGTTGCCCAGCCAGCTGGAGTGGCATTAAAATGAATTATACCAAGCTTCTGGTCTGGAAATTGTCTAGTCCATTATGTTTTAAGTACAGATTTCTTAAAGGGCAGGAGGGACCTTGGAGAGTGAGAGAACGAATTGGAAACAAATTGTAACCGTGACATGCTGCCCTCTCTCCTCTCCTCTTCTTGCCATTTTTGGCAATTAGGGAATTATTTCCTCTTTCCTGTCAAGGACTGGTAGGGCTTGAAAAAGGCTTTGCAGCTGTTTTCCTTGTGATTTGCAGAAAGGGAATAATAGGGTTGTTTATCCTTCCATGCCTGCGCAGCTATGTCTGTGCTTCCCTTTTCCTGATACACGTCCTTTGCTTGCTTTCTGATGAGGTTTCGTAAAGTCAACATGAGAGATGCACCAGTGGGTTGCCTGGGCTAAATCCTTAATAATTTTCAACTCTTCCATGATGCCACAAACCACAATGAGCTGTATTGTTCAACTAGGCTCTATGTTTACACATTTCTGTTTATTCATAATAATCACATCTCTGCATGGTCTTGTTCTTCTGGCTGATTTGTGTGTGAGAAGGTTTCCAAGTTGTCAAATTCATTGTCAGGTTAATAGGAGAAGAAATTTTCTTTTATTTTCTCTTATTTTCTTTTAATCTATGCTTTTAAATACCCTAAATTTTAAATACTCTACTGATTATATTATGCACTGTCAATTACAAGAACATTCAGGGTTCATTCTCTGGTAACAATTCATACTTTCATGATATCTGATAGGATGACTCCCAGAAAGGCAGTCTGATTTTGGCTTATCCAAGGTATCCAGTAAGACAATGCAATTTTGATCCCTTAAAGCCTATTTAACCCTGCAAACCCTGATCATTCAGACAGAGAGCCTGAATGTCCCTACATGAGTTCAGCAATTCACATCATTGTGTGGTTGCCATCATTCTCCTCATCTCCTCCTCACTTTCATTTGGGAACTGAGCTCTTATGAGCATTCACTTTGCATTTTGATCTCTCTGGCCTCCAGTAAATTGTGCAATTCAATATTATACCCAGATAGATCATGTGCTAGTCAAGGTGAGTCACCCTCAATCTTGGATACACAAAATTGCTTATTTAATCTAAAGGTGGAGGAGACTCACATCTGTTTCCTCTGAAGTCATATACAGTTGGGTTTGGATGCACTCATCAAATACCTAGGAAGGATCTGGTCACCATGGCTGTGATTTTGCATGAAGTCCTTAAAACTGCCTTCCTAATTTTGAATTGTGATGCCTTGGTCACCTTCAAGAAATTAGATTTTATATGATTATAGCTTGGTTGCTTATTTTGACAGATGCCAAAAGTATTGGTACAAGTGCTCTTTTCTAATAGTTCATATTGCAGTCTGTACTGTTGAATCTGGTTCTCACATAGTTTATGTACACTTTTCAGTGTGCAATCCCTATGAAGAGATGATCAATTTGTGTAATTTAATAATTACAAATAAAACCATACTTCAGATTTTTCCAGTGTCATCAGCAGCTGTTGATGGATCTACAAGCATAGAGTATTTGTCCATGCCCTCCCAAGGCTCTCTTGGAACTGCTCAGTGATGTTAAGCACTTAAACAGCAGGGATTTTTTGGGAACAGTCCAGCTTGCTCTGGTATTAGGAACCATTTAGCAAATGGTGATAACTAATTTAATTAGGATCAGATGCTGATGCCATTTGTGAAGATGATGCCGTATGGACACAACCCACTGTTCTTTGGCTCTGAAGCATCTTTCTCTGATTTTTGGAGTGCCATGAGATACAAGCACAGACACACTGACGGCAATTCACAGTAAATGGTTGGAGTATTTGGATATTTGTCATTCAACCAAGGTATTTTATCTACTCACTTGTCAGATGCCATCAGGACCAGCAGTTTTATATTTCTTGAAAGAATTCATTCCTCAAATGACTGTCTCAAAGTAATCAATGTTCTGAAATTCTTGTCACTTACTGTGCAATTTACACGTTAGGTTGAATTTACACACTTTGAGTGCTCAGAAGATTGGTCTGCATTGATAGTATATGTCTACTTCTTGTCAGACAATAGAGAGATTCTGACTAATTGCTGGTGGTTTTCTGCTGTTGTGGATTATGCCCACAGGTTCTCTGGAGCATGACTTCCATCTTCTGTCAGTTTAGGAAAAATATCCTCACTTAATAAGTTGCTTTACAGGTCAAGAAAATCCTGTTTGTATTTTTTACATCCTACAATTTGCACAGTTTCCAGCTGAGCTGTGGATCTCCCTGCCACAGGATAACACAGATACTAAAAGTTTCTCTGGTTTTTGGAAGATGTTACACAAGTTAATGGGATTTATTGTATTATCCTCTCTCCACCTTGCAATGGTGCTGATGACAGAGGCCTGATAGAGATTGTTGTACTTATTTTGTCAGTCCTGGCTGAAGACATTTTGGGCCAAACGTGATCCAAAGTGTGCATATGACCACGTTCCTATCACTTCCACACATCATGGCTTGTGTTGAAGCACCAGTTGAATCAGTAGCTGTTAAGTTTACTGCCAGTGCCTCACATTTCACCACCATCAAAACTGACCATTTGGTGTGGTGATGTATAGAGAGAAGTAATGGAAATGCTGCTGACACCTCTAGGTAGATGCCTGATGTCCCCTGTTGACAATGACAACAGGATCAGGATTAACTGTAACCCTACTGTTTTTCTCACATGTTCTTTTCTCTGGTCAGGTTCACTCTTAGTGACCTGGATGTTTGTCCTCTTACTTTGTGCTTGTGGACATAACACCTAGCAGTTACATTTATCACACAGCTGGATGATGATTTCTTGTTTGACAGCTGAGGGGCCTTTAGTATTTGCAGATATTATTGTCAGTGCTTGTCCTGGTAAGAAACTTTTTATAGGTAACTGACAGCTTGCACATCTCGGCACATCTTTAGCTGTGATATTAGGTATTTAGCAGGATTTGTGGATTCGTAGAATCTGACAGGGATAGCAATGAAAGCATTTCTGCTGGAGTCCTGTTATAGATGAATATCTATGAAGAATATTCCATTTTCTCTTGTCTACGTGGCTGTTACAGGAAACTCCAGAGTGAGAAAAGGGGCAAAGTTCGAAATTTTGCCTTGTTGCTGCATCAGATTAAAATACTCTGATTAAATTCTCTGATTAAAAATATTCTTGTTAATATACTGCAAATTTGAAATCCCATAAAATCTTGTTGTCTCTGTTTGCAATACAGGAAGAACGAAGAGAATCTATGCATGAGACTGAAACAGATCCCACTCCCTGCAAACTAGCTCTGAGATTTTGATAGATGGGTTTTACTCTCTGAACAGGAACTCTTTCTCTCCACATTTAAATGTTTAGTTGAGGAAGGTTTGCTATTATAAAATTGGTACACAAGTATGATCAAGATCCAAGAAAAAGAGCAGCTTTCAAAAATAACAGCCATCAATGAGGATGAATCCATCTTCGTTCAAAGAACATGTAAATACTGTGAGAGCAAAATNGTTTGTTTGTTTGTTTGTTTGTTTGTTGGGTTTTTTTGGTTGGTTGGTTGTGTTGTTTTTCATTTGGTGTTTGTTTGTTTTTAATAAGCAACCTGCAAGGATTTTTTTAATAATAAAATCAGTGCTTAGCCTCAGTCAGAGAGCAAAGCTCTCACTATGTTGCAAGTTACTCAAATCTACAAGAAGGTGAACTCCTGCCCTAAGCAGGAGGGGACAACAGTATGTGCTAAAGAAGGGGGAAGGGTTGGTTGCAGGGCAGGAGCAAATGATATAAAGACAGGAAAGAGATGCTTTGATTTTTAAAACAACTCTGGGTTAGTTTAAACCTTTTCAGGTGCACAGCACTATCTCAGTATAATTAAACAGAAAACTGCAGAGCTTAACCCTAGAAGATGGAAGATGTACAAACCAAATCCATAATGTGCACAGCAAGCAAGAAATGGCAATAACTTTCTAGCTATGAGTCTAGGAGGCTGCTGTCAAAAGCATTGATGACATTTGATGCAGCAAATGAGACTGGAAAGAAAACTCAGAGTCAACATTTGCCCTGGGGCTTCTGACAAGTAGATGTAAACTGATGGTCATCAGGATCCTCTGCCAGTGGAAGAACATGTCTCAGGACATGTTGAAATTGAGTTATCATTGGCTAGATTGAATTGCAAGAAATTTGTGTGTGTGTGTGTCTGTGTGTGCGTGCAGTCCTTTGAACTGAAAGAGCAGACACCCTTCAAGCAGAGAGGAATGAAAACCTGTGGTGTGTTTCTGTGCAGGCAGTGCCTGCCTGGTATTTGGGAACTGGGACTTATGATTTTCCTTACCAAGCTGAAGGGCTTAATGTTAAACGGCAAAACATGATCTAGTGACCACAGAGAGACATAAACACTCAAGAAAATTTCTGAGTGCTGTGAATAGAAGCCTTAGGAAGGAACTGTCTCCACTTGCCCAAGTATTTGTTCCTGTTCCAAAACAGAGTTCCTGTAAGAGCTATGAATTCGAGTAACAGGCAGCAGTGACATTTCTCTTACAGAGCAGCCACTCAAAGTTCTCCAGACTCCAAACTGTACAAAGTATTTTATTTCTAGTTCTAAAAAGCATATTTAATCTTTGTTTTTATGAAGCTTTCAAATCTTGTTTTGGAGCTTTGTTAAACTGGGATCTATTGGTGATACATCAGGAAATTTGCGAAGCTCTTATTTTTCTGAGCAAGTGTTTAAGGGTAAAAGTTTGCAAAGGCAAGTATTATCATTTTTGTCTCACTGTCTGTAAATGAAAGAGAAATTTTAAATCAGATTTTGATCCCATATATATATATATATATACATACGTGTATATTTATAGTCTTATTGATTTAAAATGTATATTTATATTATTTGAAGACCTCTTCCTTTACCTGATAAATGTTGTATTTACAAAAATAGATTTAGAACTGAATGAAAAAAATATGACCTCTATTTTTTCTCTTTGTTTAGGGAAATACAACTGATTTCTATACAAGTTGCCTCTGATTAAAGCTAGTGAGTGTACCAGAACAGCCTTTTTGTATCAGGGTATAGAACAGCAAGCTGAAATCACCCAAACAAGTTTACTGTTCAAGCTAGGATTTAAAAGACCTGAAAATCCTATTTATGTAATTTTTATTTCCCTTTAACCCCTTGGCAATAGCTGGTAGAACTCCTGCCATAAGCACTAATGAATTTTGCATTGAATTCTGACTCTTGGCATTTAGGGCTTAATAAAATCTTCTTTTCCTTTATCTGGAAGATTCCTTTTCTGCTAATTGGTGTCAACATCAATCAAGATCAGTAGTGCAACAACACTAGTTTAAAGGCCTTTTGCTCATCTGCTTTATACCCCAAGTAATATGGAGCTGTAGTCAGCTTACACATAAAAGTGGAAATAAATATCCTTTCACTGTAAAATGCACAGAATTCTTAGAAACCTTGAAAAATGGTCCTGTTGCTGTAAATTAAAAGCTGCTTTCAGAGGCCTGTCAATTACACAAGTGGCATTTTGAGTGAGTGGGGCTGTGCTAAATACTCTGTGTAGCCTTAGAAGAGCTTCCTCTAGACCTCCAAAAGTGTGGCTGACACTGTGAAGTTTTTCTTTAGGGGAAGATCCTCTGGAAGACGAGGGCTGGACCACAGCTCCATGAATGTACATGCCTAATATCATAACCATCTTTGGGGGAACTTTCATTGTTTATGGAAGTCAAATGCATCATTAAAACCTGTGGCCAGCATAGGGTTGGAAGTATGACTGCTGATGGGCAGCACCTTGTTTCCATTAGAGGTGACTGCCCCTTGCTTTGTGCAAACTGGAGACCTTTGCTCCTACTGAATTTGGGGTTTAACCAGGTCAGAAGCAAGATCCAGGCAATCAAGGACCCTGGATAAGTCCCTGCAGAGGATGTTTGGTGCTGCACAAAGTGTTGTGTATGTTGGTGAGACAGTGGCTCCTGGCTCCTGCAGGAACTGGTAGAAGGGTGCAGCACCCCCCCAAATTCAGTTGTAGGGTTTCAATGACTTCTCCTTCTGTCTGTTGAGAGATTTGGAATACTGTTGTTTGTCTAGGCAAGCCACGAAAGAATGATATCTAAAATAAAACCAGCTGCCCATTACACACAGGCTCCTCCTGAGCTCTGACCCTGTCTTGCCTGTCCTACAACAAGCAACACAGAAGTGGAATCCTTACAGTGGAAAGGGACAACCTCTATTCCCAACAGTAACAAAGACCAAGCCAAGGACTGGAGGAATGACTGGGAAAGGAGGAATGGCCTTTAGTAATGGTGAAAACTTGTGTGGCAGTTCCAGCTCACGTTTCCCCACCTCCATCACAGTGTGAGTGTGGAGTTGAGAAGGCACATGGAGATCCCAATGCCTCTGTAGGGCCAGCACAGAAAGCTCCATTGATGAGTCTGGTTGTGTCCTCTGAGTGATAGTGTATTTATTAGTAAAATGTAAGTGAAGAAAAAGATTTTTCTACACAGAGAATCAAAGACATACAGTAAAAACTGTAATTATTTTCTTTAAAACAAGGGTAAATGACATGAGGGATATTTCCTGCCTTTCCTGTGGCTGAGCTGGGAAAAAGTACTTTCATACACAGAAGCAGTATGAGACTGAAGTAATTCCTGACAGAGGATCAGGCACAACAAACAGCAATTCCCAGTCCTCCCATGCTACCTTGTGGCTCACACTGCTGCACAGCTCGTTGAGCTGCAGCATTAGGGTGGCTTCATCTTGTTGCCCAGTGAAGCCTAAATGAAAAATGGGGAGCTTCATGGTACTTCCTTTGTAAGGTGCTACAGTGCCCATAAAGTAAGAATACACAAGGGAAAGACAAGCAAATACATGGAATCATAGGATCGTTTAGGTGGAAAAGATCCTTAAGGTCATTGAGTCCAACAGTTAACCCAGCACTGCCAAGTCCACCACTAAACCATGTCCCCAAGTGCCACATCTATATGTCTTTTAAATGTCTTCAGGGATGGTGACTCCAGGCCTTCTTTGAGCAGCCAATTCAATTGCTTAACAACCTATGGTGAAGAAAGGTTTCCTAATATCTGATCTAAAGCACCCATGGCACAATTTGATGCCATTTTCTTCTGCCCTGTCATTTGTTACTTGGTAAAACAAAGAGGTTTATGCATCTGGCCACACTCTCCTGTCAGGGAGTTGTAGGTTTCCCCAGAGCATCCTTTTCTCCAGAGTAAACACCCCCAGCTCCCTTCTCTGCCCCTTATAAGTCTTGTGGTCCAGACCCTTCCCCAGCTTCTTTGCCCTTCTCTGGACCTGCTTCAACCCCTCAATGTCCTTCCTGAGCTGAGGGGCCCAAAATTGCACACAGCACTCAAAGTGTGGCTCCCCAGTGCCCAGCACAGAGGGACAGTCACTGCCCTGGTCCTGCTGGCCACACCATTGCTGGCCATGATGCCATTGGGATGCTTGGTCCTCTTGCCCCACCTGGGCACACACCAGCTCATGTTTGGCTGCTGTCGAACAGCACCCCCAGGGATTTTCCTGCTGGGAGTTTTCCTGCCACTCTGCCCCAGCCTGGAGCACTGCAGGGGATTCTTGGGATGCATGGGTAGGACCTGGCATTTGGCCTTATTGAACCTCATACAATTGGTCTCATTCCATCTATCCAATCTTTCCAGGACTCTCTGCAGTGCCCTCCTAGCCTCTAACAGATTGACATTCCCACCCAGCTTGCTGTTGTCTGCAAAGTTACAGAGAGTACACTCACACCCAAATTGACATTCCCACCCAAATTGTCTGCAAATTTACAGGAAGTACGCTCTCTCCCCTCACTCAGCTCATCAAAGAAGATATTGAACAGGACTGGGCCCAATACTGATCCCTCAGGGACCACCAATGACACACTGGGTGCAGCACCACCAGTCCCTGGGCACAGCCACCCAGGCAGTTCTTGACTCAGCAGAGAGTGCACCTGTCCAAGCTGTGGCTTTCTGACTCTTCCAGGAGAATGGCCTGGAATGCCATTTTGACACTGCTCATCACACAGTGCAGTACAAGGCTGTGTCTGGTCAATAGAGCAATGGCAGATCTCTTGGTGTCCTGCAGGCCGGTGTGCATTCTGAGTAACAGCTGCCTGGGGAGCAGGTTAATGCCAGGCACAGGCCCTGTTTGCTGTAACTCACATGAATAGCTATGAACAGAAAGGCTGAACGTTGCGATGACAACACATCAATAAGCAAAGCCACTTTCTCCACCTTTTGACATGAATTACCTGTCTTGGATACTGCACTATAATCAGTGCTTACATCACCAGAAGGAAAATAAAGGCCAGTGTGACCTTCTGGAGCAATAGGACCTGTTTTCCTGGACTGATGAGAGAGTCATTAGTCTGAAAAGTTACTTGGGCTGTCAGTAACCTGCTCACTGTGTGATGCAGTGCCTTGGCTGAGCCACACCTCTGAGTTTAATTTATCCCTTTTGCACAGGGCGAGTTCTTTAGGGACTGTTGGAGTAAATGCAGGCATGATGGCTGGGCAGCCTGCAGCACTACAGGGACAGCACACAGACTCTGTGCAGAATCAAACACGAGCCCTTTGGGGTGGATCACTGGGGTACAGAGGGAGAGCAATGGGAGGAGTAATTTTGCTGGGATTTCCAGAAATCCTCCTGACCCACCTGGCTGTGTGTGCCCCTGGTACCAGGGAAGAAAGCAGCTACAAAAGCAGTGGGAGTGATTGTGCATTAGAGGAGCTCTCCTGTCAACAACAAAACAGGCTATTTTCTCTCCATCCACCTTCTAGGCAGATCAGGGCAGTCCTTAATGCTGGTCTTAGCTATTTCCCTCTTCATTTCACACATATTTCAAACAAACAGGGATGACAAAAGCGTGCAATTTATTGCAACACACAGTGCTGGTAATTTTGCAGGATCTGAGGCCAGCTGAACAATATGCTGCTGACCTTAAATTGCTCATTCCCCTTTGCTGTTAAGTAAAAGAATAAATCAATGGGTAATTCCTTTCTCTCACCATACCTTCTCTCCCTCCTCCATTTTTAAAGCCAGACATCAGTCCTTTTTATTTAGTCATGACAGTGTGACTAGTGCAAAGAAAATCTTAGTACCCAAGCAATATGTTTAGTTTCTTTTATAGTGTTAATTAGGTGTGCTTAGTGCCTTTCTGAGAAAGGCAGGATGCTAACCTTAGAAAGTCAGATAATCCTATTGTCAACTATATTTGTTTAATAAAATAGGTTTGTTTCCTTTTTCTTAGGAGGACTTAGCTTAGAGGATTTAGCTTCTCTTCTAAAACCCAGACTAACCAGGGGATTGCTGGATACCAATGTATGTTGTGGGCCAATGATTGCAGAATTACCTGCTGCTATATCTTGTCTGAGCAATGTGTGCAGCTGCAGTGTAGCACAGCTGCACGAGGAGCTGGGAGAGATGTAAAACCATTTTAATCCTTTGTATTCTTACCTGAAGTTACTGAATAGCATGCATGTTATTAGAACAAAATGGGAAAGGCTCTTTTTTAATACACAGAAAATATGAACAAGGTGCTTCTGCTGCTGTTGAACACGTTCTTTGGCAAGTGCAACTTAATTTAGATTTGGAAGTAGCTCAGAGCAACTAATTCCTTCTTTCATTTATACATATGCACTTTCTGAACTGGAGAGTCTGGATTGTAGTGCACCTTCAGTGCTTCTAAAAACTGAAATGACCCACAGGCAGAGGGTCTGGATAACAGCAAAACACCACATCATATAGGTCTGAGGTTTCCCATGAGCTAATGGATGCAGTATTCCTTGTGAATTTGTGTAGGCCTGTCTGTTTAAATGTGGGTTTTTTCAGCATCATGAACACACTGAGCGTGGGAGCACCTGTGACACGTGTTTGTTTGAATTGTGTTTTTCCTTCCCTCTCATGCCCACAGTAGTGAGGCCATTCTGTGTCCTGCCTGACTTGCTGTGCACAGGACAAAAGGAGCATAGGCAGGCAGGCACTTTATCTGAGCTGTCCATGTGGGACCAGAATTAGGATTTCCTACCGGCTCAGAGAACCATTCTAATAGTAAGAAATAAACCATAGGAATGAAATTATAAATGTATATGCTGCCCTTAGGGGAATATCAGTTTGTATCACAGACTATCCATAATCATTCCCTTTTGTGCTGTTGGGCAGGGGAGGCCAGTTAAGCTGCTCTGTGGCAAATGAACTGTTAATATCTGAGGCACCCTCTAAAAGAAAGAAGCATGAGAGCACTATGTCAATTTATTGTACTGCGATAAAATATGAACTGCAGCAAAAATAGGAAAAAAATCTGTTTCAGTGAACAATCACATTTTGGAATGTTTTTTTCTTCAGTGCTAGAAATTTAATAAAACAACTGGAATTCATCAGGAAATAAAATAGTTTCTGACTAATAAGAAAGGTTTTAAGGCTTGTTCAGAAAAGCTGAATACCATTCTCATCTCTGTTTCAGATGAACCATGTCAGAGAGGCTGGCCACAATTTGGTTTCTTGACGGGCTGTTACCTTCAGGGCTAGTTAGGCCTTTGATTTCACTTGAAATAGAAGTATCTGTGGTCTTTTGAGCCTGTTATCTTGCAAGGTGAACAATAAACAATAAAAATTAATTTTAAAAAGTAAAATATATGCCAACAGACCAGTTTTGTGAAGTACTGAGCCAGAAGGTCAGTAGTCCTTGATAAGCAGTTGGCTATGGATTACCACTGCTGATTAATCCAAAGCCTTGCAGTGACAATGTTTTCTGTCACAGAATTGTAGAATGACCTGGGTTAGAAGACACCTTAAAGGTCACCTGGTTCCAATGCTCCTGCCATGGGCAGAGAACCTTTCATTTGGCCAGGTTGGTCAAAGCCCCATCCAGCCTGGCTTTGAACTTCCCACAACTTCTCTGGGCAACTTGTGCCAGTGCCTCACCACCCTCACAGGAAAGAATTTCCATCTAATATCTGTCACTTCCTTCTCCTACATGGTTTTCTGCAGAAATTAATTTTACAGAACCAACATACAGCATTTTATTTGTTTTAAATTTGTCTGCAATGAAGTTCCCTTTCACCCCTGTCTTTAATGGTTTCCCCCCTCCTACCATGAGACAGAGTGAGTAATAGGAAACCATTCAGTTTGTGCTGGTTTAAGACTTGTCATTCTGTGCTTTATGACCTAGAATTGGTCTTGCTACGAAAAGAAGCCACTGGGAACAGAGACTTATTCTCTGTTCAGAATGACAGCAGGATAGACAGGTGTCATCTCATGATGACATTTAAAGGTGGAGGAGCCCCATGAGTGAGGGAGTTCAGTCTGATGTAATCAGTGTCAACCCTTATGAAGACTATTTTTGTCAACTTTATTTATTCCTTTGAGACATTGCTTTGTAATAACAGGAAGACGGTAATTTAAATGGTTATGGGGTGTGGGTGGTTGAATTATTCATTCTTTACAGAAGGCAGACTCCATCAAAATCCAAAAGTGGCCAACCTGCAATATATTTTCTCTTTCCTTCTCTCCTCCTGTGCCCTGAAACACAAAAAGAATACTATGGTTCCTTCAATTAATCTGCAGGGATGGAAAATTAGCATCTTTCCCTTTTATTTAGGGAAGATGCTTCAGCCCTGAGACTTTTACAGAGACACCTTAATTGGTCATCTTTCTGAGGTTTCATTTTATTAAGAAACAATAGGCAGCATTTTGCAGATAACCTATGTAAAAATGCTGAATTTTATTGTAACATGGATCCCTAAACCACTGAGATAAAGACTTGTGTGGGAAATTTGCAATAGCTTCTACTATTTAAATGTAAATATGCATACAGACCTTTGTTTTAGATATCAGTCATTTGATACACCTTGGGTTATGTCCCTGCCCTTAAATACCTGAGATTCTTTCTGAGATGCACATTCTTAAAAAAACCCACCAAAACAGCCAAGCAAAACCAAAACAACAAAAGCCCCAACAGCAACAAAAAGCACAATTAAAAAAAACCAAGAGCCAACTCACCAACCTTCTCCCAAGTTTGTGTATCTAATGTCAATATTTCCTGTGCAGCATCTGTAAAAATTTGTTTCATCCAGGCTGCTCCCTCACCTTATCCAAATGGCCCTTAGGCCACCAGCTGCTGTTGGAGCAGAGAGGCACATGTAGGGGAATATACTGGCCATGGCGTGCCAAATGGATTTGCCACAGCAGCAGCCCTCTTTATTAATCTGTCTCTTCCTCTAGAAATCTTGAATGTGTTTAAATATTAAAGGGGGACACATATCAGTGTATCCCCTGTGGAGTCTTTCATTGAAAATATCCAAAACCCTATAAAATCAGCTGGTCCTTTTGATGTTTGTAAAGTGGTTGCTAACTGAGGTAGCTGGGCTGGGAGTCCAATATCAGACTCCCATAAAGATATCTACAGAGTATTTCCAATAATGCTGAGAATTGTAATCTCCTTGCTGGGTATTCCATTCTGCTCACTAGCATATCCTTTATTTTTTTAAAAAAGGCTGTTTAGGAGGATTTGTTTGCTTTATTTCTACCTCAATGTAGCATTGATTTTCTTTGTGTCTTAGAGAAATCCCTTAACCAAAAAATGCATTGTGGTTACAGAAATCTATTCATTTCCTAGGCAAAACTGTTGATAGTACTGTCTAAACCAGAATTGTTTCATCTGTACTGAGAAGGGAAAGTGGTTGCTGTGTCAACAGGGTGAAAACTCAGCAATTCCAGCATTTAGGGGTTTTTTTGCCTTAATAATGCTGCTCCACTTGCATCTCCCTATAAAAACAAATGGAGAAGGACAACAGACTTCCAGGTACTTTTCATGATCACAGACCCAAGTACAAGCTGGGAAGAACAGCAGCTTCCAAGCCCTTTAGGATTAGGTTAACATGCAAAATAAGCCTACATGCTTTGCTTTACAAAGCAAACCCTTTCCATGCTCTTAAATCAAGACTGGTAATATACAAGGAAAAACGTCCAGCTCCTGCAGAAATATTTATCCTTCCGTTTAATTTTCACATCAGGCACCAATGCTATTCATGAAGATTAAAAATGGAAGTCAGAAGACAATAGAGGTTCTCAGCCAAATTAGTGTTGTCTGTCAGAAAGAACAAACTCTTTCAGCAGCCACCACATTAACCATTGCCCTCAGTGAGTAGCAGGCACTTCTCCAATTTTCTAATACACACTATTGCCTTGGCAAGGAGTAAATGAGCTCTTGTGCCAGGACACTTGTATCTAGAGCATTTTGACTCCTTGCTGTGTTTGCAGAAATTCCAGGTACACATCATTAATCACAAAGCCTGTCCGATTCTTGAATTATTTAATACAATATTGGAGCGGTTTTGAATTATTTAAAGCAATACGCGAAAGGTTCTCTGTGATATACATGCAGAGATTATTAAGAACCTTGCTAAACAGACTTAAATTGCCAGAACCTAATATCAGCTCTCCATGTTCCATAGCCCTAACTCGAGGAGGGAAAGAAACAAAATACTCCTGTCCAACAGCCTCCTGCTTTACCCTAAAATTTACTGCAACTGTTATAAATAAGTGAAATGGTTTTAATCTACTTCATTCGAAACTGCTCAAAACACAACAGGGAAAAATGGCCAGCACATTGTAATTTGGTATTAGTGGAGAATGGAAAAGCCAGGAGGTTTATCTGATCCTCCTGATCCTGTGAATAGACAGACAAAACATGGGGACAGATGGCCTTCCAAAGTTCTTTGAGCTTGCTATTTTTTTCTATAGAGACCAGGAATTAAAGAGCAACTTCTATAATTGATCTGGTTGTTCTTCAAGATGCATTAAGAGTGAAAAACATTATTTGGGTCTGTAGTGGTGCAAAATTCGGGTTGCTTTCTCTGTTTGTAGTGGTTTGTTCCTGTGTTTCCCTTCCCCCCCCCCTCCTAAGCCCTCCTGTTGGTACAACCTTGACCCTGCTGCCAATCACCCTGTTAGAGTCAAAAGATTTTAGGCATGGAACCCCTGATTTGCCCAGGTAACTAGGTGCCACCTACACCTATTGTCTTTATAATACTGTACTGGCCAGTGGTCCCTGCCTTTCCTGTCTGGAGACCTGCCCCCCGGGTACATAACCTGGGGACAGGGGATTTTTCCTCCTCCTTCCACGTGGCCTCTAGGTCCTCTCTGCCTTCCACCACTCTGGAGAGGTACCTGGAGAAATAAACCATCTAAAACCCCGTGGAGAGCCACTCTCATTTTCTCAAGCTTCAATCACGCCTCAGCCAGGGATTCAGTCCCTCCAAACCTCTGACATATAGAATTCCCGGGGCGAGCTAGCCGGCAAATAGCAACCCCCGACAAAGGGAATTTCTATATGAGTCTACTTGAGACGTTCATTCAGTTCCTTAATCACACTCAGAACAAGTGGACCACAGCCAGATCAGTACATAGGGTGCTCCAGGAACCAAATAGCGGAGCTGGACATCAAAATGCATCTTCAGCTTAGCCTCATAAGCAGTTCAGCCCACATTTAACCAATGACTTTGTAGCCATGAGCTTTTTTTGAGGTTATGATTATGGTTTCTCACTGAAATGGTCCTCACACTCATTATAAAGATGGGCTGGGAGGAACATCTTGAACCCTAGAGAAGAGAGAAGTGGCAGCTGAGTAATTCTCATTGTCAAGAGAATCAGTTCCTGCATCCTGCCTCCTCCTCCTCCTCTTTTCTTGCATCGCCATTTGCTAGGGAAGATGAGGACCAGCTCCTTAAAGGCCCTTGAGGAGAGAAACCTATAGATTTAGGATCCTAGAGAAGTGAGCATGCCAGGTGACCCTAATCTGAGCTGCTGTCTCAGTTTGACAATGCCTTCAGGCACATTAGCAGATACACTCCAGTTATTTTCTTGAAACTTTTCATCCCGGCCAAGCAGGTGAGCTGTAACTCCCTACAGTTTTCCCCTTTAGCTTCACACAGAGAAGCTGAGATTCTCCTCCAGTCACAGCATTGCAGAGCTGCAGTTCTTTGTGCAAATGTGCCCATACATCCTTTAACCCGGCCCAACAGGGACATGGACATTAAGGAGTCATTTTCAATAGAATATTATTTTCCCTCTGTTTCTAAGTAATTTATCTCTGAATAAAAGCCCAGTCAGTTTTCCCTGAAAAGTACAAAGCATTTCCCCATTGTTAACCCTAAAATACTGCAATTAAATGGTGAAGAAGGGCAGAAGAGGGATTACTGACACACTTTTTTTTAGCCAAGTAATCACAATGGAAGCATTCACCTTTCCACTCATTTTGAGATGGCCATGAACCTGTTATATAGCCAACTCTAACACACCAGGATAATATATGATGGTGAATCATCTTAGTTTATCCATTCAGCTTGCCCTGTGAGTTAACAAGGGCTGAAAATCTATTTGCCTTTCACCTCGTTTAGCCTTGATTTAAAGGTATGACAGGAAATAAGTGGATGCCAGAGCTCAGTGTCTCTCTGTGTGGAGTAAAGCGTGTCACACATTGTTGCTGATGTTTCTGCTGCAGTCTGGACGTGGGGATATGACCCCATGTGCATAAGGGACAAAGGCAAACACACAGCTCTGTGCCTGACAGCAAGGCAGGCGCAAAACACTCACGGTTTTGCCCACTCTTTGTCCACTGGCTTGATTATTGGAGAAATGAAAGGCAGTCCCACTGCACCTCCACATGGAGTGCTCCTGGGGTTGTGCAAAGCATCAGGAGGCCCTGACTCACCAGGAACTCGAATTTCTACATCTGTGAAAGGTTTTGAATATTCTGGGAGAGAAAAGAGCATCTGGGGTCAGCTCTTCTGCCTGGTGTATCAGGCTTCCACTGGTGTAGGGCATGCTTAGTTGTGTGATTTGTTCTATAATGTCATGTACAGTAAGGTGCTCTCTTTCACTTCCCTCCATACAACTCCCCAGGCTTTGCTGACACTGTCTGAGGTGGATTTTGCCCTGCACACTTTTTGGTCATTCATTCAGCACCACATTCTCTTCACTTCATGTACATCCAAAATTGCAACATAAAAGTTGACCAACCTGTCCCTTGTCTATCCTGAAGGCAATGTTATCACACCACAGGTACAGCTGGCTCGTATTTCTTTCTCTTTTTTTCAGTGTTGCCCATAATCTTTAATTTAAGCAATTTTAAAAGCAAGTGACAAGTCCAGTTATTGTCACTTTATATCTTGACTGGTGAAAAAAGCCTTTATGAATACATTATTTTTGTTCCGTGGACATCCATTGTTATCACTTGATTTCTTTGAAATCAGTTTTGTGTTTGTAGAATTTAAGAGCTGTGTACTTAATCTTAACATCCTTACAAAGATTTTCAATCAGACATTTATGTTAATCCAGAACCTACAATATCCACCATAAAATTGTTTTAAGGGTAATATAGACTTTCAAAGGCAAAATATTTTTAGTTCATATTTTTCTTAACTTCTGGATAATTTTAATTGTCTGCTTTAAAAAAAAAAAGAAAAGTGTTTTGTTCTTTATGCAACATTATTTTTTCCCACAGAGCCTTCTTTGATGTACACAAAACCAATAATACAGAGATAACCATCTTGTGCCATTATCGTGGCACTTCAAGACTTCTTTGAATTATTTGTGGTGCTGTAGGGATTAGAAGACTCTCAGTTTGTATATGAACATCTTTCATTTAATTCACACAGAACTAGTTCTGTTTATTAAACGCTTTCAATAGGAGGGCACCATCACAAAGAAGAAAAAGGCTTTCGAGCTTTTATTGTAACTGCAAATTTTGTATCCTGCTGCAGCTCAGGGTTTGTTTTCTTTTGCATCATGGCTTCCTTTGTAAAGTGAAATATTTGGGGCGAAATTGACATCTTATTCACATTCTGCAATAATAACTGCTTCACTGAAATCAGTTCAGCTGCATTTCTTTTCCTTTTAGTCTGCTCCACCAAGCTGGATGAGAACAGCCATAAACCAGTGCTTTGGCCCATGTGAAAATGCTGCTGGTACCAGGAGAGCGGGATTCAAATCCAAATGACAGCCCCTGTAAAGGGAAAGATGCAGAAATAGAAAGGAAAATAATTACAGTAAAAAAAGCCAATTTAGTTATCAAAAATCTGAAAAATGAAGCAATTGGGTTTTTTTGAAAAGCACGAACCAAATTGTACTGCAGTAGATTGCACAGTGTCATTCAAAATGGAAAAAGATTGTCAGGGTGAGAAGTCTGATAAAGTTATGGTGACCTGCAGCTTTTACTTGATCGTTTATTAATAACAGAAGTATTTTAGGATAGATATGTTAACAGGCACACTTACTTACCTCAGCTGATGAGTTATTATTATGGTTTTGCCCAAAGCAAATGTGCTAAGAAAAGAGGCTACACACTAAACTTGTAGATACTGGCAGTGCTGATATCCCTCGAGGATCTTACTTTAACTTTTGCAACTTTTTTTCTCTGCTCTTATGCCTGAATGAATATTTTCCAACAAATCACAGCACTTCCTCTACAAGGTGTTGTATCCTGAATGCAGTCAGCCTCACAGACCAGGTGTCCCAGAGACCAGAAATCCACAGCAGAGCAGCAGATTTCCCACAGGCCACTCTCAGTGTATGAGTTCACAGACAATTGTAAGAATGTTTTATCCTCCTGTTCTTTTGTCAGATGAGCTGGAAGGATGAAAAAAGTGGTTAAGAGACCTTAACAGAAAGGAGGTAGTGACAGCCCAGCCTGGGGAGCCAGGGATCCTGTTCACTTGAAGATATGCTGAAAGAAATAAGCCATGGCTCCCTTAATTTAAATTTATTTATTTATTCTTTTAATGGGGATGGGGACATGTCACATTATTAATATAGTGGGAGAGGAAACTTGCAAACTCCAGCAGACCACTGGGTATAGAGTTGCATGGTAGTGTGCTTGATTTTGCAATACGGGTGTGACAGGTGGAAGAGCTCATGTAAGCCTTGTGTGTATTCCTTTGGTAGAGAGAACAGGAATGTTTGAAACATTCATAGGCACATTTAGCCATCTCTCCTAACATTAATCAGGCTGGGTTTAGCCTGCAGGAGGGGATTGGCAGAGTTCTGGTCCCTTCTGACCAGGCTGATTGCCCTGATAAACTCATACTTCCCACTTAACTGCCTGTTCATCTCAGAGGTTTCATCCTAACACCTGAATTTAGAAGTCTCGTTTTCTGGTAGTAAAGCCCCTGATACAGCTATGGTTGATGACTGTGTCTGTTAAGCTAGGTTGCAATATAAATAAATAATGCTGAGCTGTAAAATTGTGGCTGACACCAAGAAAGCTGACAAAATGGGAATGTTTTTGTCTTTAGGAATTAGCATAAGAAAGTTGAGGATGTGCATCAAGTTGATGCTCCTAAACTTCCACAAACAGCTTGAGTTCCATGTGGCAGGATCCTGGAGATTGTAATTAAGATCAATGAATTGTCATTTTAATGAATATGGATCCAAAATCCCGCTGGGAAATTTAGCTTGTTGTGTCTCAGTGCTCCAGTTTCCCTTACGGAAAGCAGGGAAGGTAAAACTTCCTTTTTCCAATTCTTTGTTTCTTCTTTTCCAGTGAGCATGTCAGGACAGGAGTGTGTTTGTTCAGCACCTGCATCAGTAATGACCTGGACTCAGAGTTTAGATGAAGTTGCAAAGATAGTCATGACAATAGACTTGTTTTACAGTTTCTTGGTTATAATTGGTACAAATTTATTACAACCAAGCAGTGTTGTAGAAGTGGGGCTTCTGCTTTTGATCAGAACCCACAAACAAAGAGTTGTGATAAAAAGTTATTTATAAAGGACAGATTAATTATACTCTGGAAATGTTTTGATTAGCACTTGTTGAAATTCTGAGCAAGGCTTTAGTCAGTACTTTTTTAACCTGGACTAATTCATCCGTCCCTTTCTGGAAAATTCAGTCATTTGTGTCATTCAGCATAAGGGAACAGAAGTGTTTTCCATGATCTATACAATAATCAGGGTTTTCACCAGTTTATCTTGCCTTTCACACAGCAAAGATGTGCATTCCCAAGGTGCCAGATATCTACACCACTGAGTAGGTGAAATGCAGTAGAAAAGGATGTCATTTTGATGACTCTCTTTATGGCATATTCCTACCAGTGCTCATCTGAGAATCTGGGATGACAGTAGTAAATAATGCTGAGTACTCCTATAGCACAAAACATGTTCAAAATTAAATTTTAGTAGTAGCAGGTTGAGAGATCTCTGCAAAAGTGAACGTGTACCAAAGAGAGAAAGTTAAATCTTGATGGTGATAAAATCGTGTCAAGCCAAGAAGTGTTCCCTGGAAGTGACTCTTTCTCATCTAGAAAAATAATAAAAAATGCTTCCATGAGTAGGTAAAATGAGATGCTTAAATGAACTCCAGGGAGATTATTCTGGGGGATAAGGTAATTGTTTATTTTCTCACTACAGATCAAAGTTAACTACTAATTTTGGTAAATATTAACATTCAAGAGAGACCTTGGAAAAAAATAATAGTTATTAAAATGAATAAGTATTAAAATTAATACTTATTTGTGAAAATAAGGTACTTGCTATCCAACCTGACATTACAGAGCTGTTGAGATACTACTAGAGAGGTAGAGGTGGTTTTCTCTTCCTGATATTTCAGGACAGAGTGTGATTTCAGACTGGAGGTGCCTTGGTCTGAAGGCCATATTCATAAGAGCTCTAGCATTGTAGTTTTGAGGAAATACAGATAATATTGGAGCCAAAGTCATTGTATGTCACTTAAAGTAAAAGTTCAAAGAAAAAAAACCCCATGCCATCAATATTTTGGTTGTTTATATTGTGCCACAGTAAAGATCATTTACTTGTGTTCCCTCACCTACTCCTCCTGGCATAAGATGCTTGATACAAGAGGCGAAACTTTTCTCCCCACACCATGCAGAGAAAAACTCCATTGTATGACCTACCAACATAGAAAAAAATGAGTTGTAAACCAGTGGAATTAAACACAAAATGTTAAATATACATTTTGGAGCATAAGGAATGAAGAGATAAATATTAAAAGACATCCGTCTAATAGCAATACATAAAATTTCTGATGATTCTCCGAGTATTTTTAGAAAGCGGTGTGTTGCTGCTGTATGCAACTGAAATATCACCCAGTGAGATTTCAGCATAATTAAGCAATGATTAATCAATACTTAACTAAAGAAATTAAGCTCAGGAGAAACAATTAATTGAAGTTAAGTGAACTTTGACAGCTCATATTAAACTAAGGCTCTAATTAACAAAAGCATTGTGCATCCTCTAAATGAAGGGATGTGCAGGCTTCAGGTGCCAGGGATGGGGTGAGTGTTACTCTGCAAATCTCTTGATGATGAGGAGTCACTGATAGAGAGCTTAATTTCAGATGATCTTTCTTTGGTTGCCCACAATGCAGTTTGGTGACTTCACTCTAAGTTCTGGCATTTCACGTGGGTCTCTGGAGGAAGGAACGCAGTCTCCTGCTAGAGTTTCCAGCCTAGCCCCATGTCCTTCAGGCTTTTATACTTTAGGACCAAGCTGCTGGATGAGGTGGGGGGCAGTGCTGTAATGTCCATGACATTGCCAAACTCCACAGAGCCGGGGAGCTTTGGCCCTTCGCATCACTTGGAGCTCCACAGCCCAATTTTCTGCAGGATTTGTGACTGTGGAGAACCCCAGCGGTAGCAGCTGCCCCCAAAGGGCTGCAGCCCAGGGAAGGGTTGGGACAGGGAGATGGGGGAGGAACAGCCTGGGAGACCTGGGAGAGCTTGACTGTGACAGAATTTTCTCCTTCTCATGTCTCTCTCCTCTCTGTTCTTGTGTTTTTTACATTCCCCCCAAAATAACTTTCACTTTTAGTGTTGGTGAATACCATCATCTCTGGATGTAGTTTATCAACCCTTGTGCATGTGAGATTGTCCCAATATCTTTTCTGCAAAACTTTCTCATGAAACCACAATGTCAGGATACCCGATCTAATACTTTTGAAAAGATTAATTTATTATCTGGAGAACAAGCCTGGTGGGGGGAAAGAGCAGAATACAGAGAAGAGCTCTGAGTGACCATTGTTGTCTCTTGGCTCTCAGGAAAGGAAATGGCCCCTGGTTCTGTTTGCAGTAGCCAAGTCATGTCCAACAAGGCCAGACTGATGATGAGTAAGGGTCAGGAATGGGGGTTAGAGCCTAATTTCAGCTCCAGCCCACCTGAGGGTACTATCCCTCTAGAGAGCAGGGCCTTTTCTTGCTTGTTTTTAGGGGCACTGGAGAGTGGCACAAGTCTCAGATGAGGGAAAAAAAAAAAAGAGAGATGATTGGTTAGTGCCTTAATTGCTCTGTTAATTGCTTTGCCTCTGGTGCTCCCATCCCTGCAGAGAAAGTGCCTGAGGGTTATCTCAGCTGTGTGAGTTCCCCCCAGTGATGAGCAATTATCTCCCAGGCAGAGACTACCAAATGTGGCTGTCACAAGATAGCTCCATTTGAAATGATGGATGGGCACAAACGAAGACATACTTCATTCCCAGAACTCAAATTAGGAGCTGGCATATCCTCATTTGTGTGGATCTGGCCTGACTTTGTAACAGCACAAATGTCAAGATGTACCTCACCAAAGGTTCAGGTCCTGAGCCCAACTCTGCAGCTGGAGCCCAAAGGCTGAAAAGCCTTGTTGGACATTTACAGGTCTGATTTTCCTTTTTTGAGGCCTCCACAGGATTTGTGTGGCCATGGAAATGTTCTGGGTGCTCTTTGTGGAGGGGGCATTATTTCTCTGCTTGCATTGACCAAAGCTGGGCTAACCCGATTCACTAAGTCCTCTGCTCCAGAGGGATGGAGGAGCATTTGGAGTCATGTTCGACACGACTGGTGGAGGTAAGGTAGTGTTCTGCTGCTTTGAAGTCACAAAGCAGAACGAGCAAGCTGAGAACTTGCACTGGTTTTGCTCTTTGAGCAGCTGCACAGCAATCCCACAGAGCTCCAGGTGTGCCACAGTCCCACTTCGTGGGGAACCTGTGCTGTGGAGGAGAGATTTACTCTGCAGGAAATTCCAAATCCTAATGAGATAGAAGAAGAAAGCAAAGAAAAACAAAATACACCCCCCAAAAATGGAAAGGTGAAGTGACCTGCCTGTGGCCACTCAGTAAGGCAGTAGCAGGGTGAGGCAGCACACCCTGTGCTGTTCCCATTAAAGCCTCTCCAGTGAGAGTGCCTGACCTGGTGCTCAGGTAGCTGAGTGTTCCCAAGCAGCTCTATAAATGTGCATTATTGCCATGCTCCTGCCTGCCATATTTCCTCTTCTTTATTCACCAAGTTGTGGGAGCTGTCTCTGGCTCATCAATTAAACCCAAGAGTGATGATTTCCAAAGGTATTGCAGCTTAGTGAAAGAAATTCATCCTCAGGCTAAGGGACAAAGCACAAGGCCTAAGTGTTATTTAAATGGCTCATAAAACATGTGCTGGCTCTTTAGCCGGAATGAAAATCACCCTTAGCTAACACAGGAAATATCCTGCTTCCCTCTTCCTTCCCCAGTCTTTTCATGATGATGAATCTCTTTCCTCTTGCTTCCCATTATTTCTGTAAATGAGAATATGCTGTAACATTGCTGAGGTTGGGCTAATTAAATCAGCTTTTTCTTATCTCATTGATCTGCATTTTAAAGCTCAGCTGATTAAGGATGAGAAACTATATTTGATTAGAAATATGTTTTTGCCAGTTAGTTACATCAAAGGGTAGATTACCAGAGAGCAGAGGAGCTGAACTCACATGGCTACTCTTTCTCCTGGATGTTAAAAGGAAAGAGAAATAACATGAAATAAAAAAACAACCCCCAAGATGCATTTCTAACCCATATTTTTTCACAGCAAATGATGATATCTTTGTTTTATCTTCTGGAAAAAATATTAACAATAGATAAGTGAGACTGTGATAGAGAGAAAAGATTTCCATAAGATGCCAGTGGTATGGATGGTGCTTTACCAAACATCCAGCAGAAAATTCAAACTACAATCCCTTCCCAGTTTTATGGTGGTATCAGCAGTGTCATTCAGCACCCAGGACCAAATGCTTACCTGGGCTGGCAGCCAGAGCAATGGCTCAGAGCAGGGCCCCTGGCAGGTTCCTCTGCCTGGGAAAACTGCACAGATCCTGTGCAGTTTTTGTAGCATTCCCAACCACCATGTCTGTTTAAGAAAATATTATGCCATGTGTGACTACCTGACAAAGTTCTTTGTTAAGCTTCTTCATTTAGCAAAAGTTTTGTGGCTCCAAGATGCCACATCTGCAGCCCAGAAATGTTTTTTCAGGGAAAGGGGAGTTAGGAAAAATTTTTGGAGGCAGAAGTTTCATTGTTCGTCCCCTGAGTTTTCCAAGAAGACTCAGTGCCACATTTAGTGCCACAAATTCGAAGATGGCAAAGAAATAACCTGTCATGTGACCTCCTGTATTGGGCTGCCATGCAGCCATCAGAGCAGCTCCTATTTTCTCCTCAGTAGGGTTGGGACTGACACGGTGACTTTGTTCCTGTGTGCCACTGCTGAACCATACAAGGAAATGCAGCAGAGACTCTTAGACCTGCCTCCTCCAGACCACTCCAATGGGCTGTGCTGCACTTCTCAGGGTGACTGCAGGGAGGATCCTCCTCTCTGTCACCTTGGTGCCTGGACAGAGTCACCACCCTGCTCAGCTGCTCCTCTCCCGTGTCAGCCCAGGCTTTCCCCATGGCCCCGACCTGACCTGGAATGGTAACCTGGGCAAGCTCTTTGTTGCATTCACTGCCCACAGCCATCCTGCTGATGGCCCACTGACTCACATTGTCAGGGGCTTAAACATCTCCTGGAGGTGTTGGAGGAGCCTGTTGTAGGTGGGTGTCAGGACACAGCATTCATCAATTTGCTCTGAGGTTGAGCAATCAGGAGTTAGCGACAGCAGAGAGAATCCCAGAGATCTGGCATGCTCATTTGGAAAGGCAGCACAGCTGCAGCAAAGCACAGAGCTAAGAGATGGGGAAAGAGGATTTTTACCCCTGGAGTAACACTGTGCAATATTATGCTTTATTAGTGACATGTAGGAGTTAAGTAGGAAGGAACAGAAGATGAAAGAAAGTTTTAATTTCCTTTTCTTGAACAAAGAGTGCATGATTAGTAATTAGACACAGACAAAAACAGTAACCATTGTCCCTATATTGGCCCAGTGCACTTTCCTGAATACCACAACCAGCAGAAATGAGTTCTTCCCTTTAGCTGCACTCCTCTCCTCTGCCTTTTTGCTTGAAACATTCTAGGGAACTGCATGTAGGAACTTGAGCTAACTTCATGATTTCTACTCAAAAGCAGTAATAGATGAAGATGTCAAGCTACTTGCAGGAAGATATTTATTAAAAAGCAGATTCCAGACATCAAGACATCTATGCCCAGAAACAGCTTTAGACCTAGTACTTAAAATGTGATCAAAAGCCATTGAAAACTTATCTGTACATAAATATAACCACCAAACAAATAGACAGAGTGAGAAGAATAGTCAGCTCATCTGGCATGGGGTTTCTGAAATGTCTGATTTGTAGAGGAACAAAACTAACTTTTATCAATTCATGGCTTATTTTTAATTTGTGTCATGAATGAGGTGGGGCAAAAGCTTATTTATTTACTATGAAGAAATACAGATATTTATCCTTAAATGAGAGTTAAAGAAACCCTCTGCAAGAGATTAATCACAGCATGCCACGATGAGATTTAACAAGCATGAGATGCATGTAGGAATTATATTTCTATTTTTGCAGTGGCTTGTGTTTGCTTGTATTACTGCTCAGAGATAATAGCAGCTCTAGTGGCATTACTATCAAAATCCATGAAATTTTCCTTGAATTAAAAAAATCCTTTAAGAAACAACAAGGATGAGGAAGGTGACTCCAAACTAGTGAGTCTCCATCCAGAAGACTGATTGCTGTAAATGGTAGCTCAGGTTAAAAGGGATTGAATATGCTTAGTCCTTCAAAGAGTTGGACTTCATGCATTTCATTTTAGTTTTATGTGTTAGGCAATGGGATTGACAAGGAAAGTGCTCAGGATTCGGGTTTCAGGATTTACTCTCAAATGTGATTTTACTTGCTTCATGTACAGTGACCAAGACCACATTTCTATATAGCCATCCACCACTGGTGGTTCATCAATTAAAGTATTTATTAAAATCCCAATTCATCTTTGAATACAAGCCTTAATAACCTCATTATGTGCCAATTCCCCACAAAATTTAATTGATAAATAAATATTAATTTTTATTCACTATGCAATAACAGAATTGATCCCAGGTAAAATCTCCTTAAGTTTCTCTTTAATAGATGAATGCAGCAGCCCAAAACTCTGGCCTCCATTAAATCCAAATAAAAGGCTTATTTATGATATTCAGTTTTTTTATATTTTTCCAAACAGGAGGTTAGCTTCTAGGCCAAAGAAGGCCACCAGTATCTTCTGAGCTAATATTTCTTTGAAAAGATCTGTTTCTAGAGCATTCATACTTTCATTCGTTAGTTTCCTCTGTGTGTCAATAAGAAGATGTCTGTTTAAGACACTGCAATGATAAAAATAGTGATGTCTGAGTAATACGGGGGGTGGTATTGCCAGTGTGTATTGAGGAGGCATTTGAGTGGAACTGTGTTGCCAAGTTTGCAGGTTTTTTATTACAGTGATTAATAGAAATAGTTGTTCTCCTGAATTCAAGGTTGTTATTCTGTCTGGGTTTACAAAGCCTGTTCAACAGGAGCTGTGTACACATGTTTAGGTGTAAGTGAGGGGGCCACTGGCTGATCTCCTGTTTTTAAATGTGATTGAATATAGTGTGGATTGCTAAGAAACACTTTTTTTTTTCCTATCTCATCTATAAGAAAGCTCAAAAGTATATTCCTTCCATTTATTTGTTCATTTTAGAATAGTATCGATTGCTTTAAAAATCTCAAGCAGTTGTACCAGAGAGGCCAACACTGTCCTCCTGTGTGTAATATGGGATTCCCCCATGTCTCCCCTCCATTGAGATAACACCCAGAAACAGTATGGAAAACTCTCAACAGATGGAGCCTTTTTCAGCCCAAAACTGTCTGCAGAATAGAGTTCAGCAGCAGCAATGTGTTTTTCTGAAGGCAGGTCCCTTGCCGAAGCATGGGATTGAGCAGAGAAGAATTTTCTCTCTCAGAGTCTCTCCTCAGGTCTTGGTGATACTGTGTGGTGCGATCAAGAGGGGAGGTTGTGTCTTTGACAAGGTCTGTGCAGAGACAAGTGTTCCACAGGGAAGCTGAGACTTCACACCATCCCTGGCTGCTGGGCAGACACGTCCATGTGCCCACACATCTGTGCTTGCAGCAAATTTCACCTGGATGAATGCAATCCTTTTCAGGAATGAGATGTCAGTCGAAAGCTTAGGAAATGGAGGCAATGCTCCAAAAGTCTCAGTGATCACTGTAAAAGGGAACTAACTTGGGAGCTTGTAATCTTTGCCTTGAATAAGGCTCTCTTTAAGAAAGCTTCTCATACTTGGGTGAGTTGATTGAGCTGGTCAGAGAGACAGAAAGCAAAGAGTGGAATCTCAGAGCCTCTTCTGAGGCTACAGAATGAATGAGCTGTGGTAGCAAGCAAAGAAAAAACTGTCATGCATGTTCCCCTAATCTGAAACCCCTCCTGAACACTCATCTCAGGGCCAGTATCTGTAAAGAACAGCTGGAAATGGCAGAGGGCTATGGGAAACTGGAACTCGCAGTTAAATCCTTTAGCATATCTAATTATTAAATTCATTTCAAACGAGAAAGAATATTTAATATGTCTAATTGAAGCAGGAGATGGAGCTTTCAGTTTAGCAGAGCTTCCTCAAAGGGTTCCATGAAGTCTAAAATAAATACTCATCTTCTTAAATTTATAGTCTCCTTATTACCAACCCTACCATAGCTGAAATATCACACATTTTACATTTTCTGGGATAACATGCAGCACAACATTTTGTGGTTGCTTTAACAAGCTTAGAAACGCATGTTGCAAAAAAAACCCCAAAACAAACCTGGTCTGCAGACCAGATAAAATAAGCAATAAATCTAGAGTAGAAACATTTAAATGGCAGGCAAAGCCCACTATAAAAGAAACCTCCACGGGAATAAAAGAAAAGTCTTTGAACTCCTGTGAGTGATAACAGTTTTAAAATCTTAATGCCTAGTAGGGCAACAGCCTTTACAAACATAGGTCAGTGTTCCAGCTGCTGACATTGTATGTCCAGCCAATTCTTGTCCTTTATTTCCCTGGTGTGGTAAAGCTGATGAGGGCCAGAGCTGATTGAAGATTGTGGCGTCCAATTTTTCAGAGACCAAGTGTTATTTAATGTCCAGCTGGAAATCTGTATGTGGATTTAAGTCTGGGCCGATAGTTTAATAATTACTCTGGCTGTTATGTTTCCCCAGAAAGAGGTCAATCCAAGGGTTGTGTTATACTCTGAAGGCAATTAGAGCAGCTTCAGAGCAGATTTTGTTTATCATTGTAGTTATAACAAATATTTTTTGGGGTTTTTTTTCCCAGCCTGTTGGGTTGTCCAAAGTGTGACAAGGGATATTACTTAACAACAGTTGGAGGCCTTTGAGGGAGCAAAGACTGACTCATTAAACTTGTCATTTTCTGATGAATTCTTTTGAACAAAAAGTAACTCAGGCATGTGGTTGATGATAGTTTTGAAGGACACAAAGGGAAAATATGGGTAAAGTTAGAAGTTTATTAGGGTTATAGATAACAAAAGAGATTAGAAATCAACTGGAAAGGTAAGGAGAGGATGCTTTAAAAATAATGCAAATGCTATAAAATAAGCAGTTGCTTTGCTTTTTATAAGGCATCTTTATATGTACTGTTATGAAAAATTCTGCTTCAGCTTGTTTAGGAAATAGTAAAATCAAGTGTGAAATGAGTTTTATAGTCTATGAAAATCTGAGGTTTCAACAATTGACCTTTGCTAAGACAAAGTTAGCAAAGCATAAAGTTTCAAACAAAAAATACACAGAAAAAAAATAGAATTTCCATCTAACTTAGGAAGTCTAGGTAACAAATACCAGCTTTATTTTTAGGAGAAGGACTGGCACTCCTCAGATCAGAGCAATTCTACTATATTCTTCAAGGAAACTTGAATGTTGCCATCACAGGCTTTTGTTTTTGACTAATTGTAATTTTGCAATGAAGCACAGTTTTGGCTGTTGCCTGTGCTGATTCTGAGGGTGGCAGGGGGTGTGAGTGATGGTGACTCTCCATCCCCACAGCAGCCCCATGAGGACAAATTAACTAACATCTGATCACACAGGGGTGGCAGGTGTGATCAGTTCAAAGCAGGAGGAAATGTCACACAGGGGAATCAAAATGATCACAAGTGTTGGAGCAGCAGCAGTAGGATGAAATTCAACCATTCAAAATGCAAACTCACCTGGTTTTGGCCATTCTGCAATGGCTGGGGACATGATGGGAGACAGAGGACTTAGACATGGCAGCTGATCAGGGAAATCATCAGTCAACATAAGCCTGTGTTGTGTCAGGGAAGATATTTTCATTGGGGAGGAGTGAAGAATTTAATAGCCCAGTACCAGACTCCCTGAAAACTCACCTGGAATACTGACTGCCATGTTAGTTAAACTTCTGCTAGATTAATGCACTCAGACTGGGGGAGATTCAGTAAAAGACTATTAGTTATGATAAGCAAAGCCATAAAGAATCAGACTAAAGGCATTTGCAGTGCAATAGGGTGTTTCTGATGGTGACCAAGAATAAAAGCCTAACAAAGAGTGTAATACAGTATAAGCATGAGTAATAGTTCCCCAAAACACTGTCAATCTTCAGCAAATTTCAATTTAAAACTTCCCGAGAAAGAGGCATTATCTCTGTTTTTGCTTTCTTCCAACAACTGTTTCCTCTGCTGGATTTCCCCCCCTACCTTCTACTCTCACTCACTGTGCTTTCAGCTTGCTTTCAGCATGTCTGCAGCAGCAGACAGGATTTCTGCAGACACAAGATGTGGGAGAAACACCAGCTTTTGCTTCTGTGGAAACTGATCCTTTTTAATTCTTCTAATGTCACTAATTCTTATTTTTAAGAAGCCAATGAGCAATCACTTCTTGTTCATTGCTTTCTCCCTAACAGTGATCTGGGAAATGGAAGTGCTTGTCTTACACTAAGACAGCTTGGCTTTTTAATTTTAACACAATTAAGGATGAGGGAACACGACTGCAATCTATAAATGGGCATTAGGCTACACACCAGTGAAGAACAAGAGTGCTTTCAGCTGAAGAAAAATTTTGTCCAAAGAACAAAAGAATATTGAGAATGAATAAATTTAAGTTGAAAAGTAGAAGAAAGGCTTTAGCCATGAAGAGAGTGAGACCCTGGGATAGTCTACCGGTCATGAGTTGGCTTTGACTGAGCTCTATTTGTACAAATAGATCGATTAATTTTGAAGAAAGCATCCTCACTTTTTCCTAGGACCCCAGGAGATCCACTGCATCAGGTGTGTTAAATTTTCACATGGTTTGATTAGCATCTCTTCAGGTTGTCTGAATAGTCATGACCCATTTATAGGAGGATGAAGCAGGGCCTTCTACTCATGTCTGCGGAGGTATTTGAATGAATGACCCAGATGCTTTAGTCACTCAGATATCCCCCCCTTCTTGGAGGGGGTGGAGAGAATCCTGAGTAATTTAAGATAGAGCATACACTTAATGAGAAATGTTGTATCACACAATGGCAGGGGAGCCCGCCTGATGAGCTGGGAAGGCTTTTCCCATTTTCTGCCCTATTTTTGGGAATGAAAAGTAGTTTTAAGAACCTGCTCAACTCTTTTCACTGCGGGATCATAACACTACACCTCCCTCCATAACATTTTATCCCCTCCAAAACCTCCTCTGATGGAGTTTTGTTCCAACACTTCCCCCAGAGGACTTTGCTCTCCTGTCTAATAAATTTCACAGTTAGGAAGCTTTCTCTGATGCTTTGTCACTCAGAGCCACGTAAGAATGGATGAAGAGCTGCCTTCAGACGTCAGAGTACTTATGTGCATGGGAACAATCCCAAAAGGAGTGAGATGAAGGACTACTGCAAATATCAGCAGTGTGGATACCTTTGCTCACCTTATATAGCAGGGATCTAGCAGGAAATGCAAAGGTGTGAATTTCAGCACTTGTGAAAATGTCAGAATTACAGCCTTAAATAGCAAATTCTTCTGCCTCTCCACAAAACAAATATAGCAGGATGTCCACTGTGAGAGTTTTCTCACAAGTAGGCATCAGCCCAAGGGTGAGAAATGGTAAATAGGCATCCAAGGTGGGGAAGAAGTGGTCTGTCATCCTCTGAGTGACAGAAATTGAAGCAGGGTCACCAGTTTATTGTACTGTTGATGTTTGACACGGATCAACTGAAAACACTTGGCTGTTATGAATATGGGTTCTTTTTAAAATGGCAACGGAAGATTTCTTTTCCAATGACCAGCCACTGAAATCACACTATCACCTGACAGTGGATTTAAAAACAATGTCATGGAAGGTGATTTGGGCTGAGATGTCATCTATAAAATATTTATTAAAATGAGATATATGGCTTTCAGTCACTTAGTGTATCCTGCAGTAGCTGCTAGATGGGTTAAAGACCAAATTAGTCAATCCTAATGTCATACACAGCTCTTGCACAGTATTTTTATTGCTAATTACTTGGTGGCATTATATTCACATAAAATAAGACCAATATGGACATGGCTGTTTGGGCAGCCAGGTTGGACCTTTCTTGTGTAGCTCTTTACCTTGTCAGTGGAGGTGAATCACTAGTTAAAGCGAGATCCAATCTGAAGCTGGAGTGTTTAATTACCCTTGAAAAATGGAAAGGTCAAAATAGGACAGGAATGACAAAGTCAATTGAGCATCTGGATAGAGTCCAAGCTTCAGTCCTCATTGTCATCTCCTTGTTTCTTCTTTTGAAGGAGTCTATGTTTAAGTGTAGTTCTAAGAAGATATTTGCACTAAATTCTATAGTTCTTTCTCACCTTTTCTCCTTTTTTCTCATCTCCTTTCCTTCTCCTCCTCTTCCTGCTTTCACCTTCTCCTCCTTCTCCTTCTTCCCCTCTCTTGCTGTCTTATTTCTTACATGTGAAAACTCAGGATTATNCCCCTCCCCTCCCCCAGGCTGGGATGAAGGCCATGGGTGGGGATAAGGGTCAGGCCCAGTGAGGGGGTCCAGGATGACACAGCCTGAGCTATCCATGGGCTGGCACTGAGATGGTCTCTTGACCCAGCCACCAGACTCCCCAGTGTGTGGGGACTCTGGTAGCCCTGCCACATATTCCTGTCACAGATTTTATCTATGGGCACACACTCACGTAGGATCTGTACATCAAAACGCTTTGCATACACACATCTGGTGCATAAATATGCAGACAGAGGCACATTGATAGAATCAATTAACAGCTCTCTCTGCAACACTCAAGTTTTGCTGATCGTTAATCACAGATGTCTGATATCTTTTTATCTCAAGTCAAAGATTCTCTGTCTCCTTTATTGCAATCAATACACTGGGGCCATCTCACAAAGTCCACGGATTTTTATTTCAGTGATCTGACAGGACAATAACCGTATGATTCTGACCCACGTAAGAGGCTTTGGGTGACGCATGTGAAAGACTGCTTGTATTATATCTATAATTCATTTGCAGCTTGGTCTCCTGGGGGAGCAGGGGGAATCATGGCAGCTGTTTAACAACCCTCAGTTACAACTGAAAATAAAGGGAGCCACAATTCAGCCAAAGCATTATGTAAAGGTTGTGCTCGCTGGGCTAGGGAACCTGAACTAACATGTCTATTTTTGTGAAGAGTGTTGGGGGATTTTTAATGACTGTAAGATCCTTGATTTTACGGCTCGGTCAGAAATACAATAGCCATAATAACATATTGTAGTGATAGTATTCTTACAACTACCAAGTTTTAAGGATGTGTGAAAGCAAAAGTTACTGTAGAGAAGTAATACCATTTATTAGACTAACAGAGACACCTGGAAAAAAGCAGATGAGTTTCCATGCACATAGCCCTTTCTAGAGTTCTCAAGCAGAAAAAATAGATGGGAATCTAGGTAGAGCAAGGTGTAACTGCTCTCAGTTTAACAGTGTCACATTAATTGTTTCAGACAAAGTGGCTGATGGAAATGAGGCTCCATGGGACAGAGATGGGTTATTACTGCCCCAATAACCATGTGAGCTGCAGGATGTGGTACATGTGGAAAATGGCAGTGCTGGACCAAATCTAGCATGTCACAGAATTGTGGAATGGTTTGGATTGAAAAGGACCTTAAAGATTGTTCCAACCCCTCTGAGATTGGTGGGGAAACCTTCCACTAGACCAGGTTATTTCAACCCCATCCAAACTGGCCTTGAACACTTCAAGGAATGGGGCAGCCACAGCTTCTCTGGGCAGAGTCAATGGCCATAGCTGACTCTGCTCTGACTGCAAGGTAAACTGCTTTGGCACTTAGAGTGTTTCACCTTTCTGTTGGTCTGGTTCTGCACATAGCTTGGAGAGTTTGGCTGATGCACCAAAATCCATTGAAAACCTGAAAAGCAGATTGAGTGCTTCTATTCAAAGAGTGAGAAAATTAAACACTTAAGCTCAGCCCTCTGTAACAGTCAAGAAGATACAGAAAAGAAAAGGGAGCAACACAGAGCATGTTTCTAAGCAGCTGCAGAAGAAGCAGAAGCTTGCAGATCTCAGATGCTGTATTTGTTTTGAGGTTTTTTTTATCCTCATAGAGGAAGTAGTAAACCTAAATAATATAGCACGCGTGGAGGAAACAATGAAATAAATAGCTTTCACAGGGGAAGAAGTGACCCAGGCTACCAATCACCATCTTGGGAAAGGTGTTTGCAGGGTTGGTGAGAGAGAAGATGAATGGGGTTGGGTGGGCTACATGGACCTTTGACCCTGGGCACCAGGGCTGTTTGGATGGCCTTACTGGCCATGCTGAACACTGCTCTGCTTCTTTCTGGTTCACAGCCATGAACCCAGAGCAGAGTCCAGGCACTTCTGCTTCCTGGTACTTGTCTGAGCTCTGCCTGAGTCCTTTATGAGTTTTCCACCTGCCTTTGCTGGACTCCAGGGAAACCAATGGCTCTCTGCCAGCTTTTGTCAACAGCATGTGCAAGGACAATGTTTGCAAGACAAAATAACTGGTGTTAAGATTTCTCTGTAAAGAAGAAGACGTTGCTTTATTAAAAGGTCGGTTATGCATCTAAGAGGTTAATAAGTATTCGCTGCAACTCATCAATGTCAAGACTAAAACCAAACAGGAAAATGGCAATCTCTTTCTCTTTTGTAAAGGAACTTGTTGAAATAACTGCCTAAGTCTGCCCTCTGTTTACTAAAACGGCTTTGGAAATCTCTAAATCCATTTATCCTGGGGATTATCATCATCTGGTTTCCAGACAACATTCTCATTTCCTCCAGTGAGGTTTTCTGATACCTTAGGCCATTAGCTGTGGTATTGATCTTTCCTTAAAACGTGAGAATTCCTACAGCAAAGACAGCTCTGCATCTAAAAAAGCCCCAAGCCAAACCTGTTTTTATCTGAATAGCCAGAACAGCATTATGTTAGGGACAAAATTTAACATTCTGTAGCTTTTGTTTATAATAAATGTATCAGGGCAGGCTCTAAAGACATCCTTCACAGAATAGACAAAGCCTGTTATCAGCCACTTGGGGAAATTCTGTTCCAGAAACAAAAGCCTGTGACATGCCAGTCCTTCAGCTCCTTGTCCTATGGCTCAACCCTGGGGAAAGAGATAATGGGCAGTGCTTGGGAGTGCAGCCTCTGAGGTTTCACCTGGCTCTTTCTACCCCAAAATCCAGCCCCCTGACAAATCCTGTGAATCAGTCCATAGAAAAGTAGTAACCAAGACCCTTATTACTCATCCTAAATCATCTGTCAGGATGGTGCCTCTGTAATAGAAATGGAGGGAAGAAACCTTAAGCTAGAGTCTGATAACAGAAATCACCATAACTTTACTTATTTTTTCATGATTTACAGGCCTGTTTCCCCTTTTGTCTCCCATTTACTAGGCAATGTTGGAATCCCACAGTTACTGCTGTAGTAAAGGAAAACAATCCAGTAACCTTAGGAAGAGGATGATGAAGGTAGTTGGGAAGGGAGGTGAGAGTGTTTGGACCGTCTGGACAGGTGGGAATCTATTGCTACTTTTAAACTAATGGGACCTTGTTGAAAAGCTTATGTTTCTCAGAAAAAAGTTTTATCTGTAGCTGTAATCCATGAGGCAGAGAACAAAGAGTTAAATTAATTCACCTTAACTATTAGGACAAACTTGTTTTCCCAATAGTTCAGCCAGAATCTCTGTGTAGACAACTCTTGTTCCCCTCCACCCCTCCAGCACCATGACCTTCAGCAAGTCTCTCTCTCTGTTAAACATATAAGTCATTCAGCCCTATACAGAGTTTATGGGAGGATACGAGTTCCCTCAAATGCTGAAAAAAAGAAGATTGACTAAAAATGTCTGTCATGGAATAGGAAAAAGGTTGCTAGCATTTGCTTCTTGCCACTTTGGACTTATTTTGGTGCTTGAAGCATAATTTCAAGCAGTTACAGAGAAGTGTGATTTAAAATTTCTTAATCAGAAGAACTCTTCAATGTATGAAAATCTTCATTAACACCTAGGAGCAGTCATTATGGTCAAAAAATTCATATTCGGGTGCCTTAAGTAAGAATAAGTATACACTTTATCAATTTTTCAGTATGTCTGAGCACCTGCAGATAACATTGAAGACGAGTTAATTACAGGATCCTAAATATGGATTAAAGGATTAGTTTTAGACATTAAATTGTGAAAAGTTTAGCTTATGTAACTTACCAGGGCCACATGGAAAGTTGTTGGATTTAGATGTAGAATCACAAATCTTCTTAAACAGGAGGAAGGATGCAGCAAATGATCCAGGTTTGTCTTCCTTGTTTGCCACAAACTAATTCTTCCCAAAACCCAGTAGAGGATTAAAAAACATAGGACTTAATGTTCTTTTTCTGAAGTTTCTTTCTTAATTGTATTAGCAGTTAGGAGTGAACCTCCGGTATAACAAACCAAAACTCCAACCAACAAACAAACAAATCCCCGAACAAAACAGTCACTTTAGGCTATAGACAGATGCTCAGTGTGCAGCCACCTCTGCCAGCTGATATTATTGTGTTCAGCTGCTATTTTGCAGGTCTGAATTTGTATCCCTTTCCCTTTTCCCTTCCTGCAGGCATTTCAGCTCTTCCAGCAAAATGAATCCTGTGAACATTCCCTAACTCAAACAGTAAAAATAGGTGATTAGAGTTATTTCAGCTAGTTGTGGTTGAAGAGGATAGATATAAGAGTGCTGAAATGGGGGTGGAGAACAAGTAATTTTTGGCTACAAACAGTAACAGCTTCAACGTAAAGAAGAGAAAATTTGGAAAAGGACACTAGTTTTACAAGCTGAACATACTGAGTTCAACCTCACAGCCCTCAAACTAATTACCATGAGATAAAACAAGTGGATTTTAGCTTTTCCTTAAATAGTGAAGATAATCTGGTAGTGATTTGACAGTAAATGTCACAGCAAACAGATTCAGGACTAGAACTCAGCCAAATAAGCAATGTTCTTTCCCATGCAGTGTTTTCAAACAAATACCTGTTCTTTTCTTTATTAAAAGTTTCTTTCTGTCTTGCCTCTTCTTCTCCCAACTCGTGCCAGTGAAAACCCTGCATTTTCAGGAGTACATCTAGTTATATGCAATATCAGCCAGGGTCAAAGATCTTGCTTTGCTATTATTTTGAGCCCGGTGACCCAAGAGGAGCTGCACAGAATGTCGGCCAGCTCGTGGCCTGTGAGGGCTGAACTCAAGCAGCACTTCAAAGAGGCAGCTCAGGGGGAAATTCGTTCTCAGCTCACTGTGGGGGCCCCTGTGATTCACTGAGCCCCCGCTGGTGCTGGCGACAGCGGCGTGGCCGGAGCTGTGCGTGGCTCCATGTGGGGAATAAGGCTCTAAGAAGTCACACAAATTAAACCTTCCTACTTCAAGCAAAGTTCGGATACCTGTTGGAAATCAAAGCAGCTCGTATCCCCCCTATTATGCAAATAACACAATGAGGAGGCTGGAGTGGTAAATGTGGTCAGTGAGGCATTCCAGCTGGCATGATGTGGTCCATGAAAAGGTTACAGCAAAACCCCACAAAGATCTTATAGCAGCTTGGAACAAACAGCTTTAAACTAGTGCAGTGAAAATCAGAAGGCATGGGGTAGAACCATGTTCCTTTTGAAATATATGATTCCATTAAGATAAAATATTTATAGAAATTAGATCAGCTAATGAGGATTTCATTTTGGAGAAAACTCATAAAATGCCAGTCATATCAGGGCACATATTTCTCTCCTTTTGGAACAAAGTTTTCTACAGAGAAAGTTTATGAAACAAAAAAAAGTGAATTAAAATCATTCATGGCATGTAATAAAGATGTTTAAAAGAAAATGTTGATTTTCTCTCTCAAATGGAGTTTGTGGATCACCCCAAATAAAGGTATTTTGGGGAGAAAGGAAAATTTACTTTCAATGAGAATATCTACCTTATATTGTATAAATCTGAAATAAATTTTCTTACTGAATTTCCTCACATAGGAGAAATATTCCCATAACACACACCTCTGTTATATGGACACGGGCAGCAGTGCCAGCTCCAAAGGAAGGGTTATTTCTGGTGAAGAAGTTTTGCATTTCCTTTGGTGCTCCTCTGTGATTAGGGACCCTGAGCGATGAGAGGAGGCGACTTATCTTGAGAAGCTGATGAGGTTATCACTGCCAGTTCACTTCCCCCTTCCTCCCTCCCCAGTCTGCCCTACTTTACCCTCATCCCACTCACCAATAACTAAACTACTTTTCAAACAGCACCAGGACCACAGGGCAGAATTTTAAGGAAAGCAGAGTTGGCGGTGAGTTTCCATAAAATGTGATGCTGATGGCTGCAGTGATGAGGAGCCTAATGGATGAGCAGCTCAGATGTCGTGCTGTGAAGGGCAAAGGGGCTGCCAGAGGCAGGACTTTGTCTGTTGGCATCTTAATTGCCAGATTTCAGAACTGCACATAAAAATGCAAACCCTGATGCTGCCCCTGGCAGCGTCTTGGAGTTGGTCTAATTCACACCAGCCCAGAACAGAGTGAAGAAAAGCTTTGAAAAGCAGGGAATGATGGTTTTGTGGAGAACAGAATCAAAATTAGGAACGATCTATGAATTAACTGTGAATTTCAATAGCTACAGTAAAAAAGATAAGGCAATAAAAGCAAGTGACAGCTATGGAGTTGACTGTAGATTCCATATGGCATAAGTCCACTCCATTAACAGCAGACTGGGTCTAAAGTTTGCATGGACAGCAAGAGAGATCATGTAGAGAATGGCACTGAGGGCACTGAATGGAAATGTCCATCATTTCAGTGACTTTGCACTGCCAACATGTACATCAAAACCTTCTCTACACATGGGTTTTTCTGACTATGAAATAGGCATCAAATCTGAGCCAAATGTGGCTGTAGATTTACAGCAGGACCTGAGGCGGGATCTTGCACACATCGGGGAGCGGGGGCTGCCCAGGGCTCGGAGTAGCACAGCTTTTGGAAACCCAGTGTTGAAAGACAATGCCAGCTTGTAGACTGCAATTGGCTTAATATCCTCAACAAGAAAACACTATTTGACTACTTGTAGCTTCCAGGAGCTTAAAAAAAAAAAAATTAAAAAAAAATAATTCTGCAGCCATACCAGATGTAAGTCTAGGTGAGCTTTTGGAAGCAGAATTTGTCTGGAGAGGTGGTGCATTCTCCATCCCTGGAAGTTTTTAAGGCTTGACTCAATAAAGCCCCAGAGCTGATTCCAGAGCTGACCCTGCTTTGAGTAGGAGGCTGGGTTACACAACTCCTGAGGTCTTTTCTAGGCTTATGTTTCCCTTTTTATTTTCTAGTACCAATTAAAGTGAAGCAGTACCAAAATATGAGCAAGAGAATTTATGCAATTACTTCCCTGTCCCTTGGTATTGCTAATGAGTGCAGAAACATAAAAGATCCCACACACCCCAGAGGATCTTGGAGATAGATCTAAGGAGAGGATGGCTCATATACAGGCCATGATTCTTCAGGGGTTTAGCAGCATCAGTCCCCACTCAGTGCACCAAAGACTCAAGGCTTTCTGCTGTGCTTTTCACACCCACCCTACACACTCCTTTCTGCCATTGTAACTTTTGCTGTTAGATGCTGTGAAGTCTTCCTTTCAGCTCCCTGTCAATATTTATTGTGTATGTGTAATTTGAATATTTTAAGATAATAAAATTCCCGTCTGCATTCATCAAGCCCGATATATCTGCAGCAAAAAATCTGAACACGGAAAAACTTAAAACTACCAGAGGAGATAGTGAAATAGATGAACCTCTGTGTAATAAATGAACAACTTCTCAGTCATAGCAGTGATGCCAGCGGGGAAAAGGGATTGTGGCATCCCAGGTGCCTCAGAGAAACCCTTTTCTGGCAATTCCACAGCTTCAGGGTCAGCAAATGCCAAAGACTCATCAACAAACAAGCTTTGTTTTCATACTACTACATTGAACATGTGAAAACACACTTGTGGAAAGTGTCATTTTAAGGGACTGTGTCCTTTTAAAGGAGCAGCTTTAAAAGTGAATATCGTTTTAGGTTTAAGGATTAGAAATGGTCTGCTAGGCTTGAGCTGCAGGCAGTGACTTATGGTTACTGCCTGGAAAATGCAGTTCACCTGAAAATGATTATCATAAGATTGTTTAAGTATCCCTGGGTAAAGTGAACAGTCTTGATTAAGGCAGTTTTTAGGAGGTTCATTGCAGGATGTAGAGATTTAAAGAAAAACTGCTTTTTCAGAGCTGTCCACATATTTTGTGCGATCGGTCATGCCCTCCTTCTCCCTTCAATATTATTTTGATGCTGATGAATTCATTTACATAAATTATTAGATATTGAGTGGGGAGACAGAGTGTTAGAAAAAAAGGAGGCAATGTGTCTCAGGAAATTCCTCTGGGGAAGGCTGGGGGAGGCTACCAGGAGGGAGTTGAAAATTGGGACGACTTAAATTAGTCATTGGCAACTGAAAAGTAGAACAATACCCGAGACACATAGTGAAATGTGGAAGGAAAGGAAAAGAAGTATATGGGTACAGATACAAAGAGGTTCCTGAGCCTGTGGTAGCAGAAAATTCCCAAGCCTATAAAAGCTCAAAGCATGTAGAAAATTTAAGGAGAAAGAGAAACAAAAGTGAAAGTTTTATTATTATTTTCTTGTAATAGCCAAAACAGGGAAAGGTATCTCACCTTCCGCAGATTAGAATAAATGAACTCCTATGGGGATGATGGCAACCATTTTAAACCACTCAGTTTGATTGCAGGTGTCAACATCCCAAGTGAATTTGTAGTCTTGAGGCTGGAATCTTATTCATGCTCTGCAGAAGTGGGAGAGAAGCCAAACACATCAGTGTCACATTGAAACCAGGGCCCTGGGGAAGCAATCCCTCCCAAGAAACTCCCACCGGATGCTGAACTGTGAATCATGTGTGATTTATACTTGTGCTTTGATTACAGCTACTTGGGAATTATTTTTAGCTTTCCATTCAGAAATTAAAATTCATCAGAAATGCTTTTTTTTCTGCTTCCCTAGAATTTAGATGCTTGAGTGGAGCAAATCCTCAGGTAATATTTCTGAGCAAAACCAGAGAAACACAGAAAGGTGCAGAAAAGCCAAGACACTAATGACACCCGCTGAAAATTAAGTTTAGAGGTAGATCTTAGTCCAGTGCTGTAAGCAAGCAAGAGAAAATCTGAACCAAGCTCCCTCCTACATTCATTTTGGCCTATTGGTTATACTGGTTGATGCAATATTGCGTGGTGAGTGTCTCTGTGGGCTGCCAATTGATTCTCATCAGGTCATGAAGGGCTCTGAAAACTTGCAGTGTTGTACACCATCACTTATCTGGAGAGTCTCTCCTTGCCATTTCTCAGCTGGAATCTCTTGATTTGCGTATATCTATTTTTTGTTCAGTGTTTGACTTCAAACAATGAGACACATCCTTCCAAAACAAATTTAAAAAAGAAAAAAAAAGGAAGGAGGTACTTCTACAGTCTAAGTCAACATGGACTCAGTAATTCACAGATTTATAATTTCTCCCTCCAGCATTTCCTTTCCAAACACCCAAGAGGACACGAAAATTTCAAAGTGCCTACAGTCCCTTCCTTGTATTTAGGATCCCTCTAGCAAGGCTCTACATTTGCATTTTTTTATCCCATTCTGTCTGTTGTCTGATTGTGGTTGTAAAAGAGAAGACTGAGGGCTTGTGTTTGACTTCTAATTTCACCTCTGCACTGTGCAGTCAGAAGTGTTTTTCAGGCAGAAAGAACACAGGTGAAGTCTCATGTTCACCTTTTGTTCCACATGAAAGAACAGCACACATCCTGTTGTTCATCAGTCAAGGTCATTCCTCTTGGCTGTCTGCTTGCTTCTCCCCATACTTGTGCCCTAAACTCTACTTTATTCACTTTCCTGGAGTTGACCATGTCCCTGGTTTCTTTCCTTGCTTAACCCAGGACTGCCAAGGTGGCAATGAGGAGAGGTAGTGGTGGGCATGGTGCCTTCCAGCTACCCTGACTTCTGACACCCTCTGTCTTACCTGATTTTGGCATGACAGAAATCTCACATCTGTACACACACACCCTTAGTTTAGCCCATGAAATACTCAGGGGTTATACAAGTATTAAAATTAACATTCTGACACAGAAGGTGAGACCAAGACATAAAAGTGGAGTCAGCAACTGTGCTCTTGGCAGCGCCATCCTCCTGAGCCCACGCTGGTTTGGCACTGCAGGAGAAAACCATGAGAACTTTGTTTCAGGGAGGAATATGGTTTTGAATTCCAAGATTGTTCCAAGTCAGAATGAAATGCAACAAAATATTGATAAGTCCCAGGAATGGAAAAGTTCAGGGAGAAATTAAATACCTTTTTCAGAACACAACATCTTAGTTCATCGTTACCATTTTTAATACACTCCCTTTTTTTTTTGGGGGGGGGGCAAGACTAAGCACAAAATAGGAAATGAAAATTCCTTGTTTTCAAATGTCAGAAATGGGACAGACTGACACTGTTATCACACCTCTCCCCTTCTACACCTCCTCATCCCTTCTCAGATCATCCACATGAAATTTTGGCAAAAATAGATGAGATTTTCCATATGTGAAGTAAGTGACAAAAGCACCCACGCCAGGTTCTGATGAAATCCACTGTCATCCCAATCTGACATGACATTCCCAAGCAAGGTGATTGATCTGTAGGGTCTATCTTACAGTGACAACTACAAAGTTGTGAGATCTGGCTACCAACCAGGAAATGTACTGGTAGACTTAAAGCAGCATGTCAGCAAGTCCTAAAGTTCTGCTTAGACCTGACAGCCTGTTATCAACTAAATCTTTGTATCATTGCTGCTTTGCTTCACAGGGATAGTGTCAGGGTGTGTCTGTACTGGAGTTTGATGCTTGAGAAAGTGTATGGGCAAAATCACCAGAGTAGCAATTGTGCTGATGGAATGAATTGCTGTTCCAGAGCCAAGGGTCAATGGGGAAAACTGTCACAGTTCTGCACTGCAGATGTCCAAGTTTCAATGTCTGAAGACTCAAAGCCTTCATTTTGTATTACTTTATGTGTCCACAAGCACTTTTTAATGCAAAGCATTATCAAATACTGCAACAGCTCTCTGTGTGCCTGGTCTTGACACAGGACTGCCATTTTTCCATCAGGGCTTGTCAGAAATGAGTGTACACAGGCTGTGCAGTGTATGGGCAGCCAGCCCATCTGTTGTATCCTGGAAGTGTCAGCCTGTAGTGCAAATGCCCAAGGCTGCCATACTTATTCTTGGTTTTTCCTGGATATAAATCTGTGCAAACGCAGTTTGGGTGCCCTGCAAACACATATGGAGCAAAAGCTGGCCCCTTCAGGAAGCATTTGTCACGCTAAGCACACGCTGTAGGGGTGTTCAGCACACACCCTGAGTTTATACTCACTCTGCTCTTGGTCTACCCAGACAGCAGCACCTTTTCTGATACAGTGACCAGATACAGAGCCTTGCAGATATCCTTCAGTTAGCTCATGGTCAGCTGGGCTGCAGGGGTGACTTCCATCAGCCAAGGTGAAGGAAACACAAACAGGGATGGAATATGAGGAGCACTGCAGACACACAAGAGTGCAGGAGGGCTGAAGCTCATGAGCTATGGTACAAAAAACCAATGGGTTCTCTTTTGTTAAATTCTCCTCTGAGACCTCCAGTATCGCATCTTTGCCATTATCTCCTATTCCTGTGATTGCTTTCCTATCTCATCCTCTTCTCCCAGATTTCTTGTCCCTCCCATCTTACTGTCCCTTCATGTGTTCCTTTGCTTGTCCCTTCTTAATATCACTAGTGCCTATAGTCTGTCTCTTTCCTGGGTTGGAAACCAGGCAGTCCATCTGATTTCTGCCACATTACCCCATCCAGAACAGTTCTGGGCAGCTGACATCCAGGGATGTGTTGCAAGGCCACCTTGAGGACAGTGTCTCATTGAGCTTTCTCTCAATAAGAAGTACCTTGCTGGTTAGAAAACACTGTTTTCAGCATTGTAGTTAGATTGTCTGTGAGGATCAGTCTGTGTCCCTCTCTGTTGGGGGAATCCTTTTGGGAATGGACTGTCTCCCTGGCTAATGCAGGCTCATCTTGACGTCGCAGACTCCTTGCTGCAGTCAGCATCTGCCTGTCAGTGGGAAAAGTTTCTTCATAGATGCTTTGAAAACAGTAGTTGAGAAAAAAGTCTGCAGGTCTGTCCCACTGGACACTTGTGAAGATCCTGGGAGATGGACTTGTCTTCCAAAGGAGAAAGTCTCATCTTACACAAAGATGTTCTCAAAGTCTTTCAGAGCAGGTTTCTCCCATTCAATTTTAGCAGAATCCAGGGACAGATCAGCAGTGACCTGCTCAGCCACCTGCTCAGCACTGTACTACCAATCCATGGAATTTCTCCACACTCGTGTCCGTGTGACGCTTGCTTTTCTTCCTTGCTTTCACAGTTGTGTGAGTTAATGTTCACACACTTTTTTGAATTATGTGTTTCATAGAGGCATCAGTTAACAATTGCAAGGACTTCTATTTTCCGGGAGAAACAGTTGAATTCCCCAAGTGTTTGCTATCACCTTTTGGTTTTTGACAGATCTGACGGTCATCTGTCTAGAGGCTAAATTGCTTCAGCATCCTTTTCATCTTTTGTTCAAAAGTAATTTTTCAAAGCATTACTTTTTTATCTGTGAACATTTATATCCTAAGTGTCAGATGATGAAATATGTGGAACTTCCTCTATTACTTCCTTAATAAGAAAAAAAAATGGAAAATGTGACTTTTTGAAACTTTTTGGAGGATATTGGTCTCTCCCAAAGAGTTTGGGTTGGGCTCTCTGATGCCAGAGGGCCAAGTTTCTACATCTAGAATCAAAAAAAATAAGGACGAATCTATTTATCAAAGGGTTGTTGGTGTGAGCTTGAGGAAAGAAAAAAATGCACATGAAGGCCATGAAGTCAAATCACAATATCTCATGGGACAGCTTCACTAGGGGTTTTTCATGTTTTGGGGCACAAGAAGAAAAAATTGGGATGCTGGAATTCTTCTGTCTTCCAGAAAATCACAGTGAGATGCCAGGAGAAAAAACTTCAACCCAATTGCAAAAGAGCTCCTTTTTTTTCCCTTCTGTTTTTCTTCCAAGCAACTGTTAGTGTGATGTACTAACATGATTGCTGCATTCAGTGTGACTCCAGCTCCAACAGCTTCTCTTGTGAGTAAGCATGAGTAGGAGCAATGTTTAGTTTCTTTGTGACCATACAACATTTAACAACCTTTAACAGTGAGCAGGAAGAGTGAGCTGTACTTGGTTTTCTGAAATATTTCGGTGCAGGGTGCTGTGCTATGCAGGTAGGTTGATAGTGTGCAACCTTTCTAAGAATTTAGCTGTTAAATTAAAAAAACCATCCATTACAAATAGTAGGCAGGCACTCTAATATCAGACTCTTATAATCTCTAGTACCTGTCGTTGTTAATTGAATGGTAAAAGTTACTTTAAGAGTTTTAGCAGCCACTGGAGCTTATCCCTCCCTCTCCATCCATCCATTCCTCTCACTCCCTGCTCCGTCCTTTGCAATGCAAAGAAAAAAGAGTTTGGTGGCATGAGAGCAAGTATGAAGGTACTGTGGGACTGGCAGCTCTCAGCAGTGGAGCACCTCCATCAGTAGGGACTACAGGAGAGTGGGGACAGCAGGAAAGGGAAAAATGAAGTGATCCTATTTATAAATGTATTCCTCCACTTCCTGTCTGTGCTATGCAGATATCTCAGCAGCGCAGATGGATCTGCATACTGATGAAGGCATGGGGCATCAATGAAAAATGCTGCATCTGGCTGAGCTCCCTGCAGGCACAGGGTCTGCCTTTTCTTCTATTAGAGCCCAACACACTTGCATTTGTCAAAGCTTGGACGTGCATGCCAGAATTTGGTGCTGGTTTGTGACTTTGCTTCTGCCTAAGAGCAAGGCCCAGTTTCCACTTCAGCAATCAGATAAAAGACTGCAAAGTGACTGAACCGAGCAAGAGGTAACTTCAAATCAGCTCATCAGTAGGCAATGTGAATAGGGGAAAATGAGTATCACTACAAAAAAGGCCATGTAAATCACCAGCCAGGATGCCTGGAGAAATCCAGCTCTGTCAAATATGAGAGATCAGCTTGCTGAGGTGCCTGGAGGGTTGTAGAGAAAAATCTGGGCAATTCCTCAAAGCCAAGGCTTTGTGCTACACCAGCACTGAGAGGAACATAACGGGGTTACTGTAGTTTCTTTCACAGTGTCACATCTGACAGTGCCATATGAATATCAGTGAAGTGGCACAATACCCCATGGAGGTGAGTATGAGAAATCACATCTTTTCATTACAGACATCAAAGAATGCATCAAAGAATGCAAAGACATCAATGGAACGGATTTCGTGTTCCAAAGTACCAAACCATGCTTTCTCTGGAGCCAGTGGGTGATGTGGGTGTCCAGCTTTCCCCAATACCAGGCACTCAGGAACTGGCCTCAGATGACACCACAAACCAGAGACAGATTTGCTCAGAGGTTGACTTGTGACTCTCGGACCACCTGCTCTTCCTGTAAGATAATCCTACCCTGTAGTCTTGTGCCAAAGTATTTGGAGAAGGAAAATGACCGGGAAGGACAAGGTCTGTGCCACTTGAAGTTTTGAGAGACTGAGATTATAAATATTAGCATCTGAAAACCCCTCAAAGGTTCCCCTTTAATGTGTTGGCATAGATGGAGTGATCTCCTAGAGGCCAGGGCAATTGTGATCCTTGATGTGCTCCTTGGACATTTAAGCTTCCCTTAATTCTTGCTTATCCATGACAGACTTAGCACCCTTTCCAAAATGGGTCTTATGCCAGCTCCTCGTAAACAAATTGCTGTGCTGCAAGAAACATTGTCACTGCTGACTGCAGTAAACCAGAGAGAAGCCAAAGACCTGAAGACTCAGAAACCTCTTAAGAGATCTTTCTGGAAAGGAGGAAATATTGCACCACAGTAAACCCAAGCAGAAGCACTGGGTCAGCCAGGCACTGCAGCTGTCAGGGCAGCAAAGCTGCTTTCAACTCCTCACGAGAGGGAGGACACCTGCCAGAGCAGGGGGGCACCATGAACCCAGGGTCCCTCCTTTCTATCCCTGATGCTGGCTTGTTCCAAGGCACCCTTTCAGAGCAGACACATGGCTAACACAGCAGGATTCCTGCCTTAAGCACTGCCCAGGCACCACGGGAGCAAATCTACCTTTGTTTGTAGAGCCACTTGAAAGAACATCCAGGGAAATCTTGAGAGAGGTTTTGATCTTTCCCTCCTGGCATGGACCAGACATTGCTGCCAGTACAGACTGTTCAGCCCTATCAGCATGATAGATGCTCCTGCAAAGAACACAGTTTTAGCTGCTTTAGTACATATCTGCCATCACCATCTGCTATTTGTTGGCATGAATGTGTACTATAAGGAAACTAGGTTCAAGGGTAAAAAAAATACCTCACCAACCCTTTAGAGTTTTAAGTTCATTCAACGGTTTCGATTTTGTTTTGTTTCAAATATTGGATAGGCTCACACAAAGCACAGTATGTCTTCTGTTCTTGAGTTCTAATGATCTCTTTTTTTTTTTTTTTTTNNTTTTTTTTTTTTTTTTTTTTTGAGCATTATTATTGTTAGAGATCTTCAGACAAAAGTTCTGTCCTTAAAATAAGCACTAAGAACTCAGTTAACTTGGTAGGACAGTCCTTGCAAGGTGTAGGAGACCTTCTGAAGATGGCATGAGATTTTTCAGATGATGTGCTTGAAAGAGTCTCACTGTAGTCTTGACCAGAACTTTAGTATTTTCTCTTCTCTCACTGGGGATTTCTGCCCCAGTGAACCCAAGGCATCTAAAGAGAGCCCTGAACAGAAAACCATCCACAGGAATATGAGAGATATCAAATAGACTCATCCCTCCTTGAAAGTAGTAACACAGAAGTTTTGTGTGCAGTATTAGAGAGCAATATTTGTAGAGTGCTTTGAAGTTAGAAAGCACTATATAAATGCTAAGTATTATTAACTACATGAATCAGTCTTCTTCAGAGAAATATAACACTGCTAAAGATGGGAGAGACGTCTCTTCCTTTCTTAATGATAACCAACCCTTAAAGTTATTCATAAAAATTACTTTTAAAAATAGATCAAATGATTTCCCCATCCCGTGATAATCCCTCTGATTGCCCCCATGTTTCAGTTCACTGTATCATCTCAGAGATCAAAGCATGTGTCTGAGGCTGGCAAACCAATCCCACAAAGAAGAAAACATTCTGCTGTAGATAAACAAAATACAATTTCCAGATAACATCATGGTGCTGATCAAAATAGCTGCTTTTCCAATTAGATTTCAAAGAATTCTTAATTGTTATTGATTTAATCTTGAGATGTGCAGATTTTTCCACTTAGGAACCTATTTCACAGGGAGCTTATTACCCTGGGGATTTCAGTTGCAGACAGGTTTTAGTAAGCAGCAACAGCCTGGCTGTCAGGCAGGTGACAATAAAAAGGGAATCTGTCCAGATCCAGGAGACAGTGCTATTTGTGCTTCTGTTTCCTGCAGTAATTTAGAGCACATAGCCTTATCCATTCTGAAATGGCAGCAGACCTCACATCTGCATAAACGCACTTGCCTTTAAGCTGTAATAGGCAGAGCTCTTAAATAAAAACTACCTTATCTATCTACCTAGTCATCACCTCAGTGTTTCCTTCTGCTTTTATACTTATTAAATTAAACCACGGGGGTCTGCCCTAAACTTCTTCTTTCTATTCCCACGTCAGATGCTCATTTTCAGCCTATATGCATATATGTGTGTGTGTGTGTATACTTATATTTTTGCATTTTGCTGTGCAGAAAAATAAATAAATAAGTAAAGGATTCTATAATGTCTGCTGGGCTGCCATTTTAAAGTCAGGCAAAACAGCAGGGTGTGGGAAGAAGGGAGGCAAATCAGGACTGCAGTTCCACAGACAGGTGACATTTTGGAACAGAACAACAGGAGATGGCTTCCTGTCAAGCAGCAATAAGAGGAGGAAGAATGAAAAATAGCCCCCCAAACAAAATTGTTCTGTCCCAGGCAAATGACGGTGGAAGGATTTCGTAAAGTGACAGTGGGGGACTTAATGCTGTCAGGTAGGTATGATAGTGTCAGGAAGAGTGACTCAGGAAAGGTGAGTCACAGCCAGCTGCCATCAGGAAAATAACTGCCCGGGCCATGAGTAAGATCTGTCACTTGTCTTCTTGCAAGGCAGCCATGCCACAGTTTGACCTCAAAGCCTGGCTCCCTGTGCACACCACAGGGATGTGCTGCCAGGTGGGGATTCTGCTGTCAAGAGGAACAGAGAGGCTTGGGTGAGAATCACCAGTAGACCAGGGTAAAAGGTTAAGACTGGTGCCATCAGGGGAAAAATGAAGAAGGGCTTGCAGAAGCCTGGAAAGCAATGAGTGTTGTTGAGAGTGATGGGAAATGCACCTTCCTGTTGTTTTAAAGCCCTGCACTGGGCTCAACGTGCCAGGGCGCTCTCTGTCACCATGACGCCAGGGAGCTGATCAATTCATCCTAAACAAAAAGCCTGAAAGGGATAAGAATTTTGCCCCATTATGGCAAAAGCCAACATTTAACTTTATGAGTTATTCCCCATGATGCTGCATCTCCAGAACCCACACAGGAAAATGTGCCTGAATATCTATACAAACCATCTGTACTCTAAAATAATATGAAAGGTGAATTTTATGTATGGACTGATAGGAAAACCTTGGAGGAAGGGAGAGTCCCATTTTTCTAAGAGGCTGAAAGAACCAGAAACCCCCAGGTGGTCCTGTCCATTTTGGAATTCAATTTCCAGAGGCTCTGAGAAGCAGCAGAATATTTGGAAGGCTGTGAGCAGGATCTATCTATTCCAGATGATGGACATTCAGGCTGGTCTTGCTCACGAAAAAGAGATGTTTATGAACTAATCCCCAGCTCTGCTTTCCAAGCTACTTCATCTAACCACAACAAGCTTTTTCTCAAAAAAAAAAAAAAGTTTTTAAAAGTCTTGGTAAACATCAGCTATTTGATGATGTAGAAAATGACTGCCTTTGTAGGCAGCTGAGCCAAAACCACATCTGTTAATGTTAGTGTTACATTTTGGTTAAATTTAGCCTAATCTCAAAACAATATTTTTTTTTCTCCATTGTCCTACATGGTAATAGGGTTTTATTAATAAAAGACATTGTAAATGACATTTCCATGGAATGATAACATTAGGGGGCAGTCCTCAGCTAGCAGCCAGTCCTATGAGTTCATTGAACAGCTGTGTTTATATGGGGTTGTTTGCAAAATTTATGTTTGAATTTATTTTAACCTTACTTTATTGCTACTGGAGAAACAATAGATCTTTTCCATTACAAGTCATCGAGTGGCACATTAAAATACAACAGGGGGGATGAAGCTTTCCATGCCCCTTCTCCCCATAAATCTCTGGCTACATATATATGTATATTTTTCTTATAAACAGAAAAGCCCTGCACGGTCTGAGATGCCGCCCTCTCAATGAGCTGCCAGAATGGTATTGCATCCATCCAGGTTCTTATTTTGCTTTTTCCCTGGGACTGCATGCCTGAACTTTCCACAGAAAGTGTGATGTCCTGTTTCTCAGTTCCCTGGGCAGGTCAGGTACATCATGACCCATTTGTAGCAGGCAAACAAAATGCATACAAGTGTCTGTAGGGTAGGACCCTTTGGCCTCCCCTGTATCCCTTCAGTGGGTAGGTAGACCAAAGGCATTATTTCAAGCATCTTCTTCCTCATCTGGTTTTTGGCTCATACCATTCCACTGTTTGTTTATGAATTCTTATTTCTGCCCTCCTGCAGGGGAACGTCACTTCTTCCTCTACCTTTTCTTTATCTGCCCCACTTCTGAGTCCACTGCAGAAACCACATCTGCAGTTTAGGAGAAGAGCCATTTGTGACATTTCCCAGTCTGTTTAGGAAGCTTAACAGCTTTTCCTTCTGCGACAGATCGGCACTCCAGCTCTTTCAAATTCTTGAAGGTATCCAAGCCTTTCCTTCCTTGGTTGTCCTCTTCTTGCCAAAGATTCTGTTGCAGCACCCAGGTCACTGGGTATGGCACTGAGGGAGTGGTGCCCTGTCCTCCATGTGAACTCAGTGCTCTGACTGAGCTCCCCGCACCCCAGGCCACCAAGAACCATTGCAGCTGTGCCTCAGCATCCCCAGCATTGCCCCTCTGGTATGTCTGGACTTCCTGCTGTGGTGCTCCATGTACATCCTATCCTGAGAATCAGGAGTCCCAGCACAGTTCAGATGCCCTGGACTGCTGTCAGCAGCTTCCCTGGTACTACATATCATCTCCTGGATCGATGCCCTCCTAAGAAATACAGCCATTCTTGGCATCCTCTCCTACAGGCGGAATGCCAATGTATAACACTTTCAGTCCTGCCACTGTGTCATCCTTGCTTCTCCCTGGCCCTGTCCCACATCTCTGAAAGAGAGTCATCTTCATGGATGTACTCCATGTGCCCTTTCTTTGGATCCTGCTGGTTTCCCTCTGTAAACCACCATCCCAAATTGAGATTCCCTAGTTTTACTTGCCTCTGTGATTTTCCTTGAGCCAGTTCACAAAATATTGCTGATGATAAAAGGGGGGAAAAGCCCACAGAAATGGACAGTTTTCCCTTGCCTTGTGGTAAGATGACACGCTGTATCCATGAGCCCATTTGCGTCTGTTTGCATTTATTAGTCTATTTACATACATGGGCAGGAATTTTCATTTACAAACAGAGACACAGAGGCCAAAAATCTGGTTTGATTTAGCAAATGTCTAAAGCAGGTGTGGAAATAGGAGCAATTCTCCAAATACCCTGCCCAGTTCATCTACACTCTGTCTTGGAGCTGGCCACTTTAATGAGTACTTGTGCAGATTTGCAGCCAGTGATGCCAGCTATTTCCACACACAGAGTACAATCAGCCTGCATCTGCCACGAGAGGTCAGAGAGTCATGTGCCAGAAATGGATTTTAAATACAATTCTGAATAAAGCTGCTGGGCCCAAACCAGCTGCAGTTATGCTAAAGTTGCCTGAAGCCTCTGGATGGGAATGTAGCAGCAACGGGCTGAGGAGAAGCTGTCCTGTCCCTCCTTGGCATCACTTCCTGCAGCTATTTAGTGCCATGGGAAGGACACCAGACATGATGGACTGAAGCTGGAAGACTTTACAGCAAATTCTGTCTCCCAAATGTTTCCTCAGTTCGTTGCATCTCTGTGACCACGGCAGGTACATCGATCTAGCTGACAGACTAAGGTCCTATAGCTCAGTTTTATATAGATGAACTGTAATTTTAGTAATAGGATGTTTAAATAATATTGTGTCACTTTTACATTTCACCTCCCTTTCCCTTGACTGAAAGTGCCTGTCTCCTTTTGACAGGTGGACATTTTTTTTTTTCTCTTCCTTTTCCCCACAAAGACTTTGCCTGAAGGACATCAGGAGTCATAATAGTGGTTGATGCTTTCATGAGATCCTTACAGATTATGGCTAAATGGAATGGTACTGTAATGTGATTTCCTCCCCACTCTTACTCCTGCTGTGCCATGTAATGGCATGCCAGGGCTCTCTGCTGGGATTAAAGCCAGTCAGACTGAAAATTGACTTTCCCTGGGGGCCATCAAGCAAATTTAAATGGCTACTTCAAGATTCTGCCTGCCAGTGAGCCATTTCTCCAGCGGATTAGCAAAATGAATGAAATGTGGAGACAGTAGGGCAATAGAAACCATGCCATTAGGCCTACATGCTCTCTTTCTCCTTCTTTCTGATTTTACTCTAAATACTAATTCTAGTTCCTTGTAATTTGTCTTTGTGTTCCACCTCATCCACAAAATGAGAAGGGAGCTCAAAACAGAAAGAAAAGCTGTGACCTACCCTTGGCTGGGCTTTAGGTAAGATGAGGACAGGGAGGAGGGGAAGAGGACTTGCCCTTCTCTTTCATGCATTTTTCCTGAGGATAGAAGGCCCTTCTAGAGATAATTCAGAATATATAAACTTGTTTTCTGCTTGGAGTAACCCTCAAGGGTAATTCCTTCTGCAAGGCTAAAGCAGAGTGGTAGAAAGGAAAGAGTGTCCCCCATTGCTCTCATGATCAGGCTCCTCTCTTTTGTCACAGCCACAGGGAATATCTGCTCCCTCCCTCCTGCCCTTACACTGTGCTGGGACGGGGGCTGTGTCCCCTTTGCTCTGTAACCTCCTGCTTGTCATGAGGAACTCTCAACTATATGGTGGCAGTCTGGGTAGGAACAGGTAGTCTGGCTCTACAAGCCTCCATTTGAGGTGAAGGCTCATGGGAGCAGAAACTCACCATTCCTCCTGTACTGGGAAAAATATTGGTGCCTGAGGAGGATTCACATCTACTCCCGACATCCAGTGCCCTTCAATAGATCCAGCTCTACTTAAATTCTTTGGCTTTTTGGATTATATGAATGGGATTTAAGCATGTTTAGCTACTCCTGTGAACAGAAATGTTTTCCCACCTCAGCCCTCCAAAAGGCTGAGTTAGGCATAGTATGTTAGCCTTTAGAGAAAGAGGTTCATGAAATGTGACTTTGAATACCAGAGTGACACCACCACTTTCCTTGGCAGCACAGCCGTGTCTTTTTTCAGCTGTTTTCTCTAATATTCTGTCTAAAATTTTCCCTGATGCAGCTGAAGTTTAATTACTTCTTTCCCTATCATTGCTGACTAATGATAATAATTGCTTCCTGTCCTCTGGTGCAACATTCTTTTCTCTATCTGCAGAGAGTTATTGTGCCTCCCTTTGGTGTTATTTCCTCTACTTTGAAATTGCGCACAAGCATGGTCCCATTTCTTGTCTAGCTGCTAAATAAACCCCAGGAATGTCGCACTGAGAGTGGAACCTGGGTGGAGGCAGGGGACAGGAAGGCAGGATTACCCAGGAAACTGGCACTGGCAAAGAGTTTTGCTCTGCAGTAGGTCGCCTTGACAGCTTTTTGACAGCTTACACAAAAGGAACCGGTGGTCTCAGCTCAGGTACTAATGGTCTAAATTCTACATTACAGGCACTGGAAGTTATTACAGGTGGTTTTATGACAGAAATTCAGGCCGGAGTGGCCATGGAGATTGACACAACATTTTCCTCTACAAAGACTCTTTCCATAGAAGAAAGGCTCACTGATTCCATTTTCAGAGGTGCAAAGCCAAGAGATACGGTGACTTGACTGAGGTCATGGAGTCAGGAGGAAGAAACACATCTGATTCTCAAGTCGCAGGCAGGCAGCATCCATAAATCATGTTGTTTAAGTATTCTCGATTTCCTTCAGCATAATAAAACTCTAATTATCTTCAGAAGGATGACGACTCCAAGGCTTAGAGGAGACTGTTCACATGATTAAAGCTCCGAATGTGGTTTTAAGTATTTTACTGGCTTCAGGTTTTTTTTTCAGGTAAATCTGCAGTCAAAACCAGAGCCCACAGAGAAACTTAGCCAATGTGCTACACTTTTGCTACTGAAAAAATTATACACTCTATTTTCCCCATTTCATTATTAGGAACCAGCTTTTTCTCAAGTTTAAAGGGTATTTTCCTGCTTCAGGGGGGAAAAAAAACCTAATTTCTCTCCGTGGGAAGAAAGAGACAAGATTTGTTATCTGCTAGTAGAGTTCATGGAACTTCTTGAAAATATTTGTAAATAGGTCTTTATTTAGATAGCAAGGCTGACTATAAATAGAACTCCTCAAAGTTTCTTTCAAACATAGAGTCATATTTTCTCTCAGGAGAAGCACCTGACATTTAAATGCCTCTCAAGCAGAGTTCTCCATCCTGGTGATTTCTATAGAAATAGCTTCCAAACCCTATCTTCAGATAACAAAGACCTCTGGAAAAGAAGTGTGAAAACTGTCATCTTTTGGGAAAGGCACAGGTTACCTCATGACTCAAAGCAGAGGCAGCATGGATCACTGAGTAAGGCAATGAACTGAGACTGCAGAGCTTCTGCAGGATCACTTGCTGTGTTCACCTTTCTCCTGATGTGTACTAAGATTAAAATTGCATAGAGGCATAGGCTTTTCCTTAGTAAGCATTTCTATATCACCTAATACCACATTGTTCTCCATCTTAACAGACACTTCTGCATGCACTAAAACCAAAACACAATAAAACAAATAAATAAAGGAGAGTAAATAATGTCTCTCCTAACTATGCTTTTTTATAATTTTTCTGCTACTGTCAGCTCTTTGTACTGTGTACCTTGTCTGCAGGTAAATATCAGATAAAGAAAGACCTTGTCCAAAACAGCTTCGATATAAAATTGTTGTGAAATAAGTAGAAAGAAAAAAGGAAAGGAAGCAGATACAAACATGGTTGTTATAGTGGTTCTGGCTGGCATGGAAGCCTGAGTTTTGATTTGTGACCAAAACAGTGCTGGTAACATAGGGATGTTTTCATTACTGCTCAGCAGAGCTCACACAGAGCCAAGGCCTTTTCTTCTCCCTATCCCACCCCATCAACAAGGAGTCTGGGGAGGAACAAGAGTAAGAAAGGGACATAGCCAAGACAGCTGACCCTGACTGATACAAGGGATATTCCAGACCATATGGCACCGTGATCATCAAAAAAACTGGGGGAAATAAGAAGGAAGATGGGAACATTCATGGTTATGATATTTGTCTTCTCAAGTATCAATTACGTGTGATGAAACTCTGCCTTCTAGTAAGTGGTTGGACATCTGCTGCTCCATGGAAATAATGAATGCTTTGCTTATTTTGTTCTTCTTGAGCACAGCTCTGTTTCAGTTATTGAAGTTTTCAGCTTTTGTAGTTCAGATTCTCTCCCTTGTGTCCTGCTGAAGGGGAAGGGAGTGAGTGAGTGAATGGCTGGATTGCTGGCTAGGGTCAACTCACCACAGTAGCAAACACCAGACATCCAACCAGTTAACAACTGTCAAATGCTTTAAAGGCCTTGTGGCAAATTATTTCCACCACCATGCAAAGACCAGCTCAAGATGATGCAGCTCCTGTGGATTTTTGCAAGGCTAGAGGCAGAAAACAGCAAGAACAGCAGGGTGATTTTGTACACCAACCATGAAGGGCAGTCACTTGGTGAACCAGTATGCAGTTTTGTCTGCATAGGATGGGGTAGGGGGAAAGAAACAAAAAAAGAAAATCAGCCTCTAATCAATGCACAAATCCAAGTTGTTCCATCACCTACCAGCAGGTCAGTTGCAGCTCATTATTGCTGTGAGGATAGAGGTGGTTGTGCAAATGAATGGGATGAGACAGCACTACTTACTCGAGCTAAAATTATGAAGTCACTGCCATTGGGAAGTGAAAGTGTCTCTAGCAGGTGTCCTTGTCTGCATTGTGGATAAAAGAAAAAAAAGCCCAACAAATTCACCACCAACAAATATGAGGTGGATTTATATTTGTTGTTTAAAGTTTTGTTTGGTTAGTTTTTGGATTTCTTTTTTTGTGTGAACAATGGCAGTGCATTTCAGCCAAGGTTAACTGACCTCCATCTTTTTTATTATATAAAAATGACATGTACTTTGATTTTTTCTGGATTTTGTCCTTTATCTCTGCTTTGGAAGTTTATCTTCCCTGCTTCTCTAAAGACAAACCAAAGGATCAACAACCTTAGAAGAGTGTAGACACTGACCTTGGAAATACTTAGATGGCTTGGCTAAGCACATGAGGTGCAATGAGGCAGCACTAATTCTTGTCCAGGTGTCTGGGCGACTAAATACAACATAATTCAATAGAACGAAGCCATGGGAGGTGTGGTGGTGGGAGAAAGGAGAGAATTTTCACAGCCCTCTGTATTTAGCTGGGTGAGGATGGGGACACCACCACTTCCACAGCACTCTGTTGTCCTTCTGTGTATCTGTGTTGTCCTGTGTGTCTGCTCTGTCACCCTGCTCTAGTCCACCAGGGATGCTCAAGTAGAGTTTTGCTTCACACACGTTTGGCGTTCATAATAATTTTGGAGGTAAGGGGTAATTTAAAAAAACACATAGACAAATTTTCTCCAAGGGAATTAGACCCTCTGCTTTATGTAATAAGCGTTGTGCCTCTCAAGTTTCAGGCTGTATCGTGCTATGCTGGTGTCGTTAGATCGACAGGACACAGATGGTTGGACCACATGAAACTGTATCCATGTACAGCTCTTTTTTATTGTGTCTGTATGAACCCCAGTGTAGGTGTCTATTCTGATTTAATAATGTCTTATTTCAATATAGTTTGAATCTGTTCCATGCTGATTTAACCTAACCCAAAATAAACTCTTTCCTAAGCCACAAAAAGAATGCTCATTGTTCTATAATTAACTTCACTAAAGATACCTTGTTTGAATTAAAAAATATTAGGGTGGTTTGTAAAAAAAATCTTTACAACCAAGCAGTTAATGGAAAGCATATTGAAGTGTAACCAGGGCTGGGCTGAAAGCATTTCAGTAAGTTTATATTTAACATGTTTCTGAAATCTAAGACAGATCCAAAGCTAGCTGTTAAAATTTGTCTTTCACATGGTGCCTTCTATCCTATTGCTGTCTTCATGTGCACAAACCCAGTGTTTATGCTTGACTCTACAGGAGCTGTCTTTTCCCTGTGCCTGCTTAGGATCCAGAAAAGGAGCAGATGCAATCTCATCTGTTACTGAAATTACAGTAGAAAGGCTCGTTACTCCAATTGCTCCCTCATCCATCCTCCTTCCTTTTTCTCCTCCTGGGCTTGATTGATATTCAGAGGGCAAAATAACCCTGGAAATTTTTTAGGAGTAAATTGCAAGCAATGCTGTAGTAAAAGTTCATCTATCACTCTGTATATAGTGTATTCTGATTTTTAAAAATTACAGGTTTATGTCAGCATTGCAGGCAACACAAAAGTTTTGATCACATGCATCCACAAAAATGAAACTCAGATTAATCTTCCTTTGTTTGTAGATACTGAGATAAATCAAAATAAAAATCTGGGTTTACTTTCTATAGTTTGTGTTTACACAACAATCTTGGGTTATATCCTTCACTCCTGTGGCACTTGATGGACACTTCTGGATGGTTTCCCAAACTAAACTCAGAAAAACGATGCCAAGAAATGGCACTTCACAGTCTACAGCTGGCAGGGAGGAGTTTCTGCATCACGTCTGCATGTTATTTACAAGAGGCTGGCATGGAGCCCCATCAGCCTGTGACTGCACTGGGTGGAGGTGGAGTGTTCAGCCATCCTTGTGTGGTGATGGAGGCTGTTCTGATCCAGAGTAAGAGGCACTAGAGAGGTCAAATATTGGGCAAACTTGTTCACAAGGATCACCTCCAGGCTTCCAGTCTCCTTTATTTCCTTTGTTGGTAGATATAGAGTGTGGAAAGCTCTGTGTGTATCTGTCTTAGGCAAGGATTGATGCATTCCCCAACTTGGCCTTTAGTTTGATGAGCATCTGTCCTAAAACACTGGCCATGCCATGAGATGTGTAGAGAGTTGCTGATACATCAGTCATAACACTCTGAATGTGAGAGTCCTCATTTTTTAGTGAGGTTGTATTCAGAGACAAATTCTTTCTCGGAGGTCTTCCTGGCAGGTGTTTTCCTGACTTTGGATCATGACTTAGAGATCATAAGCTGCAAGACAAAACAGGCAAGTTGGGAGGGATGCCACTGGAGCAGAATGAAAAAAGTGAAGCTTGTTGATGGTGAGTTAAAGAAGTGGAACACCTGGGGTGCTTGAAAATGAGCTGTTGGGAAAATGTGTCGCAATTAGGACCTGTTAAAAGAAGATGCTTATAACTCATTACACACAGTTAACATAGTTGTGGGTGCTGAATCCCTCCACCACTGTGTGCAATGCATCCTCCCTTTAGAGGAACTTGAATTACTTCCCAAATGGTCTGTCCAATTTCAGGTGAAAATTGTGTTTCAGACAAGAGCACAGCAGTGTCTCTGGGATGAGAGTTGTTCTCTTCTGTGTAGAAAATTAATGGCTTGTTTTGTTCAAACACCCTCTGTCTTCTCCCGGTGATGATAATTTATTTTGAATTATATTTAATGGTAAAAAGCTGCAGCAGCTGAAGCCAGGATCAAGGTGAACTATCTTCCCATTTAGAAAACAGAACAGCTGTCTTTCAGTTGAGATACAGAACGAGAGGCCCTGGCCAATTGTGATTGTTTGAAGACTAGCTTGTAGAGCTACCTAGAAAACAATGGTCCATTTCTGGCCTTTGGCCTCGAATTCCTGTTACAGATACAAACTGGGAAAGTTCTTTTCTTCTTTTCCAGAGCTTGTGTGTACTGTTTGTGGCCTTGTTAAAACAGCTGCTGTCTGCTGCAAAGACAATTGCATTTTGATAATGGATGGAGATGAACCCAGAGTGAGAAGACACAGAAGGAAGATGTATGGTCAGGAAGGGACCCAGTGTCATTGTTTTACCGTATGTCAGAAATGTTAAATGTTAAACCAGCAGAGCAGTACCAAAATCTTCCAGCTGGAGAAATAGGCAGACATGGGAATTGTTCAAGGAACAAGATAAATCTCCAGGAGAGAAGACTTTTTCTAGGTATAGAGAAAAACTAGGTTTCCTAGCTTTGGAGATCCCATACATGCTGTTACCCTGATCATTTGGAAAGCTGAGAAAGGCAGAAATTGTTCTATGGACTTCTGAAGCATCCCATCTTCAAAACGCCTATCAAAATCAGATTTGCAGAATGCCTCCTTTCTAGCTATTTTAAAAAGTGGGTGGATTTCCAGGGAAACTGGAACTCTCCATGAGCTGAACGCTATTGAGAATGTATACAAAGCACCTTTGAAAAACCGCAAAATATAAATGACATCTTTTTAAAATACTATATTCCTAGGGGAGACAAAGGACTCTGCAAATAAAGAGCTCAAAGCATTTCGATTTTCCTTGTGCACAAGGCTATCCATTCCTCCCTGAGGAAAGGGAGGGAGGGACTAAAGGTGAACTCAACCATCTCTGAGGTACTTGAGATAATTATGGTACAACTGGTTTGATTTGGAAATGGAATTAGAGTGTTCTTTTTCACCCTTCTAATTAATCAGGGTTGAATGTCTGTATTTGCATCTCCTTCAATTAGTTCTCTGCAGATCGAACCCCACCCAATCTATTAAATACTGGGATTTGTGTTTGGAGTAAAAGAGCTCTACAGAGCTAAGGCTCTCCGCTAAATTACTTCTCTCAGAAGTTACATTTCAGGAGTTGAGGAAAACACAACAGAAAACTTGCCAAGGGTTGGTAAATTCAGTCCAACCGTCCCCTTCCTTCCTTAAAACCAAACCATGCAAGGAGTTAAGCAAGCCAAACACTGTCTGTGGTGTTTCTGGTTGACATTCAAATTCTCTTTTTTGTTGGCAACAAGGAAGAACAAAGGGAGTTTACAGTAGAATTTTAAATAGCCAAAACCTAAGGAGTGTAAAATTATAAATAAAACCAACAGCAAACCTAAACAAAAAAAGCTCCAAGCCCTTCTCACAGCTGTGCAAGTAGTAACATATGCACTTCTGAGACAGTGCAAATTAAGGCCAAATCCAATCCAGAAAAGTCTGAAAGAAGTCTGGGGAAAGAAACTTTTTTATCTAGCAGCAAGAAAAGCAGTTACTGAAGACAGGGCCCTTGGTAAGATGGTGAGGAGTGAAACATGCTCATCCAGTCTGAGCTATGGGCACACAGCTGGATGCAAAGGTAGTGATGTCTCCACTTTCCCCTGTGCAGCAGCAATTTCTACTCCATTCAGTCCAACTCTCGATGGCCAGGCTCCTCACGGACAGTTCACAAAGTGTAGCAGGTTGACTCTCTCCTTTTTTTTCCACACCCACTTTTTAGTGACAATATTATTCTCAAAGTCTGTCTTTTCTTCCTCCTTTTCTCTCCATGAATTTTTTTTTGCATCATTTAAATGAAGAATTTGAAAATGATCCTATATCTGACAAACCAGCTATGAAGCCAGGGCTAGGAAAACCAGTTGTTAAAGCTATTACTGCTCATTTTGACCAGCTTTTTCTGATGCAGGACTATTGTGTAAAGTACCCAGGAGCATTTATCCTTTTACGTACATCCTTAGTACTGACAGTAAGAGGAGATATTTATAGGAGTGGATGAGTCTTTTCAGTCTCCAGGCAATATTTCACAGTGGAGACCTTGGAACAAAAGTTTATGAACTTTCTGACACACAGCCCTTGCTTTTGGCTTTAGGACACCACTTTTTAGTATATTTTGAAACTTGTGACTCAAGTTTTGAAGTAGTTTCACTAGAAGAACTTCCTCTTATGCTTTCAGAAGACCTCTTGTAACTTAAAGATACTTGAAGACAAAAGGATATATTCTACTAAACCTGAGACTTAAGAAAGAACAAAGTTTGACCAATGAGGGGGTGCTAGACACTCCACTTTTTAACATGACCTGATTGCCAAAATCCATGGTCCCTATGCATCACTGTGCTGCATTTTCCTGAGGATGTCGTGACAGAAAGCTGTTCTAGCACTGGCACCCCAGGCAAATTGCAAGGCTTGTAAAGGACTGAGGAAGATTTCTGGCTGTCACTGCACATATGATAATGTTTCCCTTTAGATGAAACTCGAAGTGAGTACACTTGGATGAGTGTGTATCACGTTCTTTCCCCTTGGCTAAGCAAAAAATTCAATAGCCCATATGCATGAAACTGCTGTAGAAAGTGACACAGCTCTGAGAAACTCAAGTGCTGGTCCTGTTTGGAGTCAGGGAGTTGTGATATGGGTTACTGAAAGGAATGAAAGAAGAGAGAAAGTAAAATGGAAACACTTTTTTCTTTTACCATGCTTGGAAACTATTCTGCAGTGGAAAAATGAACAAAAAGTGAACAGTGCAAACACTTATGTCTTATCAGAGACACTTCTCAGTCGTCGTTTAATTGAGTCTTCTGGCTGCTTTGAGATGGAGTTTGTAGCTTTCAAAGTTCAGTTACCATGAAACAGTTTATAAACTTGAAAGCTTCCTGGGATTTTTATTTGAGCATGTTTATTTTCCAAGGAGGTGTTCTTCGTGATCAGCAGGAAATGTATTGCACAAACAGCTTTTCATTAAGGATGCTTGACCGCAGCCCTGAGCCACAAAGGGTGTTCATAGAATTGAATGGAATGAGTTTCCCAGCACATCTGTGAGCTTCCAGGGAGGCGTACGTCGCCTTTCACGCTGAAGTCTCTGATTAAAGCAAACTATGCACAGGTGAAACGCAGCCTCCTTTTGTGGAGAGCAATTCCAGGCAGCGCTGGGTAAATTGCTGGGTCTGTGCTTACTGTAAAGGACAGGGATAGCAAGAGAAGGGACACACAAGCACTGCGGCAGAAACAAAGAAGCTTCTTGAAGGTTGGAAGTGAATAAAGAAATGTTCCAAAAGTGAGCTATATTTGTGGAGATCCTGGGGGTCATCAGGAGCCTTAGTCAAAGTGGTGGTATCTTGTATTCCTACCCCTCTTTGCCATGCTGAGTAAGCAGAAGTGAGGTGAAAGGAATTGATTGATCATGGTTGAGAGTAGAGGAAACTTTACATTCAAAAATCCATCAGGATGTAATCATAAGGGTGATCTTTCCAAGGGTCCAAGGTTTTCATGTCCAGGTCAGAAAATGTTCTGGGAATGCAAAGGGTCTTTACAATCACATCTGATTTTTTTCAGCCGGTCTTGCTCAGCCATAGATACAGCTTAAATACTCTTCTCTGATGTTTCAGAAACTGCTCTGCCCCTCTCAGGGATGTGAAATGTGTTCAGTGAATGCCTTGAAGCTCTTTCCAGGAGAAACCTCCAACCTTATTCACCTTCAAATCAGAAGCTGATGGAACATGCAGGCCTAGTTGTGATAGGACAGGAAAAGAAAAACAGGGGGAGACATATGGATCCTTTGAATATTTCCTTATTTTAAATCAGTAATTTCATGGCCCTTATCCCACCATCCTGCCTCAGAAGAGAAAGGCTGTTTCTGTCAGGGTGGTGAAACAGAGTGCCAGGATAAGTTGATGGTTAGGGGGGCATTAGTATGGGGAAAGTACCTGGCTCCCAATAGAGGGATAATAATAGGTGAGAGAAGGACAAGAAAATATGCATATGTTTGGCTTGATTCCCTGGTCTTCATCATCTTCTGAAGGAACCTTTATTAATAGGTGGAATCTCTGTGACCTACAGGGCAGGCAGAGGGTATAAGCCTCACCCAGAGCATTGCCTCTCCCTACATCCAGTGGGAATTAACTGGCACTGAGGTCAATGTCTGGGCTCAGTTTTGGTCATGTAGATTGCTGTTCCCTGTCCTAGAGACTTGCAGCACTGCTGCTACTTTGATAATTGCCAGTAAGGCAGTGAAAAAGGGTTTGTGGTGAAACTAAATGGCTCACAAAGTTGACATGAGTAGAAAGTATTTCTATAAATACCATTTTTACATCAGTTTCACAGGCCATGTGCACTCTGTTCTCCTGAGAGGCATCAGGGCACTTAGCTGCACATTGAGAAACAATTTCTTCAATGAGAGTACATTTTCCTCTGTAGAATCCACAGTAAGAAACAAGATTGGTGCTAACAGGCAAATTAGTTTTGCCCTACTACTGCATTTTCACACACATAACCACTGCTTTTGTAAATAAGATCTGTGTAATTCTCTTCCTTTGGGCAGCTGCTCAAGAAGGGGTTTTTCCCTCAAAAAATGCCCCACTGACTTCTCTGCTTTTCTGATTAGTGAATAGAATGGTTTTCTTTTGAGACTGACATGGTGAACTTGGAGAAGGTTTATGATCACCAAAGGCAGAAATTATGATGAAGGAATAAAGGTGAGGAGGAAATAATAATTTGAATTATTGCCTTAGGAATGGCCAGAGAATGGCTTCCTAAAGAATTGAGGCAGCTCATGGTCCTCAGCACATGAGAAAATTCCTGCCCCACAGGGCTAACTAGATGCATATGTGTGTGGGAGATTTGATGTGCCAGATTTGGTGCATTTTCCACGTTCTTTTCCCTGAGGAGCTCTATCTTGTTGACATTATAAACAAGTAAATACTGCATGTATACAAAGCAGGGAATAAACAAAAACAGGATGTTAAAAAGAATCATGTTGTAATGAGACTTTTCTGCTTTACGGTGGTATTAAGTATATGAATTTTAAGCAGGACTGAAGGGTTTAATTTTGAATTGGTGAATATTTTTTCTAATGGTGATGTAATATTTTTGTTCTTTGAAATTTCATGCTTGCTGTATCTGAGAGTAGATCATGTGAATGCAATGAATATCCCTTACTGTTAGAAAATTCTAAAATAGGTTTTACTTCTGCTAATAACTACCAGACAGATAAAAGATATTTCCTTTATCTCTTCCTCCACCATCTTCCTTCAAAAATCTCCTAAACAAAAATTAAGTCTGTGTGAAGAAATCAGTTAATCCTTGGTGGGATTAAAAAAAAAGTAAGCAATTCCATTTACAGCTACTTATAGTTCAGAAAACTTTTAAACATGAAATGTTGTAATTTTACCCATGGCACCTTCCCAGATTTCACTTTCTCATAAATATGAGATACAGATATATGGGAAAGAATACTCCCAACTACAGCCTTCATTTCCCCAAACTTCAGGTGGACTGTGCGTAGGAAGCTTTCTCTGTGCCATGTTCACACACGGGCAGGTGGGAGCAAGTTTTGGCAGACTTTCAAACAGTTTGGGCTGGAGCTCACTCTGCGATGGAGGCTGTGAGTGGTGTTGGTGGAAAAAACTTAGCAAAGATGGTTACCTTGGGTACAACGCTGAGCTAACACACTTCGTGGGTTGGATTTATATCATATATGATTCTTCTTTCTGCTCTCACACGGGGTAATTGTCCCCACCTAAACAGAAAAAGAAGAGGTCCTCTGATGTGTTCCCTGCTAATATGAGTCACACCTTATTGTCTTTCCAGAAGAGAAGAGAAATGTGTGCTGCAAGGGGGACTTGAAGGTTGTGAGGCAGGTCCTCTGTTGGTCTTTTCCAAAGCTTGCCTGGCATTGGAAGGGCTATATATCCAAACAGGAGTGCACTGGAAAACACAAACCCTTTGGGCTGTGGTAAGAGAGGCTAGTGGCAGTGACCTTGTCTCAAGTGTGTCACTCTGTAAGGCCACTTTGTCATGTGCCGTGAAGTAGTTACTGAGCATCACTGGAACTGCCCCCCTGATGCATAGGCACTTGGTGGAGAATTTTTTCAGGTATATGAATTGATTTGATTTAGTTTAATTTATAAGCTGAAAATATGCCTTGTGTCTTCCTTTGGTGGTAGAACCTTTTGTTTCTGGTACCATTGCTTCCTGAGTCTCTGAGCAATCCTGGCTTTCTCCTTTATGGAAGGGTAATAGGGAAAACACTCCCTCTCAGTTCCCAGGCCAACAGCCTCAATGAGAGAGTATCTTCAAGTCAGGAATCACATCTTATTCTGTTATTTTATTACCCTTTGTGACTTCTTTGCACTTTTTTGCAGGTAGGGGCCACCAGCATTTGCAGGCTTTGTTCTGTTCCTCATCAAAATTATCCCCACTCTAACTCTTACATAAGCCTGTCACTCCAAACCCCCATTCCCCGCCCTGGTAACTGCTTCTGCCTCCTTTTCTATAGGTCTTGCCATACTCAGAGGCTCATCAAGCACATTTCCAAACTTCCACCCACCTCATGAGCTGCATGCCAGGGATTCTACAGCTCATTCATCTTCCTTGCCTGACTTTGCCCCTGCATGCAATCAGGTGTGCTCTCTGGGAAAAAAATGAGAAGAGGAGCAGGCTGTGGCTTTGTGGAAAAATCTTGTTTGCTCTTGCTGTTTCGGTTTGGCAGGACCTATTTTCTAACCTGAGCATTGAGGGTAACAGCAGAACACCTTTGTGCAGTCACTTGTTTTGCCGGTGCCTTGACTCAAACCTGGTTTAATACAAGTTTGTGAGACTCTTGGGCTTTGGTTTAAGAAGTAATTGGAAGTGTACACTCACTGTGCCACACATGAGGGGACAGAGCTGTCAACTCCTTTTTTACTTCTAGGAATTGAGGTGCAATCCAGCAACACTAAGCTCACCACTCTCTTTTCCTGGAATTGAAGTAACATCCCTCTCATGCAGAAACCACTTCTCATCTTTCCTAGAGCCAGGATATGAAGTGATGAAATCACAGGGGCTACTGTATTGAATTGGCATGTTACACAGGAATCCATGTTCCCTGGGATCTGCACCACCGTATCAAATTACAAAGTTTTCAATTAATGCCTGAATTTTATAGAGAAACACTGCAGACTGCATTTCTCAGTCTGTACCTGGCACACTCCTGATCAAGGCCACCTTGCCAGGAACAGGGCTCCAGCCAGGCAGGCTGGCAGGACTAGCCCTGCAGCAGCTGGATTTCAGATCTCATTCTCATGCAGCCTATGTACAGCAGTTTCTTTCATCCTTGCCCTTAACTTCTGTTTGCTCAATGAAAGCAGCACGTAGGCAAATAACATTTTGCATTTTAAAAGAGTTTTAATTTGTATCTGTTTTCAAAGTACACACCAAGACTAATGAATAGTCACTCCATTCTCTAGTATACACAGGAACAACTGACTAAAATTAGCATTAATTAGCTGAATTACTGAGTACTCCAATTGAGCTTGGGGTCTTGCTGCAATAGGTTTAGGGTGAGAAAGTTGTGTGAAGCTGGTATGGGTTGAGGTAGTTGACATTGTAACTTTGGGGAGAGGTGATCAAAGAGTAACTTCCCTCTTGAGGTGCCGCAGCTAAATTTGCAGACGCAGTGGAGATCCATAGTGAGCAGTGAATCCTCGTTGTTCATGAGTTCACTTTGCTTCCTATTTGAATGTTGCTACAAATCCGTGTCTCACTTATTATTTTGATTTTGCTCATTTTATTGCTCCCACTTAGAGCATGGTCCCATGAATTCTTGCAAAAGCTGACCAGACCAGCTGGAATAACATACTGGAGAAGGGAAGGACTGAGAGCTTCTTTATCGGGAGATGTGTTTAAATACTATCTCTTTCTTAGGAACAGCAACCTATTCTGTCAAGGGCAAGGGTTTGGTTCAGCTTGATAACTCAAAAGACAGGCTCAAGAGAAGGGATGCACAATCCTGCTTTAGGGCACCCTCATCTCTGAAAGTAGAAAGTATTTGAAATCTCTTGTATTTTGCCTTCCAACATTATGGCAGTGACCTGATAAGGTCTTACCTGAGGGGTACATCCTACACGATGGCAGAAAGTCTAGAAAATGGGTACTTGAAACCCTATCTCTGTCCCAAGCAGTTTTTAACACTCCTCTGTGAAGAGGAATTACGATGAGAAGTTCGCAGTAAGCAGCATAACAATTTTGATAAAGGCTCCTCACTGTCCACAAGGTTCCCTTTTGGTTCCCATTGGCATCACGTACATACTGACAAAATTTAATGTGACTTGAGCATTTATGAAATGTACCAGATTTGCACTTCTGGAGTTGTGCCCTGATCTCCTTGACCTGCAGTCCATTGAGACTATTCTTCATGTAGGCTTGCTTTTCAAACCTGTTACAGAAAACAAGGGAAAAAAGACCCACCTAATTTTCCTTCTGGCCTATCTGCTCTGCCTTTTACTCAAGGATGGTTTCTCCTGAATTAGTTTGTTGCTTTCATGCCTTGGCACCGGTCTACTTAAAATTTGATGGATAAAAACAACTAATTTTACTGAAGCCCTCTCACTACTGATGGATGATTATTAAAAATGGTGTCAGAATCAGGCTGGGATTTTGCTGCAGAAACCACATTGCCTTTTTGGCTTAGTTTAATGGTGCAGAAATATTGAACATCACTTCTTTCCAACTTTCTTGTGCTTCCTGTGCTTCCCAAAATAAAGCAATGGTATCTTTGACCTGAGACAGACCCACTGGTGACCTTGCAAAATCAGATTAAATAGTAAGAGAACCAGAGTTTCAAAAACGGGTGCAAAGCGACAATTAAAAAAGCTGCACAAGATGACAAGTGCTAAAACACATGGAGACTATTGATTTTTGGAAGGTGGAAGTTTAAACCAATTCAAATTAGTGGCTGTTATAAGAAATCCCGCTGCTTACCAGCCTCCAATGATGTCTCCAGCTGGTTCATTGCTGTGTATATTGACATCCCTGGAGATGGATATTCCTCCATACCACATTACAGGCAAATGCCAGGACACTCTGTCCGTGCTGGGACATCAGCCAGCTGTGTGCCCCTGACAGCAGGACACTGGCCCTGAACCAGTGCATCCAGCCTTCACAAAGTTTCAGGCCTCTCAGCAAAACAGAATAAACTTATTTTGCCATTACACAGCTTCTGCAGTGAAACTGATTCATCTTTTCCATGCATCTTCCCACAATATACCACACAGTCAACTTCTGACATCTTAAGGGCATCTCAGTGTCCCACACTTTTAGAGCAACCACACAGTAAATTTAATCTCTCCTCCACTCTGTCTGGAAGAATTAGGAAGGAGGAGGCGTATCCAGCCCACTTCACATCTCCTAGGCCATGAGGAGGTTCTCAATGTTTTCCTGTGGAAGAACAGTGCTCACAGTCTTACTCCCCACCTTTGCAATGAATACTGTGTTTCAAGCATTTACACATTTCCCTCAAGTAAGGAGACTTATTTCTCCTTAAATCTCCTATAAAAGGCCAAGAAATCCCTACAAAAGGCAATGCCAAAGGAAAATCTCTTTTCCCCCTTTACCCTGTGTTTGTTCACCAAGGTCTCTCGGGAAGGTTTGGCAGATGGGGCTTTGATCTTCTGGCTCTGACAGCGCAGCCTGCCCCAGCCCTGCTCAGATCCTCGACAATCCCTCCCAAGCATGGCACGGGCTGTGCCAGCTGCTGCAGCCTGGCCTGTGAGACACAGAAACACATTAATTAACTGAGATTAATAAAATATGAGTAGATGGAGAGGGGGTAGATTTTAGTCCTCTAAGTGGGTTAAACCTGCAAGGCTGCTTCAGATTCAGGTTTTATTTCTTTGGTTGCTTCCAAACTCTGGAGGGAGGATTTTGTAGGGAAAGGGCTGGTTTGGATGTGTTAAAGGTGCAAGTGGTAGAAGCATTAAGAAGCAGCAGTGAGAAGAAGTAGTAGAAAGGAGGGGAAGATGAAAATTCTTCCTTCGTCTTTGGAGATGTTGTTGCTGCTGTCTTGCATTCCCTGTAGGGATTCAGGGAAATGTTGGCAGTTCCTTACTTGTTTTCTGGAAGCAGACAGGATTTTCTATGGTGGAACACTCAGTATTTGATGTAGTCTATGCTGCATTATACTTGAAGTGGGCTGTCTTAGTATTTCCTGCATTAAAAAATATTATTATGTCAGTCAGCAGGAGAGAAAAAAAAGCTCTGATTACATGGATAGCCTGTAGGAAATAACATTGCTTTGCTAAGTATAGGAAGAGGTGTCCTCTTTCTTTTCTTAGGTGAACATTTCTTTTTTGCAAAGATGAAACACCTGACTCCTAAGCTAGCAGAAATGTCCAGCTGCAGATCAGAACATTACAATCCTTCTGTAAACTAAAAGACCTTGTGGTCTGCTAGAACATGCTGCCTTTCTCTGTGGCCTGAGGTCAGCTAATTCATAATCATCAGAGAGTAATGACTTGCTCAGGGCTTGTAATTTCCTATTATATTGAAGAAAAGGTAAGCAAGTGGATGGTATTCAGGGAGTCAGAGTGTAAACTTAATTTCATAACCACATAAAACACACAACCTTGTGGATTCATACTCTTCTGAGATTAGGATTTTGAGCAGGAAATTAAGAGAATGGAAGAACTGTTAGCTTGCTGATCAACCTTTTTCCAAGACAAGACAGTATGTTCCTGTTTTTAAATATTTCCATATGAAAGGGAGGAAAATATTCATCTCTTCTACTGGGACAGTCTTCATCTTTTCAACAGATCTCAGGCAGATTTATAATCTTTAAGAATGTCACCCTTAGGTTATAAAGTTAATTTATTTTCGTTCCTTAATTATATAAGAGATGTGCTCAGTTTACAAGTTAAAACCTGGAGTGGGTTTTTTTGTTGTTGCTTTTAATTTTTTTTTACAATGCTGGTTTTGCAAACTCTTCCTGGAACTAGATAATAAACAGATTTTTTGCTTCCAATGCTACTTCTAGCTATATCAGTTACCCAGGGTTGTGAGAGGAAGGTTTGTGAGAGAAAAGTTCTATCACTGACAAAATGGGAAGCAGGATAAACTCCTGTTTACCTCTGTGCAGTTGCAGTGCATTTGTACAGTGAATTAGAGAAAAACTACATCATAAGACAGATCCTATGAAGGTTGAAACTACTATAATTTATGCCAGCTGCCCAGAGACACTTGCTGTTATCATGTTAGACTAACAAACATTAAAGTCCTGAAATACAGAACAACATTACTCTGTCATTCAGAGAGACCTTACTTTACTGCAGCTGAGCATCTGGCCCTGTGAGCTGATTTCATGTTTCCAGTTGGAGTCATTATCTCTTTGGCTGTGGGAACACACATCCCATGCTTATGGTTGAATCCAGAATGTTGGACTCAGTGGTAATATATATAAACCCTGACAACTATTGAACATCTTTGTGCTTTGTAAATATTCTGATAGACGTGGGAAAACTCCCAAAGTCCTGGCCTAGTATTCAGTGCAATTTAATGTATGGCATGTATTTCCCCCACTATTCCAGCAGCTTAGCTGAGAAATCAGAAGGAAGCACTGCCAGGATTTATGAATTTTCAGGAATCCACATTGGGGGATGGACGTGCCAGATTAACATTAATAGACAGCATGGAACATTGGTTGAATGGTGAGTATGACAAAGCCAACTATTTCCCTCACCTTTCTAAAAGTTGGCTTCAGACCGTATGCTCAGTCTGCCAGGTGTGATGAAAGGAGGAAAAAAAATAAATCTAATTGGAATTGAGGCTTGATTCTCACATCTGTGGATATACAAAATACCTATTTCTCTGTCAATGCTGATTTCTTCAGCAGATCTGGGTCATAAATGAAAGGGTCACAGGGCTTCTTCCAGGAGCTGAGCCATTGTTTGCTGTCGAAAGAAAGTTGGTAAATCCTTTACAAAGAAAATAGTGTAATTAAATGTGTTTTATTTGCCCCACCTGAAATTCATAATCCAGACTGATCTGGGGAAATCCAAATAGTCTATGTGAAGTTTAAAGCTTGAGGAGAGACAGAGAACATCAGGTACAAAGAGTTATTTTCACGAAGCTCCTCCCTGTATATTTGGTGAAAGGAATTTACTGCTTTGCTTGCATTTATGGCTGCTTGATGGCTGTTTTACAAACTCAATTAATACACCTGCAGGAAGCCTGTGACAGAGGGGCCAATGCATAGCTCCTGCATTGCTACTCCATCGCAGGCATGGTGCTTTTACTCCAAATAAATGTATGTCTACTTAAACTAATGACTTCCAAATGCATATGGCTGGGTGCACTGGTTTTTGATGGGATAATGTTCTTCATAGAAGCTGGGATGGGCTGTTTTGGTTGTGTGACCAAAACATTGCCAATAACAAAGGAATGTTTCTGTTATTGCTGAGGGAAGCCAAAGACTTTCCTGCTGCTCTCCCCACCCCACCAGAGAGGAGGCTGGGAGTGCACAAGGAGCTGGGAGGGGACACAGCTGGGACAACCGTCCCTGACTGGCCCAAGAGACATCCCACACCATATGGCATCATGCTCATCATACAAAACTGTGACCAAATGTCCCTAATTTTGCCCATGACTCATTTGCTTTGGCAGCATCTGGAGCAGCTAACTGGTTCTATGGACACTCGAAGTGATTGATCTGAATTACAGAGGAGGCATGGTAGGGGGGTAGAAAGAGTCAATCCCTGTACCTCTCCTGATTTACAGCTGTGAAGCCAGTGGCCTCTGCAGCAGAAAGTGAAAAGATGAAGATCTACAAGCACCTTGTTATCACCCAGGAGTGAGAATAGACGGATCACATTTTATTATAGCTGGCAGAGGTACAGAAAAGGTCTCCTCTCCTCCTGCCTTGCTTCACCTTTTGACTGCAGTGATGGACCGGAGAATGCAAATGATGAGGCCTGGTGGTCCTACCCTCAGTGGAGGAGATTCTGCATGATGTAGGAACCCCATTTTAAAAAAAAGATTGCACTGCATGACATAGAGAAATAATAAGCTATAGGAAGACAAAACTGAGCATGTTGTGAATGTTGTCACAGCAATCTCCATCTTCCACATGTCTGGGGAATTAATGTCTGACCTCTCCTGTCTTCTGTGACAGCGGAGTGGATCAGTCTTACCTTAGGGCAATATTTTGCAGCAAAGATTGAGATTTCTGCCTTTTCTTTTTTTCAGTCTTCCATCTAATGCATTTAGGGATTTTGAGACCCAAAGAAGGCCATTTCTGAGGAAAAGAATTTGCCTCCTTTCATATGCAGGTAAGTAGTTTTATTACTAGAAGAAAAACCTCATGAAATGTGAAGCTTACAGATCAGCTTTTTTTATTTTATTTTTACATCTATCAATATTTGTGTGAAATCTGTAAAACCTCAGAAATGCTGCAACTTTGCTCACAGTTACAAGCTAGATTGCAACTACTCCACTCACAGCTCGTCAAGGAACTGAGTGCTGCCATAATGGCTCAGAAATGACCAGCAAGAGCTGGAAAAGAGAAATTATCCGCCAGTGTAAAAGTCTAATTGTACCATTACTAAGCCTGTGTTTTTTTCAAAGAGGGAAGGGTGGCTAAGGAGTGTCATAAAAGTAAAAAAACCAAAAAAAACCCTGCAGTTTTCATCTTTGCAAGTCCCTGGGGAAGATGGACAGAAGCACGTGTGCAATGGCAGCTGCTAGGAGGGAAACAGTGTATGGATGTGCATGGATTGTGTACGTATGCAAGTGTAGGGACTCAGATGGAACCATAGATGGAACCATAGAATATCCTAAGTTAGAAGGGTCCTACAGGGACCATCAAACACAACCATTCTCCTGGCTCTGCACAGGACAACCCCAAAAATCACACCGTGTATCTGAGAGCAGAGTCCAAACTTCTTGAACTCTGTGTTAGGCAGTTAGTGTGAAGGAACCTTGTGCTTGTTGCCTTTGGGAAGAGACATTGTCACAGGTTTCCTGTGAGTCTGGAGCTACTATGCAAGTGACATACTATCCTTATGGAGGGGATTGTGCAAAAAGAACTTCTCATTAACCACAGTAGTGGCAGTGTCTGGTGCAATGAGCTTTATAAAACCTGTGCAGTTAATTCTCCCATGAGACCGAAACCAGTCAGGGTCATTTTAGGGAGAGGAAAGAATAAAGCCAGGAGGAAATGCATTAACTTGGTTTTAATGGAGTAGTTTTTCAATCACTTATATCTCATCAGGCTGTAAAGGAGAAAAACAATAGTATTAAGGTACTACATGGATCTGCTGTATTAAATTGACCCAAGTTCTGTATCTCTATAAAGCTGCAACAAATGGGAGCTCCAACAAGGAGTACATTCCTTCATGTTTGTACCATTTCTCTTTTTTTTCTTTTTTCTTTTTCCTTGTGTCTGTAAGTGTGGCTCATTCAGCAGCCAGTGAGGTAGCTATTATTAACGCAGAGGACAGCTGGAATAGTTTACTGAAAATCCTGTCTTACAGCAAATGCAAAGCAAAGGTTTAGGTGAATCAATTTGCTGTTATTATGGTGTCCTTACACAGTCTCCAGCAGAAAGCCCTGCTGAATTTACAGTTGCATTTTGTATCACTTTGAAGTATTAACTACTTAATTCTACTGGTTCTGCTGCCGATGATAAACCAGATGTTTTATCATGGGCAGTGGTGTGGATTCTTACAGGTACTTATGTGCCAGCTCCTACTCATTTCTGCAGGAGGTGGGTTTATCTGCTCAGCTGTATCCAGAAAATGTATATGCAGCACTTTGGGTTCAAATTGCTGCCAAGTTTTTGTTCATTTTAACCTGCATCTTGCATCAGGGGATGTTTTTCCTTTAAAAATTTACACCTTCAACTCTTGGGGTTATTACAAAAAACCCAAAATAAATCGTTCATTGCTTCCCTCACTTTTCAAAGTTTTCTTTAAATAACAAGAGCCAAAGGTAGAACTATCTTTGCAGAATCATCATAATTTTTTTTCCACTGACTTCCGTGAAACATTAAACCAGCTGAGGACCTAAAAATCTATAAATATGACTTGAAGATACATTAAGAGACAAAATTCCCAAAGATGGCATTCTAGACTGGCCTCACACCTTGAGTCTTGCTCATATTATAAATCTTGTTAATGGACATTATTAAGTAGAAATTGAAAGTTTTATTTAACTTAAAACATTGGTATTGAACTTTTTTCAATGTTTGGCTTTCAGTAAAGAATTTTAATTTGAAAAGTCACAACAATACTAAAAATTAAACTTTCTGTATTTTCCATTTTTTGAAATTTTTTTGCATAAAATATTTCTGTTGATTTCAAAATAGTCCTCTATTGGCCTTTCAGCCAAGTTTTAGTATAATTATTTTCAGATATTATACTAGATATTAACCATGGTCCCTTAGCTCAAGATCTAAAAAAGAACTGTGAGAACCCATTGGCTTGGGGAAAGGGGATTTTTTTTAACATGTCTTATGCTAAATGTATATAAATTTTGGACAGCATGGATGGCAAAACCTTCTCCTGCTTGCTTTGCTCAGAATGAACATGCCCACAGGCTCTGCACAGACAGGAGGAACAAGTCAGTATGTCAAAAGGAGAAAGAACTTACGGGAATTATGAGATTTGTAACAGACAATGCTTATGTGATTGATAACCCTTCTGAACTTCTGGTGCTTCTGGTTTCCAGGTCAGATCCTGCTTCAAAACTGGCCATGCTTTGCACAAGAATTTGGAACAGATGCAACACATTAATTCAGGGTTTGGAACTAGATGATCTTGAGTGTCTCTCCCAACAACCAAAGCCATTCTATAAATTCTAAATATCCCTTTACACCTAAATAATTCTTGTGGTTCTACAGTTTTGTATCAAAGGCAGTGAAGAAGTCTTTTTCCAGGAGGAAATGTGTGTGAAACTTACAATGTACTTGTGAGACATAGAAAGTTGGAAGAAAGAAAAATGCTATTTAAAATCAACTTTTCCCCTATCTCATGGGTCCAAAAGCACTGACAGTTTTGATTTTGGGGCTTAAATTGTATCGCAGTGGCTGTTGGAAACTGCAGACTGAAATGTCAGTGTTTCTGGAATATAATAGTACAGCGCTAGTAAATATCTCTGGATTTAGCCCTCACGTATTCTTTTTTTTTTATTTAGTATTCCATCAATAATGTTGTTATACATGCTTTCACACAGATAGTTCATTTCTTTCAAGGTGGTTTTACTGCCTAACAACCTCATAAAAATAAATTTTGGTGTTCTGTAATAATGGCTGAAAAACAGTGGAGCTTACATTAATGCAACTGTGGTGTTTTGAGAGACAGTGACTGAAATGCCCTGGCCTCTTTTTTTTGGTCAGAATTAATTGTAAGAGGAATCATGTTTTTAAGGACTTAATGAAACTGATTGGTAAAGAATCAAGTAAAATATGGCCATTAAGTAAATCATCCTACTAAAATGGTGACTTTGAAAGATGTCAATAAGAGATGAGCATCAATACATTTTTTGTGCCTTTGAAAATGCTCTTTTCCTCCCAGGAGAAGTAGTAAATTGAAACCTTCAGGAAAAGAACAAAACCAACCATACACTGCTTTGTATTTATATCACTCAGCCCCCGGAGACGTAGATGGCTTTTCTAGTGTGAATGACATATTCAGTTTTAGAAAGACTTAAGTGTGAAACTGCAAACACTTATTACCAATTTCAGAGCTTAATTCTCTGAGTTGTACCACCCAGTAGTATTGTATTTATTATTTACAAGCAGAAATGATGTGCCAAGCAGTTTCTAGATGATCATGGCTGGGTGAAAATTTGGTCTTGCAGAGGTGACTTCAGAATATATAGGACGATAACTCCTAAATGGTAGAATCACTGAAGTGCCTGATCATTTGTCAGCATGGAACAAGGTTAAATGACCTTCAAATTACACACAAAATTTTCAGAATTCTATTCTGAATGTTCTGATACTGAAGGCTACCAGAAGGAAATCATAAAACCATCCCTGATACAAGAGAGGAAGACTCTGGAATTCCTGTGCATCTGGACAAATGTTAACTCAGGTTCAGCCCCTGTCAAACTTTCATTCTGGGCAGCATTCCAAAAGCTCTGCCTCCAGCCTAGAGCAGTGCAGATGATTGTTATGACATGAGGAGAAGCCTATTCTTTGGTCATTCTGAACATCATCCCACTGGCCTCTCACCACTGATCCAGTGTGTCCATATCCCCCCACAGAGAAATCCTACCCTCCAGCAGAGTGACACTCCCACCCAACTTGGTGTCATCACAAATTTACTACAGAGGGTACACTCAACCTTTTTGGTCACAACAGAGGAGGGATACTAAAACAGGACTGGGCCCAGAGGACACTGCTAGTGACCCCACACCACCCTGATGTGGCACTATTCACCACTACTGTCTGGGCCCTGTCCCAACAGTCCTTAACCCAGCAAAGAGTGCACCTGCCCAAGCCCTGGGCTGATGTTTTTTTTCAAGACTGTGCTATTTGAAACAGAATCAAAGGCTTTGCTCGAGTCCAAGGAGACTCCATGCACAAGGAGACTCCCTCAGCCCCGAGGTGGGTCACCCACTCCTCAAAGGACATCACATTGCTCAGGCGGCACCTGCCTTTCCTAAACGCACTCTGGCTGGGCCTGATCACTTGGTTGTCCTCTATGGGCTGTGTGATTCCACTCATAATGATCTGCTCCAGGACCCTACCACGCCCCAGGGTCAGGCTGACAGGCCTGCAGTTCCCCACGTCTTCCTTGCAGCCCTTCTTGGCTGTGGGTGTCACATGGGCACCCTCAGTCATCTGAAACCTCCCCGACTGTCCAGGACTGATAGCAAAGGACAGATAGTGACTTAGCCACCTCTTCTGCTGGATCCCTGAGCACCCTTGGAGGACTCCTGGCCAACCCTCATAGACTTGTTGGTGTCTCAGTGGCTCTGCAGGTCACTAAGGATTTCCTCCAGGATTACAGGGGCTCTAGTGTGTTCCCTGTCCCTGTCTGGCAGCTCAGGAGACTGCTTGTTCTCTGCATAACCCTTCTCACTATTGAAGGCTGAGGCAAAGAAGGCATTCAGTACCTCAGCCTTATCCTCATCTGTTGTGACCATATTCAACCCTGCATCCAACAAAGAATGGAGATTTTCCTTGGCCCTCCTTTGTTGTTAATCTTCTTTAAAATAAAGACTTTTTATTGTCTTTTTTAAAATAGTGGCCAGATGAAGTGCTAACAGAGCTTTTGCCTTCCTGATTCTCTTGCTACATGAGGTGGGGCAAAGGGATGGGACACATGGTGGGTAGGACATGTACAGGACCCAGTGGTTTATCTTATTGAACTTCATTCCACTGGCCTGGTACCATCGATCCAGCCTGTCCACATCCCTCTGCAGTGCCCTCCTACCCTCCAACACATCAACATTCTCACTCAAATTGGTGCCAACTGTGAACTATCTGAGTGTGCCATCTATCACCTTATCAGGATAAACAATTATATTAATCAGGACTGGACCCAATACTGAGCCCTGAGCCCCAGTAGTGATTGTCATGCAGTCTGGTAGAATGGCAGAATGTTTGCCAGCCTTGCAGAATGGATTTAACTCCATTCACTATCACTCTCTGGCCCAGCCATCCAGTCATTCTTTTACCCAATGAAGAGTGCTTCCATTGCAGCCTTCAGAAGCCAGATTTTCAATGAGAACATTGTGGGAAATGGTGTCAAAGGCTTTACTAAACTCCAGGTAGACACTTCCATAGCCTTTGCTTCATCCACTTAAGCAGGTCGCCTTGTAAAAGGAGGAAATCTAGTTTGGTCAGGCAGGACCTGCCTTTCATGTACCTGTGCTGGCTGATCCCCTGGTTGTCCTGTACATGCTGCAAGATCACACTCAGGATGGTCCATTCCACAACCTTCCCTGACACCAAGGTCTGGCTGAGAGGCCTGGAGCTCTCCAGAGCTTCGTTCCAGCAAAGGCATACTGTGACACACAAACTTGTGGGGACCAGGAATTGCGTCCTTGGGACTATGTCTATGCCAGCAAATTAAATGTAGTCAGGAATAGTTCTTTGGCTCTGAAACTCAGTTGCATACCTTGTTAGATTGCTGGCATTGTTCCTGGTGTTCTTTTAGCCAATCAGCACTGTCTCAAATCATTCCTTATCACAGCTCAGTAATTAACACAGGCAAGCAACCACTCCCAATAAGCAGTTACCATGCAGCTACACTTTACTGGAGGGTGAGAGAGTGAGGTGGTTTGGACATGTTAGAGTAGCCCTTTTGGTGCCAAGGTGCCCCGATGACAGAGAACCATCCTAAACAAGCATAAACTGTTAGTATAAATTGAGTTTATGTATCCTAGTTCCTAGATGTTTACTCTGAGCAAAATATTGTCTGAATGTTCTGATCCAAGCTTGGCTGTTGCTATCCAAAAACATCTCAGAAAGAGTAGATCTTAGACTGGAAAGAGTTAAGTGATGAGATGAACCCTAATTTTAAAAGCAGAAGCTTTGTCTGCAAAAACAAAGTTCAAACTCATGACTGGTAAGAGCATACTGATGACTTACTGACTGTTCTTTCACCAATACAGCTTTATTTACTCTGTTTTTAAACTTTTTTTTTTGCAATGTTTCAAAAGGAAGGTGCTGCTCATGTTAGAGCCCTGCTAACAGCTGGCTACCATTGGTTAATTAAACTGCACCACTTCAAAATGCCAGTAAGGCAGCAATGGCTGGAGTGTCTGCAGCTGGGATGATGTGATTCTGCCATGAGAGCAACTGTAAATTTTGTACCAGCCGGAGTTGTGCCACCAGCCTGTGCTGGTGGTTTGTACTTGGGTAGTCATGCCAAGGATTGTAAGGTGGGAAAGCCAGCAGCATAATGGAACCTCAGATGTGTCATCGTTATTTGCTTGTTGTTCATTCTGCCCTGGTACACTGGCTCAGAGCTCAATATTAATCTCTCACCCTTGGTGTGAGTTCATTGTATCAGTTTCCCATGTAGATATGCAGCATGTATGGAAGAAAGAGGAAATTAACTGTTAACCTTATCCTGATCCAGGCATCAATGGGACTCTTTGAAAACCCTTATACTTTGAGGGCATTTTTGTTAGGTGGTACCTCCAATTATGTTTCCAGTATAGAATTATTTTCTTCAATTTCTCACAAACCCTGAAGCACTGTGTCTAAGCTAAAAGACATCAAGCCTCTCTGATCCTTCCAAGTCTTCTCCAGAATGATATATTTCCTCCTTTGCAGAGCTTATGTGTTCTGCTGTCCCAGCAGTTCTATTTCCTAGTGAGGTGTTTTCTTAGATGTCTGATATCCACAGAACTACTTGAAATCATTAAACTCAGAGACTGGATTACTTGTATGAGTGCAGTATTCAGAAACTGCATATGTACCTTCTGAATTAACTTAGCTGGGGACAAATTTTACTGTTTCTTTTCTCTACCTGCTCTTTCTAACTGTACTAAATCCACACTCACAGACTTGCCTGGAACATGTTCTGCTTAAATGTCACAGCCAATAATAAATCAAAATGAAAACATTACATAAATAGGCCAGAATAAAGCTGGGTTTTCATGCTGCCAGCCTACCTGAGGGAGGCCTGGTTGTCCTTAACAATAACATTAATTTTAACTTATAATAATTTTACAAGCTTACATATTGAGAAAAGACATATACAAGTACAGTAACCTCAAAAGAGGTTAGAAAAAGCTTAATGATAACTTTTTCTGTCAGAACACACTGTGACTTGAAATGTTTTGCAGATCAGGTTTTTCAGGTTCTTTCTCAGGAATTCTCATTTAGAAGAAAACCCAGGAGAAAATTTCTGACCTTTTGACTCTTTTCAGAATCAAATATTTAAATATTGCTATCAATGCATCATTTTGATATGTGTTCTCAGCAGAGTGGATGCTATGGTGACAATCTTCATCATCATACCCTTAATCTCCTGCCATTGCACCTTCTGAGCACAGTGTCTCATTGAAGGACAGTCTGAGAAACAAACACGGTGCTTCTCCAGAGAGTGAAGAAATGCTTCACAGAGGAGAAGAGAAATTCACAGACCTCTGTGATAATTACCAAAATTCAGTATGCAGGACCTTTCATTAATGTAGAGATCTGGCAGCAAGTGGCTTATCCAGCCATAAAACCCACAGCAGGGTCAGCTGAGTGCCTTGACAGTCCTCCACATTTCCTGCACCTGGTCAAAGACACAGATCTGTTATCTCTATTACCTCCCATTTCTGCTGGATCAATGTAGACATACCTTCATCTCTGCTGGTGGACTGAGGACCCTTGATGTTCCTAGTGGAGCATTGAGGGGAACTCAAATAATGCCCCAAGAAGGTTAGGCTGGAAGCCTGCTAGTTAGATGATTCATCTGACCTAACATTAAGTGTCTGCCACTTGCCTGGTGGCCACATGCCTTTTATTATAGTCAATGGTGACCTGATCAGTACAGTCCATAGAGATTAGTGCATGATTCATCCTAGCAAATGCAGCTGTCTCACTGAGGGTGAGATGAATCATGCCACAAACTACAGTAACGCTACTAATTCTTTGCTGACTTGAAAGGTATCCCAGAGTGACTTGCTTAGAAATAAAAGCCTAACTCTATAAATATTCTCATTTAGCTAAACAAATTCCGCTTCATACATCCTAAGATGCATGTACATCCTTCGTACATCTCAACACTTCTGAAATAACTTTGACACCTGCACCTGAACACCTGAATTAGAAACGTCCATGTTTGAGTAACTGTACTTGAGAATCCTGCTAAAATCATGGTGTCCCTACTGATGCTGAATTACATTGATAGGGGGACAATAAATTATGGCTCTTCCTGATGCACTACACCAAGGTGTATTGTAATACTTTCCAAGGGGTGTGAGAGGTTTTTGTCTTAAGGAAGTACCAAAAGTATTATGGAAATTATTTCAATGATTCAGCTTGAATACATACAGCAGATAAGCAGATCTAGGTGGTTCACTTACTTCCCCTCTGATGTGTTTTAAGCATCTGGCAGTGAAAAACTTACTTGGCTGAGATATTTTTCATGGAGGAGAATAAAGGAGTTCAGGAAACCTCATCTTGTCTCCTGCTGCAGTGTTCCATGGGATTGAACCATCTTTCTGACAAACTCAGAGGGAGCTGACTTCAGTAAAGCCCAGATTTTATCCCAGAAGGATAAAGCTGAAAAACTAACACAATTTTGAGCTGTGATTACAAAATCCATAATATTAGCACGTGGAGTTTTCAGTTGAGGTCTAATTTTTAGGATCAAATTAAACTACATATTATAGATATTCTGCTAAAAACAAATGAAGAATAATCTACCCATCTTTATAATAATACTTCCCACATATTCCCTTTTCTAAACTGTAGTAAGGAGAGTCAATAGTTTCCCACAGAGTAATAATGCCTTGGGCAACATATTATCCAAAGACTGTGGATGGAAAAAAAACTTAAATACTTATTTAAAGCATAACAGTACCAGTAGAAGTTATCAGGGCATTATCAACAAAGGAATAATAGAGTTTGAAAGCAAATAAAATTAAAATAAATAAAAATTCTATCTTGAATAAGAAAGACTCTGGAAAGTCATGGAATCATAGAATGATTTGGGTTAGAAGGAACTTTGAAGATCATCTAGTCCCAAGTCTCTGCCATGGGCAGAAATACCCTAACTAGACTCAGAGCCCCATTCAATCAGGCCTTGACGCCTCCATGGTTGGGGAATTTTTAATAGTGCCTGAAGTCATTAACAATGTCCCAGAGTAAGGAAAGCCATCTCTCTTGTTTATGTTCTGGATGTAGCCTCTAGATGTTACTGAAAGCAGGTGTCACTAAGAAATTTTGAGGAGGTCCTTATGTCAGGGTTTGAAAGAGTACCCTGGAGACACTGATGTATGGTGTCATAATTCTCCTTTCCAATACATCTAAAAGAAACATTTGCAATGCCCCCCTGGCACTGCAGATCTAATGCCAACACAGTACAATTTAATCACATGCTGTAGCAGGAGACTACTCAGGACACTAGCAAAGAATAAGACCAGAGCTGTTGTCTGGGGGAATGGACAATGTGATGCGAGAAGCTGTTCAGCAGTTCCCAGCAATGGTGTCAATTCCTTGGTACCCTCCACACATGCACATAATGCTGCAAGAATATAATGAGGCATTCTGTGCTGGAAGGACACATCTGGGAGTCCCTGAAGAAACCTAAAAGTGTTTCTTTTGTCTTTGTAATGTCCTGTCCTCTCACAGTGACCTAGAAGATGTCTTCTAGGAAAAATGAGTCTCCACTATCATTGCCGCCTTACCTTTCCTTATTTTCCTTTTTGGAAAGTAATCTATTATCTTGCACATAAAAATATTCTAGAAAGGTTTTATGTGAAATTAACCCTAATTATACTTTTCATTCTCTTTCAGGGAATAACCCAGAAGCTTGAAAGCCATTTAATTATATAGCTGTAAATGAGCCACTCTAGGTTGTATAGAGGTCATGCATATATTATATTTATCTATGTATCTATCTACCCACCTACCTATCTATAGTTGAATTGCTTTTGTTTATTAAATGTTCCTAATGTAATGAAAGGAAGCATGCAAACCTTTTTTAATCCATAGTGTGGATTTCCTAGGGAAAGGAAAATGCTACCAAAGTAGGGTACAGTACGTATATGCCAGAATACATCCATCAGAGAAATTAGCACTAGCAAAGAGTAATCCAAAAGGGAAATAATTCCATGTTTATAACTGAAAGAGACTGAGCATTTTTTAATCCCTTCTTTGTATTAATTATCATCTTTGAAAATAAGGATAGATATTTTTTCCTGTATTTTCATTCTATATTTCACCTAGATGGAGCCATCTGTGGAGCTATTAACTGCACATGGAGACAGCCAAACTCTTTATTTCTGTTTAGACCCTCCCTAATGGATGCATTTTCTGCTACAGATGACTGGAAGACTCAACAAGATAACTACAATTAGGTGAACTGAGCTTTATTCACAGTTCTTTGCTGGTGAATATCTAATTTCTACAGCACAGGATGGGATACTTCTGTAACACATCAGAAATGAAGTTGCTCCACTGAGAGAAGAAAAGAAGTTGTTTTCTGGTTAGCCTAAAGTCAGCTGATTAGAGATGGAGAGGTGGGTTCAGAACATCGGTCTAAATTTGTCAGAGCATGATTTTGCATTTGGGCTTAATTTAGTAAACCTATTTTGTGGGGAAAAATATTTTCTAAAATATAAATAAATCTGGGTACCTCAGGAAAGTTTCATATTAAACCATCTCTCAAGAAAATCATGCAAGGAATGGAGAGCAGGTTTAAAATATGAGCAAAACTGCTCTCTGAAGCAACATACACCCAACATAGAAGAACATGAGAGAAATCTTCACATGATGCTTACTGTCCTAAAAGATAAGGGACTGCTGTGCAGTATTGGGATGTTTCATTTTGGGAAAATAGCAAAGCAACTTTTTTTTTTTTTTCTCATGCAGAAGTTTTGAAGGACTACCTTCTCACAATGAGGAATACACATTTTAGACTAAGGGATTGGTAATTTCTCTCAGGTCTACCTAGGATTTGTTATTAAGGTGCATTGGCACTGCTGTGGAGGAGGAGCTTAAGCAGCTCCAGCCCAGACTTTGTGTGACAGAAACTGCAGCTGCTCTCTGATTAATAGACTTGGTAAGAATGATCTTAGCAGTCCCAGAATTAGGATGAGACAGATTGCTGTATCTGAAAATATAATGTATGATGTTGCATTAAAGCTGTTACCAACGGAATCTTAAACTTGGTATAATTTCTATAGACATGTGTAGCTGCTTACTGAAGGCAAGTAAGTCATTAACATGCAAAAACATTTCTTTAGAGAATATTTGCTTCTGAACACAATATGGAGCACAGAACCTTTGGATACACTCCAAGTTGTCAGCAGTAGCGTTGAGTGAATGATTCAAAACAAGCAATGTGACTGATGATTTTTTCTTTCTGTTTAAAAAGTGTGTTCAGACACATCAGTATTTCTTGAGACTGATTTGTCTCAAATCAACTTGTGGAAAGGGAAAAAAAATCACCATAGAACAAAAAAAATCCTTACGTATATAACTTGATCTTGAGAAATCTCCTTGATAATACACATTACTCCACTCCCAGAGACTAGTGCAAAAGAAGATTTTTTTTTTTTTAATTGAAGAAAATAGAAACTAGATGTTTCATCTAAACAGGAAGCTGCTTTGGGGAGGATTGGTGGTGTTTATGAGGGTGTATGGCAGAAAATATTCTATTTGGTCTGTCTTTGCTTGTTAAGGTTTATTGGGTTAAAAATCCGTGTAGGAAGGTGATGTGAGCACTACTGTTGAAAAATTGCATTTCTAGATTTCTTTTGGAGGTATTTTTTTCTCTGTCTGCAGTGATGGGGCAGTTATCACTCTGAAGATCTTTGAGACAACTTTGGTGAAACAGCAAGGTTCTGTGGAGACCCACACCAAGGGACCTCCAAGTATTTGGATCCTTTGATCTTCGGTCATTGGCACTTGGTTCAGTGTGACTATGGCGGTGCTGGGCAAATGGTTGAACTCAGTGGCAATAGAGGTCTTTTTCCAACCTGAAAACTTCTCTGGTTCTATCCATGAAATACCAGATCAGGAAGACAAAATCAAGAAGTTTTGCAAAGAATACTCTGAGACGGTTGAATTTGGCTACAACTCATCTGGGAAACCAGACATGTTCAGACGAACATCTCAAGCTTCAGATCATATTTCCTGATATGATCTACTTAGATCTGTGGGGTTTCTCACCATTCCTCACTAGCTGTGGTGAGGACAGTACTAGTTCCTATACAGAGATAATCCCCCTGTACTCAGGACTTTCCTGTTAATGGATTGCTGGAAAAAGGCATAGTAAATGACCTTGGTGAGGGTCAGTAAGGCAGTCAGTGGGGTATACCAGCAAGCCCCCTGAAGATTTGCTGTTTCTTTATGATTTTCTGATCTACTTTTCCCTTTCTCCTCTCACATGTTGTCAGTTCAGAGTGCAAACCAGCTGAAGGAGGGCTTAGCTCTGTGCATGCAAGATTCCTCCTGAAATGGATATCCTGGCATCCCAAAGGCCTCCAGGTGTCTACATTCCAGCAGTAATACAGGCATAAAGTCAGCTGAGCTATCTCCATACTACTGTCCATGGATTTCTGCCAGAAGATTTGTGGCTCATAATTCAATGCTTCATGTAGTGGCTCAAAAATAAAGGGAATGTTTTGGGTTATAGGAGTGATCTATAGTGGTTTAGGAAATTCCTTTTCCTAAAGAGCCCAAGAAAAAAACAGCTCTGGAAACACAGCATGAATTTTTCTTTAATGGTAGAAGCACTGCTGTCTGTATGTTGAAGGAAGAACTAATCTCTTACTAAGCTGTTTTTTTTTTCCCCTCCATCAATTCATGATTAGTTAACAGTGTTTAAATTGCATCATTATAATCCTTTCCTCTAATAAATGCTTCAGCCTTTCAACTGGAGCAAGGTGGTTTATGTGTGTGTACACTGCAGAGCCAATCTGCAGTGCCTCGTGGCAGTGTTTGCAGAGGATGTAGTAGGAGTTTAGTGCCATCTCTGGGGAATTGGACCACTGTTATTTACAGTCACGTGAGTGTAAGTCCTTGCATATCATTTCTGAAATGTCAGCCTGATACAGTACATAACAAAGTGTGAAATTCTGTGCATGTTTGTGCCACCAGATTTTGGCATGAATTTGGAATTTGAAGAGCAGAAACTGGTCCCACTAAATAATAGGAACCTTGTGGAATCATGCCAGCTGCTTCCTGCTAATGTGACCTTTTCTTCCATGTTTCTCTTTCCCTGTCTGGCTGATGGATAGGATGATTTTAAGAGAGTTTAGTACATGATAGGGCTGCCAGGTTTGGATCCACATCCAATTATTTCCAAAGGTCAGAGGTACTTGCACTGGGCATTCTTGTTTGCATTCCTTCTCTTAATTTCCAGGAATATTGGTGACAAAAATAAGGAAGAGCATAAATCTACTGAATATATGAACCCTTGGCTAGGTATCACTGCTATATTTCTTATTATACCATATGTTTTAAAAGAAACCAATTTATTCCTTACCTGCCTGCTCATAGGTGTTTCTGTACTTTCTTATTCCAGCATTGGGCTTCCCTGGAGACAAAACTGAATTAGAGAGATTGCTGGATTGATTCAGTCTGGCAGCTCCTGTGTTAATATTGGTCTTAACTTCAGGACTTGTCAAGCAATAAAAAAATGAATGGAAAACCAAAACATGCTGGGGTTTTTATTTTTGACGTGACAGAAGAAAGAAAAGGAGAACTGAAATAGCTTAGGTCTCCTACTTTGTTCTATCTGTCCTGAGATAGAAAGAAACCCATTTAAACTTTTTGAGATCAATAACCATGAAAAACTTATGACTAAATAAATCAAAATGAGAAAATCATTGACTAAAGTCATATTCTGGCTATCTAGATATTAAAATGTGCATTTACATTTTGTCAGCCACTATTTTTTTGAGCCCCATATGCTTCAAATTTAAAGATTCTGTAGCTTCTCTGAATTATTTTTACATTTATCTTTCCGTGTATCCAGATCTTTGCTTTTGGTTAGAAGGAACAAAATTCCTGAGGACTACAATCTTTTAGATTCTGTGCAAGCTGTAAAGTTCCCCTGAAACCACGTTCATTAATTTTGCAGAAGTTGCAGCCTTAAGGCTTTAAAAAGTGCTAAGCAATCAGCAGTCACTCATTTGGGAGCCTAATTATGGAGTTAGGAAACAAATATGTCTTGGTCTATCACTTGCCTTGCATAATTTGTGTTCTGGGACTTAACCCCACACCTGCTCATACAGATGTGTAAATACTTGAGACTTCTGGGTACCAACACAGAGAACTCTTTCCAAGTGTGCCACTGAGCCACATGGGAAAGCATCTGCACCTTCACCTTATCAAGAGGAGTCTCCTGGTCACTGAAATTGGTATTTTATGATTTTAGATATCATCTGAAGTATTTGAAGTGTCTCTGGGTAGAAAAATAGTGACCTCTACGATATGACTTGATATACACTCTCATATATATTGTTCAGAAAAATTGCAAACATTGTCCTTTCAGATGTGGAATAAACAGAATTAAGCAAAGATGTGCTATTTTCTGAACTGTTTCTTTTTGAGGAACACTTCTAACCTCTATGTCAAAACAGCTCATCTCAATTTTAGCAATAATTCAATTTTTTTTTCTCTCATGTTTTATTGACAATAGCAACAGACATTGGCTTTTGAAGGTAGAGCAGAATTACTTTGAATGGACTGGCACTGTTTGTCTGACAGAGGGTTTGGAAGAGGAGCTGAGCTCACCTAGGTAGACCAGGCAAGCCATGACCTTGGACTCATTTGCTCCTCATTCCATTTGTTCATCCCTAAACTGAATCACTTCCCCCTCAATTCCTTTTCCCTGTTTTCATAGCCTGAGGTGGTGATTGCTGCATAGTTTGAGACTTCAATGCTTTTCGAAGAATGTAAATCAACCTTTTTCTTTTAAATATGAGATTACACTGGTGGGTATGTGCTGGCCAAGGACCAAGCTCCCATCCAGCTGGTCTCTCATTCCTCCTTCTCAAGAGATCAGGTGGAAATAATAGGATGGAAAATCTCTTCGTTTAAGACAAAGACAGCGAAATCACTTTCCAATTGCCACCATGGGCAAAAATATTTGATTTGGGGAAAAGTGGCTCAATATATTATCAGTTATAATAGATTCTGGTAATCAGAAACAAAGACAAAAAGTAAACACCTCCATCCCACCCCCTTCCCCAAACTCTGCTTTCCCCCTTCACTCCCAGTTGCTTTCCCAAGAGGGTAAATATGTGAGGCTGTGGTTGGTCCCTCACAGCCCCAGTGTGGGCTGGCCTGGTCCCCTGGTTACAGTCCTTCAGGGGCAGCTGTTCCCAGTGGTGGTCTCCTCATCTGTCTCCATATTCTGTAGCTCCAAGGGTTTGCTGCCTCCAACCTCCTCCTTTCCCAGTGAAGTGATCCTCTCCAGGACAGTCATCAAGGTACATGAAGGAGCTCTACTTCCATATTCCTTTTAGACACTGAGTTCCTCTTTGCTTTCATGCCCCATAATTCCTTCCAGTGGGAAAAACCCCACAAATGCCTCCTGCCACTCTCTCTTCCTGTGCATATCCATTCCCAACCCTTTCCTCTCAATGGGACTGAAGAGTCAGCTGTGAATGCCATATTTCCCAAAAATGGTGCAATGCTTTCTGAATGACCCAAGCATAGGCTTTGTCTGAGGTTGCTGGACATGTGCCTTGAAATTATTGCTAAGATTTGTAAAGAAGGACAAAGACCAAGGGTTTGAGTTTAGATAAACTCCTTTACAGCTGTGGAGCAAGTGGAATTGGTCCCCACTCTAAATGGTCAGAAACTGGGAATAAAGGCACTGCAATAAAATCTCCAAGGGTAGGAGGGTTAAAAGGGTAGGAATCATGAATGCCAGAGTGGACAGGAAAATTATACAAGGAACTTGATGGAATCGAAACATGGGAAGAGAAACAATTAAATTATATCAAGGAAAATGTGAAATCTGATCTGGGTGCATTGAGGGAAAACTCTTCCCAAATATTCACTTGTTAACAGAGAGCAAAAGCCTGAGAAAAATCTAAGCTGAACCTAAAAAAATCTACAAAAATCCCCACAAGCAAGGAGATTTTCCTAGTACTCCCAACTTTGCTAATCTGGGAATTTGAGAGGGGATGTGTTTGTCTGGGAGGAGATGAGGAAGGATGGGGTAATGGAGAATGCCTCTGCCTCCAGCATCTTCAAGTGCTGTGTGCACACACTCATCTTCCACTCAATATAATTTCATTTAGATTGCTGTCCCACCTCCCCATGACACAGGAGTTGTGTTTCCCATGGAGAGACTCCCAGATGACTCCCTGCGAAATTTCCCATTTTGTTAGGGTCAAGCAATAATTATAAGACATATCAGGAGATGCACTGACTTAGAAAAACAGCAAGGAAAATATGTGATTCTTCGGGCAATGAAACTGTGAAGAACATCTAAAAGAGGAAGATGAAAAAATAGACACCAAAACAGGAAATGTAAGCTTTGAAAAAGGAGTCAGAATTGCTAAAGTTGTTTTCAGAAGAAAACAGTTTATAGAGCAGATTCTTCCCTGAACACAACTGATATTTGCAATTAGAGTTGGTCGGAGAAAATGCAGTTTAGCTTTTTAAAAAACAAAAATGTTGCAATGAATTGATCTGAAATGTTATTCAGGGTCAGATCCATCATTCCCCTTCTCTGCTGCTTTATATCTGGGACTTCCAGGCCTCCAGGCACCAAGGAAGACAACTTCACCTCAGCCAGAATCACATCACATAGTTGGTTTTTCTCCTGATATCTGATATGAATTAACATCCACACTAAAAATTGCCAGTTTAAATCATCAATTGGTAATGATTAAATTAGCCTAGGCCTAGTTAGCTTACAAAAACATTCAATCCCTTTTGGAATTATGTTTATGATCTGTCTGACTAGGCAAGCAGAGGAAAATGGCCTGCATCATTTTGTGATGATGAGAAAAACTAAATGTTTGTGAAAAACTAAAAGCTTTTCACTTTGTAGAAACGAAACAAAAGTCCATGTTGAGGACAGGTTGCTTTTATTTGTTTGAGAGAGAATGATGAAATAAAGCCCAAACAAATCAAAACATCAACAGGGCTAGAATATTTGGGGGGAAAAATGAAAGGTTATTTTTTTATTGACAAGCCATGTGAGTGAAAAATGTTCATACTGTTTGACTCTTCAAAACCAGTTCTATTTATAACTGGGGAGATGCAATGAAGATGCGTTTAAATGTGGATGCAGGAAATGTTCTCATTTCTGCAGTTTGTGAAGTCTCTGCCTGATTTCTCCAAAATGAAACATTAGTCAAGCAGGTAGGGCCTGATTCTTTACTAGCATAACCATTTTAGCAACACTGAAGTCACTGGACCCGTGACAATTTATGCAGGTGGAGATTTGGTTCATGATACTCCAACGCTCCAAACCTTCGGCGTTTAACAGGAAGTTCATCCTTCAGCAAGCTTATTGCAAAAAGCCCAGCTGCAGTGTTGGGCAGTCCTTTTGTAATATCCATTCATTAGCACTGTTGGGTGTATGTAAGTCAATCATTAAGCCCCCTCTCCTTTCATGCAGCTCAGCTCCATTCAGTCTTCATCCAGAAATGCGGTTTCTTTCATTCTTTGCTCTCAGGATGTGCAGTAATTTTAATGTCAAAGAAAACTATAGATACATATTCATCTATTTGGCTGGATTGAGCGTTTTTTCTGGCACTAAATACAAGATGGTAACTTACAGGACTTGAGCCTGCTGTGGTTTATATTTTTTTTCGTGAGGGTAATTTCACAGCTCCATACATGTAACAGGAAGTAGATGTAGACAAACAGTATTTGACTGCATAAAAATATGAAATTGAGCTTTCATCTGAGTTCTCATTTTAAATTAGATTTCAGTGGTGCCTTCCATGGACTACTCCAGGTATTTCACATTGTTTTCAATTTCAGACTTCAAAATCCATTCCCAAATAGATGATACTATATCCACACTAAAAAACTGTGTAAGAAATCCCACCAAAGACACAGGAGCACAGTTTGTATGGCTTTATTTTGTGGTGGGACCTCATCTGATAATTCTTAAATCTCCTCTGTTAACAAGACATGTCAGGTGCTAAGATCCTGTATTTCATTTATAATCAATCATTCACTCCACAGAGCAGCTTTTACTGACAAATAATTCATTTCTTTATCAGATCAGTCACTAATCTGTCTGACAACATTCGGGACAGAATCATATCTTAAAGTAATTAAGCATAGCTAAAACTGCTTCCAACTTGTTTTTGACTTAACTTTTCCCCTAGTCTAGTCTGCCTTCCCCAGCTATATGATTTTTGAAACTCCCACAGCTGCAACTGAAGGGAGTAGATGAAATTTTGGCTTCCAGCTGCCAAGCTCTTACTGACCTCAGTCACAAAAGAAAGGATTTTACCTACTGGCAGTCGTTCAGCACCTTTGAAAATCAGTGATTTAACAACTGGCCAAAGGTCAGACCAGAAATCAATTCCAAAAGAAGGACTAGACCTCTGTAGGGTCTAACTCCCAGTGTGGCCCTGGAAGCACAAGATGCTTTCTTGCTGTGTACTATGTCACAGATTTTGCTGTCATTTCTAAGTCTTTTTTCCCTAGTACATGTGGGACTGGGGAAGAAACCTGACAATATCCTGATTAAGTTGCAAACATGCAGTGGCTCCTTTACCCTGCAGTACAAGGGAATTTAAACATTCTGAGAAGAAAAATGTCTCCAGGCATGAGGCAGAAAGAAAAGAATAAGTTTTCAGAAACTCCAGCTGTAAAAGAAAAGTGAAAACCACAAGCTCTTCAGAGTATGAAAGGTTCAAGAGGGTAGGAGAACCAATGCCTTGAGATTTAAAGAAGGGCTGTGTTGGCTTAATAGAAACTTATCCCATCTTTTTTCCTACTTGGAGGGTGGGGAGTATTACATACAAAGGGAAAGAAAGGAGAAGTCTGGCTGTTTTGAAGGCTGTTAAATGTGTTTACCTACTGGGGAAAGAGGGAAAAGGGAGAGCCAGCTCATGAGAGTTGGAAGTGCATCTGAAAGTGAACTGCTGTTGTCTCTGGGAGGTCAGCAGAATTTTCTTGATTTAGTTTAACAAGTCATTTTGCTAACCCAAAGGTTATATCCTTGGGTTTTTTTGGCAAATATTAGACTGCAGAGTCTGTTCCTTTGTTTTACGGGGCAGGTTGTTAAGGTGACAGCGCAGAGAACAGATCTTTGATTAGTAGGATGAAAAAGATGGAAAGCTATAGAGAAAGCATGCCTGATCCAGATTCTGCTCCTGTCAGTATAAGCACTGGTTTGTTCAGAATAACACTGGCAAGAACAGCTTCACTCTTGATATTTTTCACTACCTTCTTCCCACCAAGTGTTTGTGTTCTGTCTCTCCTCACTGAGCACCCAAACAAAAGTGCAGTTCATACCTGCATATGCGCACTCAAAGTCCAAAGCCATCTTGGAACATTTTGGTGCCTTATAGGACTTTTTCCCTCTGAGGAACTGTTAGGTAATGAGATTTCCTACTACCTTCCATGAAAAAAATATATGTTAAGAGTATAGCAGGTTGGTATCCAAGGTGCTCCAACCTAAGGACTGTTGGAAGGATTGCAGGAAGCTTTAATTTACTATGTCATCCATCCTTCATCACTTCAAACTCTGCAGTAGTGAAATATGATAAAAAGTGAGCTCCTAAAAACTAAACTCCTATTAACTTTATGCTTTGAACACAAGTCCTCTCGGATAAACATCATGTTCTGCAGCCCCCACTTGTGCCGTGGGGTTCTTCCTGCAGACATCTGAGGCACATGTGGAATCAGAAAAATGAGACTGTGATTAGGACTTGAGCTACCAGCACTATACAGGAATGAATTCTCCCATCAGAGAGCTATCAAGATGTCTTCACCATTTCCATGATCCTGAAGACTGGTGCTACCTTAGCATAAATAGAAAATAATGAATTCTGTAAGGTCTACTTATAAATGTGTAACTACTGAAACCAAAACTAGATCATGTTCTCTCCTGACAAGCTGGATATGTGCAAGTTACCTGTGCTTTGAGTCTATATTTAGTCATGATTTAATTCACACATGGTAAGGAGTTTTTGGCATTTGCTCTATGGGTTGGCAGACTGTCAAGTAACTCTAGAAGAAGAAGCTCTGGGCTGACTTGCCACAAGTAAATGATGCTGTTTCCCTTAATTAGTCCACCAGAGCTGCTACCTTGAGTATCCTGCATCTAATTTTCTTGCATGCTGGGATCTAACAAATACAATGAGTGAAAAATAATGGCATTTTTCACTCATTTGCCATAGTGCTTTTCTTTCAATGGTATTAAAGTGTTCCTCAAATGCCAAACCTCTTTGTGAAAATATTTATGTATCAGTTTTAGTAATATTACTAAATATTTAGTTTTATCTGTCTATGTCCCAGGGGTTTTGTGAAGCTTGTATAATTGAGGTTTGAACTGTCATTATTTGGGAGATGAGATTATCTATCATTCATGAGCTTTCAACAGAATACCAGTTTGTTTGGAACAGAGAATGCTGCCAAATCCTGAAAATTTTGTGATTTCCAGCACACATAATTATTCCTCCAAATATTCACTCTGTATAGTTTGTTTTTTATTATTAGCTGTTCATTATCTACAGTTTGTTATTTTTTATATTCCTGGCTAAAAAACACAGTCACCCAGTCAGGTACCAGAAGTAACAGTATGGAGTTCTATGACCATCCACTCACCATAAGTAACATATACAGGAACTTGCACAATCAAAACAAACAGAGCATGAATAATGTGCAGACAAAATTTGTTTACATGAGCTATTCCATGAGTATTTATGAACTAGAAATACATTTGTAGAAATTAGGATCAGAGTGCAAGGAGAAAAGTGGAGCCAAACTTGCTGGAATTCAAATTCTACCCGTAGCTTATGCTGGAGTTACAGATAGGTAAACTAAGTTCAGGTGAGTCACACAGCACCGTGCAGCAAATTGCTGGGACTAGAAAGGAAATGGCAACCTGGTGATGCTTCAACCCTGCCTCTCATCAGGCTGCTGTGCTGTGACCCTGCTAAGCTGAATTGCAGATGTGCAGCCATCTCCAACATGACATTAGATTCACCTGTATTCCACACTAGCAGTTTCCTCTGAATTTCCCATCACAGCCTGGGAGATGCTCTTCGTGCACCTCCCAGGATGATTGTGGGGGGAATCCATGGTATGGACTGCAGGAACTTTTAATCTGTCTTGGGATCAAGAAAGGTTTGTGGCTCAAATCCTGTCTGTTTCCAGCTAGCAGAGGTCCAGGCTGTTGTAAAATATCCACTAATTCATCCAACATGTCTGTCATAATTTCCCAGAAAACCCAAAAGAATGGATGTGAAAGTGAAGCTTTCCTCATTGCCTTTATTTTTTGCATGTTGTCAGGTTTAACTCCACATGGCAACTAAGTACTATTCAGCAGCTTGCTCACTCCCCTCCACCTGCAGTGGGACTGGGAGGAAAATCTGAAAATAAAGAAAAACACCTCATGGATTGAGATAAGAACAGTTCAATAGCTGAAATAAAGGAAGGTAAAGAAGGAGAAGCAGAAGAAGGAGAAGAGAGGAAGAGGAAGGGGAAG